>JARHVA010002280.1:965000-1285000 GCA_037957365.1 Torreya grandis | reverse complement strand
CTTATATGCTACTATCATTTCATATTTTTATAGTTTTTTCATAGTTTACTACTTCATTGTTTGTCATAATCTTCCCTTAAATTACTACCAATAATTATTACTTTTTCTTGATTACATGCTTGGGCACCCATAACATCTTGTCATGACATTCTCCACACTAATAACACTAAATTTTACATAATGTAACATTCCTAGAAAATACATAAGGGAAATAGGATATGCAAGGATGATTCTCATAATATGGAAAATGGCAAGAAAAACCACCAAACATAAGTGTGAAGAAATGATGAAGAATAAGGATAACAATTCTAATCTTCAAAATGATAATACTGAGCCTAATAATAATATAGAAGTGGTAGATTCTAATGCAAATGATAACAATAGTGGGATTAAACCTTCTAGTAGTAACCCCCAATAGGAGATTGATTCAATCATGAGTTCACTATAAAACCAAGAAAAATTGGATCAAATTGCTGATGAGCTTAACTTGCACAAAGCATTCCTTTGTTGGTTCATGAAGGATCATACTTGTCTTAAACAAGAGGTTAGCAAGATTTAGATGAATGATGGTTTATTATACACCAAGGAAATGAAAATGGAAATGTCAAACCAAATCAATAACCTTACTAAAAAAAGTAAATAGGCTTGAAAGGGAGAATCAAGATCTCAAAAAAATTCTCAATATGCTAGAGACTTATAGTAGGAAAATTGTGATCTAAGAATTTGACTTAAGAGAGGATGGTTAGTATGGTGTTAGTTTTAAAATGAAAACAAAATGAAAGAAAAACACTAACTAGCATAACATCTATAGACCTAGACACTAGGGAGAGCTTAGTTAAAAAACATGAATAAAATGCATAACTAAAATGCAAAAGAAACCCTCTTTTACCTTCCTTGGATGCTCCAAAATGCTTGTTGTAGTGGCTTTCTTGGCTTGTACTCATGAAGTCCTCATCAATGGAAGCTTGGTTACCTCCATCTATCCTTTTCACCTTTGGCTTGTGTCTTGGCTTGGATTGGAATCAATTTGTCATGGTAACACTAATTTTAATGGCTTCTTGAAGATATTTGACAATAATAACTTTGCACCAAAATAGCTTATAAATGATGTGGTAAGGCCTCCTATTTATAGATTTTTCCAAATGTCTAAAATCAACCTGAACCATCCATCCCAAGATTGAGATGTGTGGTTGAGGATTAATTCAATATATGAAATTAAAATTGATAAATAATTTCATAAATATTTGGGATAAAAGAGAAATTAAGAGGCATGGAGGGCTTTGATGAGGCATGGGAGGTATGAACCCTAATATTTATGGCATTTATGGCCTAGGGATATCTTCCCAAAAAATGAGGTCACCTATTGATGCAGATATTCAATATTCATTTCTAAAAATAAGCATTTAACAAGTTTCTATGGAATTCTTGATTAGGCTCTAATTTGGTTTAATTAGCTCTTAAACATGTTTAAGAACTTTGTGCACAAATTAATCAAATTGATCAAAATGCCTTGTTATTGGTCCAAAATTTGACTAGATTGGAATTGGAAGGTGATGTCAAATGAATTAGATCCATTATCCCATTTATGATGTTACCAACAATAAATAACAAATCCATGCATCTTGTGCAAGATTTTGGATAGGAAAGAATAATCTATAGCACCTAGGTGCAAAATTAGCATTTTGACTCGAGATGAATTAATCAAAGGTAGCTGGCCCATAAATTTTATTACCCCATTTAGGGATACGCTAACCAAAATCAGCACTTGAATATGTTAGTTTCACATCATTTATCATGTTTTATTTTTTTAATCCAAATTATGCATTTTAAATGTAAATTAGCCAAAATCTTGGTTGGAGGTTATTGGTGACCAGATTTAGGTGTCTATAGTTTGGCCTTATTTGGGAAGATGTTGTAAACTATAGGCAAAGTAATGTATTCTCAAATAATGAGAGATGGCCTGTATGCTAAAAATAAGATAATTGTTGAAGAATAAAGATCTAAATGGTTTTGGTAAACCTATGATGATGCCCCCTTGAGGGATTGGCCATCACATTTGTTGATGGGTGATCCCTTGAAAAGAAACAAGAAGAAAGGTGGAATTAACCTATGGTTGAGATTAATCCAAATGAGAAAATGCCTACATGCATTGATTTAAAAAGGATATTGATTTTCCTAAAGGTAGTTATAATCAAGATTAAAATTTAAATAATGATTTGCCCATAGGTGGTTATAATCATTATGAGGGCCTAAATTGGCTAAAGATGATGGTACCCTAGTTAGGGCTGATTAGGAAGCATAACTCAAGGATATAACCTAGAAAATATAATAAACATGAACAATCAAAAAATAAAGAAAGAGATGGATAGAGGAATGAGATTGATCAATATAATGATTTAGTTATACCTATCAATGAGGATATGCTCATCCTAATTAACAATGATGCAACTAGAATGGTCAATGGGTTGATTTGATCAAGGGTGGGATGGGATGATTTACCAAGGTACCAAGGAGAAATTTCTATAGATCTATTGATTATATACCTTCTTGAAGCTAATTTTTGATATAGCATGTGATGGTAGGCTTCATGATAGAACACCATAAAGACTTGGACAAAAATGCATAAAGACTGACTCCTGATATCCAATAAACACTCAAAAATAATGTACTAATGATAAAAACCATGATGACAATGTTAATGGATAAATATGGATGGACTCAAGAATAATGTGCTCAAGGAATCACCTAATGAACACATATAGATTGAGTCAAGGAAACAATGCTGAAAGCAAATAAATAGGCAAGAGATCAAACACACAAACAAATAACTTGAACTAAATAAACAAATAGAAAGATTGAAAACAAAAGCAAAAGAAAGCATGCTAACATTGACCATGCCCCAGTAAGGTAGATCGAGGATAACTGGCTAAGCTTAGATAGGACAAATATTTTTGTATTTTTGAAATGTTATGAATGTTTTTAGAATTTTGAGGTATCTTAACTCATTAGAGAATGAAAAGATACCTACTCACAAAATGGCAAGAGCATTTGGATTAGGTTGCTCATAAAATAGTGAGAGCATATGGAAAGGGGGACTAAGGTGACCTCAACATGAATTGAGCATGACTCACATAGTCCTAAAATAGCCATAAGTCATATAATTCCAACCACACAAAAGGTAGGGAAAAACTAACTAGGTCCTAATAAGTTCTCAAATCCAACAAATGGCTAGTCAAATGAAAATAGTAATGGTAAGGTGATGCATCAATGCATGATAAATAAGTGTTGCACCTAATTTGCCTATATGTGGTTATAACTAGGATATAATGATATAGGTAAATGATACTAATTTGTCCATAGGTGGTTATAATTAATATCAATACTGATGAAACACTTGTTTACCCATAGGTGGTTATAATTAGGTTCACATAAACAAACTTGATAAGATGAAAGATATCTTGCTAGATCAACTGTCACACTACTTTCAGAGAATGTCATTATAAACATGGATTTTATTGATTATTGAAACTTGATCAGAATCCCCTCATAATAGGTGTAGGAAGAACCAAATAAACTAGGATCAAAACAATATTGGGTAGGATGACTAAAAATAGGCTTTGGTCTAGATAGGAATGGAATGGTAGGATGGATAAAATGGTAAGAGGGTTTCCCCCAAGTAATGGGGTGAATGGCTAGGTATGTGATAATGGAAAATAGGCATATGTAACAATGGCAATGGAATGACAATGTGAAATGGTATGGTACATGTTTTTGGCTTGAGTGTGTTAAATGGCATATGATTCTATTTTTCCTATTGAAATGGAGATGCATGTACTAATGAACAAATGATACAAATAAAATACTTGATCATGTTAATTGATAACCCCAACCTCATCTAAATAGTTGATCTATCAAGAACTAGTTGCATATTTAGTTGTCAAGAATGCTTGTATGATCTTCATTGGTCATTGATTCTAATTCCTTTAAGCATCGATACAAGGTATCTTTGTATCCTATATAAAGGAAAATGTGGCCATGGATGGTAAATAAGGACAAATAATGGATGGTAGACTTGATTTTGACACAGAATGGTAGATGATAATGGAATGTATAATGGTGGGGAAATAAATGAAGATCATGACTTTCAATCACAAGTAATGTTGTTGATTCTATATTTGACATATTTTTGGTTGTGGCAAGGCTGATAACTTATTCTCTTGATAGGACCATCATTTTTTTCTGTTATTTGAGCCTGAGAGTAGCTACCATCTAATTAGGCTATAGATAGGAATTTATTTTGATTTGATCTTTAATTTTATCTTCATCTAATAGTGAAGAACTTTTGTGCTCAGCTATTGGTGCCTCAATGAGGTTTTCACCAATGAAGTTGTCTTGATTGTCCTATATAACCTTCAAGAAGGTTTCACTAATGAACATTGGATTTTGACTTTTATTTTATTCTATCACTTCTAAAAAAAATTCACTAGAAGATGCTAAGTTCTAAATTTGATTTTCCCCTAGTGCCTCCTAAAAGGTTTCACTAGGAGAGTGCTCTTATGCTAATGAATGTGGTCTTCACCTCTTTGCTCTTCTTCAACTGATATGTTACCATGGATACAATTAAACAAAGTGTTATTCTATCAATCCCAATTGACACTTATGGGAGATGGAATGTCAATGATATGGATGTTTTGGTTGATGTTAATGGCCTATAGAATGGTAATGAAATGGGAAGATGTTGCACAATCCTCATAGAAGATACTAGGATAACTTGTGTCAAAGCTAAATTAATCATCCTCAAAAACCATAGAATGATAAAAAATGTATTTAAATTATTCTACAAGGCATGCATAACCAATGTTGTAACAACCATGAACATATTATACTTCTAAATCTGATTCTAACTCAAGGGAATTTGAATCCAATGTTGAGACTGCTGTTGATTCAAATTATGATGGTAAATCTAATGTTAGTTCAAGAATAGAACCTAAATCTAACTCTAATTCTTCATCTAATGGGTACTTTGTTATGATGATGTCTTTTTGAATATTTGGTATTGGATAAGTAATGACCTATGATGGCATAATGAGCTCTAAAAAAATGAGTTTGTTAGAGTTGGACTCCTCTAGGATGGTAAAAAGGTCAAGAGACAACTCCTCAGAGACTGGCTTGTCAATAGGAGACTCTTGAAAAATAGGCATATAGTTGAGGTAATGATTTTCCCAAAGGTAGTTATAATCATTAAGAAGTGACTCAATAAAGAATATCTTATCAAAGTGAGACTCCTTGACAACTGGTATAGGATAAATAGGTAATTCATCATAGGTTAACTTATCAAAAATGGTTGGTTCAAAAAAACATCTTAGATTAGTTGGTTATCTTGTCCTTGGTTTCCAATGAGTTGAAAAATACCAGTTTTGATCACAGCATGATCTTTGAATGATTAAATCGGTTGAGGTTTGAATGGGATTGGTACCGGATGAGGAATGACTTATGGTTGGATAATGGTAGGGCATTGGGGAGCATGATTTCTCACATGAGCCAAAGGATGAAGTCCTGAAATGGTAATGATAGGGTGGTGTGGGGCTTGATTGCCTATATAAACCAAAGGAGTAGGTCCTAAAATGATGAAGGGGCATTTTGGAGCTTGCTTTCTTACACAAGCCAAAGTATTAGGTTTAAGAATGGTAATGGTATTCCTTATATATTATAAAGCTTGATAAATCATATAATCTGAAGGAGAGTTAGGAGTAGTCGATGATTAGATAAAAATTGGATAACAAAAGGACGTCGTATAACTTGATTTCTTGCACAAGCCAAAGCATCTAAGTCTTCCTTATAAACCATATCATCCTAGTCATGAGTTGTCTCATAAGCTAGTTCTTGACTATGTTCCGTGTAATAATTATTGTAAAGAGGGTATGGATCCGTATCCCAAACAAGATTATCTATATTTGGGTCTTCAAAGTCCTCCTCAAAAGCCTCTTCATGACAATCAAGGTCTCAATTTGGATTTTATGGATTTTGACTATGTTCCCCATATGGAGTATTATAGGGAGAATAATAAAAATCCTTAGAAAATATTTCTCTATAGGGGTTCCTAGTTATATTTTATGTGGCCATTATATCATATGTTGGATTATACATGACTCCACCATAAGTGTAGCTAGACATATCCACATAAATGATGAAAGCTAAAAAAAAAGGGCTTAGAGTTCTACAAACTCTAAAAAACTATTTCCAAAGGACAAATGGTTCCAACTTGGTCTAACTTGGTCAAAGGGGTGGAGCTGTATCTCCAATATGGTCTGAAAGTAGAGCTGTATCTCCAAAATGGGTTATGATAAGACTTGGCATAAAATAGTCTAACATCAAATGTCTAATTTCAAATGTCATACACACAAAAGGTCAAGAATTTGAATAAAAATCAGCATGTCAAAGGTCTAGGTCAAAGTGTTCCAAATAAGGTCTAAACTAGGAAAGGGAAAAGTTGAGTAACTAGGTCTTTTGTCTGATCATGGAGTCAAAAGATAGGCTCAAAAAAATAGTAATGTGCTAGGACTTTTGGCCAAATGATGTCAAAATCTAGACTTAAAATAAAGGTTGATGTGATTTGATTTAATCTAGAAATCTTAGAAACAACTTTGATATAGACCTGGCACATGGAATCAAACATAAACATGATCAGTTGGCATAAGGCATAAGACAAAAATCTCTTTGAAGAAAGACTATGTTTTCCCAAATAAAGTCACAAACAATGATAAGGATAGGTACTAAACAAACAAACCATCAATAGTTTTCAAATTTGGATAATCGATTAACCAAATTTATACAACCCAAAAGAGAAATATCTATGTATTAGCCCCATGAATTAAGGCCTAAACAAAAAGCAATCAATGTTTGAATCCAAACTTGACAAGGCTAATTGAAAACTCAATGTTGAAAATTAGGATTTGACCAAACATGGTAGACAAGATTGGACAACATGATAGCATAAGACAAAGGTTCAAATGGTATACATGACATGGTTTAAAACAAATAGTTTTTGATACAAGGTAAACTAGTCTTGAAACAAATTGAGTATCCTAATGGTGTAATCATAATAAAATGATGTGATATATGCTATGTTTTAAAGACTCAAAATGCAAAATGGTTTGACATGATTTGGGAAGCATAAATCTACCCTCCACAACTCAGATGACACACACATAAACAATTTTGGCAAAAATTTCAAGGCAAAAGTGTGGTGTAAAATGACCAGTATAACACCTCTTTAGACAAAAGAGTGATGTATAAATAAATTGGTTTTGACATGGATTTATAAACAAACAAATAGGTTTTTAGTCTCAAAACATACCAAGCAAAAATGACTAAAAACACTAAGTATAATCATCCAAATCATAGCAAGGGTATGGCAATGTGGGGTTGACTAAACTAGAAATATTTCAAATCTTTCTAAGGGAATCAATTTCACAATGAATTTCATGTCAAATGATTTAAAATACAAGCATGTAAATTGGGTGACCATGACATTGGATAGTTATAAAAGGGTCTAGTCCTTTTTATAACCACTATATCTTGTTGTTCGCTCAATGTAGTGCAATTTCCAAATGCAGATACATCCCATTTGCAACTCCAAAGGAGTAAGTGAAGTCAATGCTGAGAGACGAAACTCCAAGTCAAATTTTCACTAAAAAACTCATGGGAGGTAATGACATCCCCCTCATAAGCCAAGTTTGCATGAAAATAAATAAATCATGAAATAGAAAGACTTTAAGGTCATTTTCAATGTCAGCGAAACTTTGACGAGTTTTTGGGGAGTTCTTTAGATGACTTTAGTTCTAAGCCTTGGACTAGGCTACTTAAAATAGGAATGGTTATTTTAATTCTAAGGGTTCCCTAAAGGGTACAAATGGAAGAGCATACACATAACACCCCTCTTTTTTCCAAACAAAAATTATATCAAGAAACTATTGAAGACAAAAATCTTGGAAAGATGAGTTCATTTTTAAGCCCAAATGCAAATGAGGTGGTGTTCATTTGACCCCTTGGTCTTAGTTGTAACTTTGAAAACTAATGCTAAAAACACTTATTTAATCAGATTAAATGTTACTTTAAGAACCAAAATAATGTTACTAATTCATTTTAAAACATGCAAAATATGTTGTAAAATATGATTTTTCAAACTTGAAATCTGCTAGTTACCTGTATACCCTTAAGGCATCACCGCAAAATAAAATATGTTAGATTAGAAACATTTTAAATATATTTTCTAGATTTTGAAAAAAATAAATGAAACTTGAATCCAAACTAATTTCAAATTCTAAAAAATTATGAGAAAACATGTGATTTAAACAAAATCATCCAAAATGGAGTCCATATAGCCCCAAACCAAGCATTTTAAAATAACTCTTAGGTTTGTGTATTTAAGAAAACACAGTGATCGATGTCAGTTATATAACTAACATTAGTTACACTTAATAACTGATGATGGTTATCTAACTGACATTGGCTACACAAATAATGACCGATGATAGCTATGTCAACCGATGATGGTTTCACTAACTGATGTTGGTTATTGTGTAAACCTATGACAAAGAAAAATGACAAAATAAAGTTAGAAAACCAAATTGCAAGATTTTTAATGATCCAGATGAATATTTTAAAGTTTTATAATAATATTCATGTGTGTGATGCATTTGGTCCCATCGTGCATTCCATATGTAACCTAAGAATTTGAGTCAAGAGAGGATGGTTAGTATGGTGTTAGATTCAAAATGAAAACAAAATGAAAGAAACACACTAACTAGCATAAAATATCTAGGCCTAGACACTAGGGAGAGCCTATTTAACAAACATGAATAAAACACACAACTAAAATGCAAAATAAACCCTCTTTTACCTTCCTTAGATGTGCCAAAATGCTTGTTGTAGTAGCTTTCTTGGCTTATGCTCATGAAGTCCTCATCAATGGAAGGTTGGCTACCTCCATCTCTCCTTGGCACCTTTGTCTTGTGGCCTAGCTTAGCTTGGAATCAATTTGGCATAGTAACACTAATTTCAATGGATTATTTAAGATATTTGAGCATAATAACTTTGCACCAAAATAGCTTAGAAATGATGTGGTAATCCTATTTATAGATTTTTCTAAATGTCTAAAATCAACCTGAACCATCCATCCCAAGATTGAGATGTGTGGTTGAGGATTAATTCAATTTATGAAATTAAAATTGATAAATATGTTCATCAATATCTGGGATAGAGGAGTAATAAAGAGGCATGGAGGGCTTTGATGAGGCATGGGAGGTATGAATCCTAATATTTGTGGCATTTATGGCTTAGGGATGTCTTCCCAAGAAATGAGGTCACCTATTGATGTAGATATTCAATATTCATTTTTTAAAACAATTATTTAACAAGTTTACATGGAATTCTTGATTAGGGTCTAATTTGGTTTAGTTATCTCTTAAACATGTTTAAGCACTTTGTGCACAAATTAATCAAATTGATCAAAATGCCTTATTATTGGTCCAAAATTTAACTAGATTAGAATTGGAAGGTGATGTCAAATGCATTAGATCCATTATCCCATTTAGGATGTTACCAAAATTAAATAACAAAGGCATGCATCTTGTGCAAGAGTTTTGATAGGAAAGAATAATCTAGAGCACCTAGGTGAAAAATTGGCATTTTGACTCAAGATGAACTGATCAAAGTTAGCTAGATCATAAATTACATTGCCCCATTTAGGGATACCCTAGCCAAAATCAGCACTTTAATATGTCATTTTGACATCATTAAGCATGTTTTAGTGTATTTAGGCCAAATTTTGCATTTATAAGTGAAAATTAGCCAAAATCCTAGTTGGAGGTTATCGATGGCCAAATATAGGTGTCTACAAAAACTGTTAATAATGTTATTCAAGTCATGGAGGGTATTTTGATGTTGATTAAATCCAATCAAGATAAAAAGGAAGAAATCAGACCAAACAAAAATCTCAAAGGTATTTGCATCAAGGAGAAAGATATCTACATCAAGGAGAATGATCAAAACCCAACTAGCTCATGGGATACTAAATTCAAGGACATTACTAAAGTATGGGTTAGGGAGTTTGAAGAGTGGAAGAATTATCACTAACCATATTACATTCTTTCTTTTATTTTCCAATATATCTTTGTGTTATGTTTCAACTATGTTTGGGCTAAGTATAGGCTATTTTTAGTTCTTTCTTATTCCTTGTTCATTGGTTTATAGACACTCATGACTATTTAGTTTAAGACCTTGTCTATCTCTTTTTTGTATGGGTAGGTCCCCTTCAAAACCCACTTTTACCTTTTAATTAAAACATTTCATAGAATTCACATCCATATTTGATAAATGAATTATCATCGATTGAAAGACCATTTATGGCACTTGTGTGGGATTGTGACATTAATTAGATGGAACAAAAATTGTGGTGGATAATTATGATGTGATATGATTACCCAAAAAGTAAAAAATGTCCCTAAGGTTAAACTAGTAGAATTTTGAATGCACATGAATATGCATGATTACATTACTAAAAGTGTCTTAATGAAAAACATGATTATTTTTGGAAAATACTTCCATCATGAACTTACTATGCATTAACTTAACATTATATAAGTTCTCTCCAAATGGCTACCCTGTTTATATGGGTTCTATAATGATCCATGCAACTCATGAATTGTCCATTTTCTTAAATTATCTGAATGAGTATTAAAACCAAAATAATATTAAAAATACATGATGCAAGCTTCATGAGGAAAAAATGGGTTTAGACACAAAACACAAAGGTGTGCACATCATATTTATTAGTAATATTAGATAATAAATAGATACAAAAGGTAAATTGTATACTTATTATTTTAAGGAGGGAAATAGAAAAAGAGGATTGGAGGAGTAGTTTTATATATGATTTATCAACTCATTATACCCCCAATTGAACTTGTTATTAGTCCTCAAGTAATCTAAACCTATGCACATGACATCATAGTTATTAGAAGTCAAATGGTTAGGATGTACATGTGCCCTATTTTCTTATAAAACCTAAAATTGTCTTCTATCCTATTCCATTTACTATCTTCAATTATTTCATTAAATTTATCTATTCTATTCAAATCAAGAATGGGAAACTAAAAAATATGAGGTTGATATGTTATGGGAAGCCAACTCAATATCTTCCTTCTTTCCATATCAATATATTTTGTGTCTCTTTTGAAAGTTACTATGAAATTATACCTTCAGAATGGTTCCTTCCTTTTCAATTAAGGGGTATGCTCATTTTAAATAACTAAACAAGGATTGTAGGATTCTTGAACTATTTATCTAATTAAGGCCAAGTATTGGTTTTGGGCCTCTATATATTCTATCCTAATTTTTGTAGTTGCATCCCTTTTGTTCATTCATGCAATCCAATCTATTTATATCACATATATCTTATTAGCCTCCCCTATAATCATTAATGTGTTTTATTTTTTTCTCATGATACTCTTCTAATTCTTGACATCTTCATTTCTCATTGGTAGGATAAGAAGACAATTTTTTTAGAATCACATCACCTAAATACAGTTTTGTATTCCATTCTTGGTCATGAGGAACAACATAGTTGTCTATATAAAATTATAATAATTTATTTTTATCCATAGGAGTCATATTTTTATATAAGTAAAAGGAGTTAGGTTCACTTACTAGTTTGTGCATGTCATAATATAATCCCATGAACTAAAATTTTAACCACTAATCATTAAGGTAGACAACATACACTCATATAGGAGGTCTGTAAATCAATAGTTATACTATTAACTGACTCATATCTTCCACCATATATTTCATTATTAAAATTTGTAACTCAAAATATTTAAACATATTATTTAATGCTATGTTTTCATATCTTAATTGACTAAAATTATTTTGGCATTGAATATAAATGGTTTATATATTGACATTCTTTTTCATAAATAAGTATTCCTTATTGAGCTCTTTAGTCTGATTGGAAGTTATTGAAAAAGTCTTTTCCATGTGTCTTATAGCCCCAGGAGACACTTTTATTAAATTATGAGTTTTAGGGTGTTATAAATACCCACTCTCTACTTCTGCCACCCTAGTTAATGTATCTTGCCAATTTTACTTTTTCTCAACATCCTTAATGTTTGACCTAAGGGTTTCAATTTCCTATAGGTATTTCACCATTTTTTTATTTTCTTCTTGCCTAGGGTGACTAGGGTTTTCTTATTATACCGTTTCCACTTCTCCATCCACAAAATTATATTATTATTCATATAATGATACCTATTCTCCCACCATATTATGTGAAGTAATCCAAGGTTCCATCTCTCCAAAGAATGTAATCTAAGAATGAATGAAGCAGAGTTTCATTCACTAAAACTATTGGTAGTCTAACTTTCATCTATACTAAGATTCTTCTCTATCTCATATGATTCCCCAATCTATTTTTGAATACCATTAGGGTATATTTAAGTGTGTTATCTTTTTATTATACATTTAATCTTTTGTGATTGTCATGTAAGAGTGAGTAGATTTATAACCTTTTAATTATTCATATCTAGTAATGCAAAGGGGGTGTCTTCAACCCTCTTCTTGCCTCTACCATGATAATTTTAGGAATGAGTTAGTATTAACTTCCTCCCTCAAATATATCTATATTATCATCTATCACATGCTAGTATTCTTCCTCTACATCTACATCTTGTTATTCAACATCCATTCTTTATCAACTAATTTCTTATGTTTTTCTTTTGGTAATTGCATTGTTAAGAAATTTCCCAAGTTAGGTTAGGTATTTTTTCCATTAAAATTTTGTGTACAATAAATTTAATTATACAATTATAGGATAAATATGTTGGATTACATTTCTATTAATCCTTTTCCATCCTTCTCAACATGCTTAGCTAAAATTTAGGTACATTCACGCTTATCACATACCTTAGATGATTAATTATATTGAAGTCTACTGAATACAAAATTAAATATCTTACCTCATAAGTTAATAACATAAAAATGTAGAGGTAAAATTCTTCCCAAATCTAGGGTAATGAATAATTAATTGTGCCTTTGTTTGAGGGGTCCAGATGCTCTCTATCTATGAAAAATAGAGTTATGATTGTAGTATCACTAGGCTTCTTATCCCAAACTTCCCATGTAGGAGGAAGTCTAGTTAAACATTATAAAAAAAACTTGAGTGAATCCAATTTTATTCCTATGATAGTTTATACATAATACATTAAATTTTCTATAAACTCCTCTATAATTACATCAGCAAACCCTATTAACTTCTCAAAATAACCAAGCCATCCTGCATCCCAATAAATGTTTTCAACTTTCATTTTTTCCTTAATGGCTTAAGTTTTGTTTGTTCTCTTATGACCATATAGACTCCCATCTATCTAAAGTTTTTTTATTATAGTAATGGTGGTTTATGGATCTCCTCAGAAAAATAGAGGGTTTTAGAGTGCATGTTGTGTGAGGTGTAATACAAATGGTTCTTGATGTTTTATCCTCTAGTTAGCATTTCCTTCTCAATTTCCCATAGTCTGTCAAAGATTATTACATTTCCTTGATTACATTATTAGGGAATTTTAGCATCTTTTCATGAAATTATCCAAACCATATCAATTATTTTCATAATGTAACATTCCATGGAATTCAAACCTACCAACTAACTGGTTCCATGCCATTGAGTGACAAACCAAGTATGTATTTTAGCATTTATGATGGAGATGTTTATTAGTTAGGATGGAAATTGTGTTAGATAAGTATGATGTTATAGGATTATATAAAATGGGAAAAGTGTGTTATATGTTAAACTTTCAACTTCATTTGGAATTCACATGAATTTGCATGATTACATTACCAAAAAATGCCTTAATGAATTGATAATATACTAGACATTTGTAGAATAGGCATGATATTTTTTTCATGTTTAGAATTGGAACCTTCAAATTATACCCAAGTTATATAAATTAAGAATCCAATAATTATGCCCTTTATACACAAGATATGAATATGGGATTCTTAATTGAAAATATTCTGAACATATACTAGAACTATGTAGAATGGTGCATATTATCAACATTTATTAGTCAATACTCATAATATTATTAGCTTGTACATAACATGTCCATTATCATAATAAATTAATAATATAGTAGTCTTGATTTAGGTTTTATGGCACATACCAATTACATACAAATTTAAATAAAAATGTTATCAATTAAGAAACCCAATAATATTTGCTTGTGTAGAATATGTATGTGTCCATTCTATAAAAAATAGAAATATTGGATTCTTAATTGATAATGTTGTTAGTATAATATAATTATGTATAATGGGGAATAATATGAGAAATTATTATTAAATCTTCATATTTTGTTTGGATTTCATAGAATGGGCACATGCTAATTTTTAAAATAATAAGAATGTCATCATTAATTAAGAATCTAGTAGTCTTAGTTTGTGTAAAATGGGGATATGATCATTATGGACATTGGATTAGAATTTTATCAAATTATTAAATCCAATAATATTAAATTTTTTAGAATCTACATGTGCCTATTCTATACAAAAAATGAAATATTTATTTCTTAGTTGATAATATTCGTAGTATACTAGACATGTAAAATGTAACATAATATGAGAAATTTTTACTTAATATTCATAATATTGTTGGATTGAATTAAATGGGCACATGCCCATTTTGAAAAATATAATAATATCAACCTTTAGTTTTGCATGTACAATTATATTGTAATATTTAATTGATATTAATTTTATTAGTATACTACATTTGTGTGTTCTGACAAAAACGTATTATGTGTTATGACTAAGATGTCCTTTGCCCATTCTATAGAAAATAGAAATATTGGATCATGAATTGATAATGTTATTATTATACTAAATCTTGTGTGTTGTGACCAAAACCTCATTTTAAGTAGATGAAAATGAGACCTCTGTATCACAAAAAAAATTGAAAATTATTGACCCTCTATCTATCCCAATCCAATCCTTGAGATTTTTCTCAGCCCTAGTAATAACATGTTTGTTCATGTTTAATGATATTTCATTTTTAAATTCATGTTCAAAATATTCTATACCATTTCATTCCTTTTTATACTTTAATTTTTAGGTGCTAACTTTTTCCTATAGAAAGTCCATGTGTAATATTTTCCTAAAATCTTAGTCCTAGAGCCATAGTCCTAAAGTCCTAGTTAGAAGTATCATGGAATCCTTTTGGTTGATATGTAAGTATCTATTTTATTATGAGTATATTTTAATTGATTTTTTTTCCCTATATTTTACAGTTCCCAAAGGCATTAGAACTATTAGAACCCTAAGAGGTCTGATCGAATGAGAAAGAGCCATGTGTCTCATAACAACCAAAGTTGTCATAGCTGTAAGATACTTAGGAAAATAGATCAAATGAGAAAGTACCACATTTTTATAAAAAATTGTGTTATATATGTTAGAAACCTTAGAGATGCTTGATTAAATTGAAAAATCCACATGTTTCCTGACACCCAAAGGAGTTATATCCATTAGATTCCTAGGAGACCCAATCAAATGATAAAGAGCCATGTGTAATATTATGTTCAAATATGTCATACTTGTCAGAACCTAGGATTATTGATATAATGAGAAAGATCCACATGTACCCTTATTATGGAGGCATTTTACCTATCAAAACCTAGGAGGCTCAAGCAAAAAAGAAAGAACTAGTGTTGTATAACATTTAGAAGCATCTGAGCTATTAGAACCCCTATTAGATCACATAGTGACATGTGCACTTTATATACCTAAGTAGTGGATAACTCATAAAAGAATAACATGAAAGATAAAATAACCTTGTTTTACTTAGTCATCATGATACATAGTGATCCTACCACTCTCCAAGTGAGATGTGGCTAATCCCGTGAATATTCATAGTGTCATAAAGGCTAAAATAAGGGTGTTCCCATCATGACCCTTATGTTTTTAACTCATCTAGAGGATATCATGATCTAATAATTATAGGATTCCTTTCATTTTTAACCAATATAAATGGAACTTCTGATCAAAATGTTAAATTATTACCAAATTAGGAAACAACTAATTTAGGCTCGCACCATCCACTCATAGTTTAATTCAATTGATGGGTGCAGACAATATCATCACCATTATAGCTTCAATATTGTACAAAGTTGTATCTAATCCAAAAAAATTCCCATTTACAAACCTCTTTGTTAACCTAATAATTAAATAAAGAGGACCACGATTCCTACACAATAAAAATATTCAGAGAACACGTTTGTACTAGTATGTTGATGTGAATCTCTTATATGGGGAAAGCAACCTGAGTCAAAAAAAATCAAAAATCATGTTGTCAAGTACTTGGTTCAAATACTAGACTTAATGTGTATAATGAGGCATAATATGAGCACAACTTTCTCAATGCTCATAATTTGTTTAGCTTATGTAGAATGGGCAACATGCCCATTTTTTTGAAATATAAGAATGTCATCATCAATTAATAATATATTAGTCTTAATTTGTGTAGAATGGGCACATTATCATTTTACAAAAATTTAGATAAGAATTACATCAATTAAGAAATAAAATAGTACTTGATTATGCATAATCTACATGTTCCAATTTTACACAAAATAGAAATTTCAGATTCTTAACTAATAATGTTTCTAGTAAACTATACCTATGTAGTAATTGACATGAAATGAGCACCTCTTATTCAATGCTCATAATTTTTCAGCTTTCACAAAATGGACACATGATCATTTTGAAAAAGATAAGAATGTCATCATCAATTAATAATCCAATAGTCTTAATTTGTGTAAAATAGAAACATGCCCATTCTACACATTAGATAAAAATGTTATCAACTAAGAAATCCAATAGTCTTTAATTGTGTCGAATATGAATATGTTCAAACATTCTACACAAAAAACAAATATTGGATTATTAATTGATAATATTCTTAGTATACCATACCTATGTAGAAAGGGGCATAATATGAGCACTTCTTGCTCAATGCTCATAATATTGTTGGGTTATGTAGAATGGGCACATGCCCATCTTGATAAATATAAGAGTGTCACTATTAATTAAGAATATATTAGCCTAAACATTTTAATGCTATTGGACTCTTATTTTAGGATGTGCTCATCTTTTTTAGATATTTGGGCATGTGCCCATTCTACACTATCAAAGAAAGTCTAGCATTATCACTTAAGAATCCAATAGAGTTGGCTTGTGTGGAAGGGGAACATGCCCATTTTACATAAGATAGAAATATTATATTCTTAATAGTAAAATTATTAAGATACTATTAATATATTAGTATAATTGAGAATAACATGATCATTTTTTTTCTCTATGCTCATAATATAGTTAATATATTATGTACAATGGTCTTACTAGACTCTTATTAATAGTCTTAATTTAATAATTTGGAGTCATGGGCACATGCCCATTACACCTATGAAAATCCCATTGGATTATTAATTGATAATATTCAAAATATATTAAAATACCTATGTATAATAAGTGATTATGTGTAGACATTAAAAAACTTCACACGACAGCTTTCAATGTCAAACTTCCTTTTGACCCTCATCTGACCTCATGTCTAATGGACGACTTTGTCCATTAGACTAATTTACTAACTTGACCCTATCAAATCCATAAATAAACATATTTTAATAAGCTATTTAATGCATCCCTTTTGATTTTTTTTAAACCATTTTATTTTTGCCCCTCAACTACTGACGATTAGCCTAACCATCGATGGTTGGCCTAATTGTCGATGATTAGGTCTCCAAACCTAATTTAATGTTTTAAATCATTGAAAATATTGTGCATGATATAAAAAAAAACTTTATTTTAAAACTATCTTTATAAAATGTCTTGAATTGGAAAATTTACTCCCCTATCAAATTAGTAACTTCCTCCATCCCAATTAGCAACTTTATCCTATAAAAGGAGAAGGGGAAGAAGTGAAATGGATCTGCAATCCAAAATCTTGATCCAAGCTCTCTTGTTTATAGGTATCCAGCACCCTTTTTTCAAGCAAGCCACATTATTAAAGGCTTAATCTCTATTATAATTAATTTCAAAATCCAAAGTACTTTCACTCTGGGAAAATTACTTCAACCTTCCATCATCAAGTTTCAGGTATCTATTACTTGTTTTAGTGGATTTATCTTATTTCTAACCCCTCTTACACTATCAAACCCATTAGTACCCTATTTTCTACCCCTCAGCCTCGTAATAAACCTTTGTTTTCCCAAACATCCAATTTATACCTTCTTTTTTGATCATTTCAATAATTATACAGGTAACCACCAATGATTAGCACAACCACTGACAACCACTTCAGCCATCGACGATTACCTAACTATTGATGGTCAACATAAACTATTGATGGCTCACCTGACAAATGATAGTCACTATGGAATAAAAAATATAACATGTTCTTTTTAGTCCCATAACCCTAGTCAGACCCAACTTTCTCTATTTTTACCTGATTATGGTACCTTTTTTGATTTTTTGGACTAGACCTTGACCCTTTTAGAATAAGTATCAACCAGATTTGCTACTTTTGGTCACATTTATATTAACTAGAATTCTACTTTATTTGAATTACACTTATTTTAGTGTAAAATTAACTAAAATATTTTGGCATGCCTAGTGGGACCATTCCCTTTTTCCCTCCTTTATTGTTTGCTAATCGAATGAAATCTAAAAATTTCTTTTTGGGCTTAAAATAAACCTCTTGCATACATTTATTGCCTACTTGTCTTAGTACATATATTAACCTAGGATGGAAAGTAATTAATTATATCTTTCACTTTTTTATCACACACTTAATCCAAACCACAAAATAATTAATACATCAAAACATATTTGAGACAATGCCCAACTAGGATCTCATGACCTAGAAGCAACCTTACCCCTTCCCAACTATCCTACTTAGATTTCACTACTAATGGGAGAACCAACTTATCTCTTTGGTTGAGTATAAACTCTAAACTCATTATATTTTGGCTAAGCACCTAACACTCTTACCACTGCAAGACCATGAAGTGAGGGGATAAGCCCCAATACCAAACCATGTATGGAAGTTCAACATAGATTTCTCTTGAGCACCTAAAAAACCTGAAACCAACCTTAGATTTCCTCTTTAGTACCCAATCTACAAGCCAAATTCCCTCTTCATACTTTGTAAGGCATAAGCCAAAAGTGATCTAAAAAGAATCCTAGGATTTAACACAATTTTAGTGTATGCATTTTTACCTTGAATTATTTTCTTTTGATTGCTCTTTGTTTAAGGTGTGAGTTTTACCATATTATTTCCTATTTTCTCACATGGTATTTACTATATAATACTTGAGAAACCAAACCAATTAACCACCACCTTCTTCTTCTTCCTCCATGGAATATAATTCTAATGATGAGGGTTCACCTCATTTTTCTCCCCCTCCTACCCGAATCCTAGTTATTTCTGAGGGTGATGTGGACTTCACTGCCTTCCTTGACAATAACCCCATATCCCTTCAACATCATCTTAATGACTTTTCTCACCATACCTCTATTGCCTCAATTATTCCTATGGACCCTCTTTATGGTATGCCTCCCCATCTTATGGTGAGTACTACCTCAACCCAACCCTTGCTAACCCAAGCCTCTTCTTCTTCCAACATCCCATCTACTACCACTATCCAAGCCCAATCCAACATTCCAACCTCAAACTAAACACTCCTACCACACCCCAAACTTCACATATAGGTTCAAATTTACCTCTAGTTACCTATACCCCACCTACCAAGGGGTTATCTTCTACACCTATTTACACCCTTCCCTTTATTATAATTAATCTACCAACTTTTACCTCAGTTCATAACTTGGTGCTCTCTATCCCTCAAACACTTCCACCCATTATCAATAGAGTCACCACACAACCTCAACCCACTACCTCAACCCTACCTTTAAGTCAACCCATATCCATCCCTCAGTAAGTACCCATGACAAACTATCAATAGGTCCCTAACCCACAAGGATACATATCACCTTCCACCCAACCATTTGTGCCAATCAATCCTTATGCAACAATATCTCAACCTCTTGTCACCACTTACCAATATGTGGCTTATTCAACACCTTATAGTACCTATCCATACATAACTACCACCCAACATCAAAAAAAATTACCCCTTAATTATGTAGCTTCCCAACCCAACCATATTTGATCACGGTCTTAATGGACAAAATGAATAAATTGGAGTCATCTATCTCTAGATCTCATAACCTTTTCTCCTATGATTAATTTTTTAATGAGCCCAGTCATCCATTTGTTCCCATCTATTTATATCCTACTCAATAGTAAGTGCCCAAGTTTTCCAAATTTTAAGGTAAGGAAGACCCACAACAACATTTGAGAGCATTTTGTCATTCATGTTATTTAATCACATACGATGATGATCTTATTCTTCAAACCTTCCCCATGTCTTTATCAATACCATCCCTTGATTGTTATAGTGCTCTTCCCATGCACTCCATCTTCTCCTTTACTCAACTTGTCCAAATCTTTTTAGAGCATCTCTTAGTAAATATATCTAAAAATGTCTCTATTATAGACCTCTACACTATTAAACAATTTGAAGATGAGTCAATTATTTATTTCATGGATAGATGGAGAGGTCTAATCAACCAACTTTCTTTCTCGTTACATCAACCTAAATTGATTAAACTCTTCTCTCAGGGTTGTGCCAAACATATTGTCCTTGCTCTTCAAGTTCAAACTTTTAGAACATTTGATGAGGCATTCACCATGGTACATAAATTATAAAATTAGGCCATTAATGAAGGGAAATTGAAATTACAAAACAAAAACTTCAACTTTAAATCCAATGACCCTTCCTCCACTAAAACCACTAACCAATCCAATACCAAAGTAATAGCATCCATAAAATTAGTTATTCTAAAAACCACTCCACCTCCAACTATCAACCAACCACCTCAAACCAATCCTTTCAACCCTTCCTATCAATAAAACTAAAACTAAAACTGAGATCCTCCAAAATAATATAACCCCATTGGAGAATCTTATGCATCAATTTTGGATAAATTAATCAAAGCTAACCTCATCCAACTCCCACCAATTAAACCACCCCAATAATTTTATGCTTCTCACCCCATGCCTAGGTGGTACAATTAAAATGACCATTGTGCCTTTCATCAAGTCATAGGACATGACATTAATTTATGCAATACCTTTAAAAGTCTTATCTAAATCTTGATTGATAGTGGATAACTTGCATTTGATAATCCCAATGCACCCCCCAATCAGTCCCTTGACATTTTTTTCAAGGATTTTCTAAATCACACTCCTTCTACACAACACCATGATAACCAACTTGAACCGTATCATTTTCATGAGGCACATACAATCAATGTTATTAATAATGAGCCCATTATTGAAGATACCATTATCTCAATCAACCAAATATAAGTAGTAAAATCACCCCTAGTCCTTTATATACTCAAACATAGGAATTAACCATCCCTCTATCTTCACTTGATGAGACCTTAGCTTTATCTACCTCTCCATTGATGGAAACACCAAAAGAGACAACCTACACTATAACCATTTCTTCTTCTTCCACTCCATCCATTCAAGTGGAAGAACTTCCCTCCAGTCCTTTAAACACCCAAACAAAGTAATTAACTCTATCTATTCCTTCACTTGAGGACACCATACCTACCTCCCCCATCATAAAACCATCCATTCCCTCTTTGGAAACTATCCCCAACCAAGATAAGGTTACCTCATTTACCCAACCACCAATTTTGGAACCATCCATCAAAAATAAGGATAGAGAAATCATTCCTTCCTCTCCACCTAAGGGCTTAAGCTGTGAAACCAATGATCAAAGAATTAAACCCATATATAAGCATACTAGTCCAAATTTTAGAGTTCACTTGTTAATCCAACTTTGATAGAGCCACCTTTTGGCATTGTCTTAGACTCCCTTACCAAAAAAATATGAATCCTCAACTTTTATTTAATCCACCCTTAAACCCATTATTACCTCTTTACCAAATACCTCTCCCAAAACCATAAGTCAATCATCCCAACAACCTCCTTCTAACGTTTCAAAATCACCTTATGCCTCTCTTACCAAACCAATCAAGAATATGGGAATCCTTTCCATACCTAGCTGCACTCACCCCTCTTTGAAGTTGGATTTAACACCATCTAGTCACTAAAGAAACCCTCAACTAGGAATTTGCCCAAACCTCAAACTTAAACTAGACCCACACAACCTCTTTACCACTTACCTTCCATATTAGGACCCCATCCTTCTACCATTCTAGTTATCTATTCTTCTTCTAAGAAACCATCCCCCTTTCCTACACTTATGCCTACACCTATCAAACCCTCTAGTTATCCATTATTTTTAACTAACCTATCTACCTATTATTTCCCACCTATAGCTAAACCTCCATCATCTAAGTCTTCCATATCTAAATATTTAACCTCTTAACTAACTGTAACCAAGCAAACCCAACCAAAACCACCAACTAAAACCATTCCTCTAACTACAACTTCCATGTAAAGCCCACAGCCAAGAAGGATCCCATCCCTAAAACTATAAATCCACCACCTCTAACACCTTTGAATGAATCCTACTCAACTATCTTATGGAGGTTGTTGAAAACTTTCTCCATTAGCTTACCACCTATCAAACCATTCTACCCTTCCAATACCAAACCCTGCAAGTTTAATGATAACTTGATATGTGCATATCATAGGAAACTAGGACATGACATGGAGAATTATAAATCTCTCCAAGCACTCATTCATAGCATATATGATGAGGATGATCTGTTATTAGATAAACCTTTATTACCCCCATTACCAATCTTACCATTAACCCAACCTACCCAACCTTTACCTACTCTCATGTTCCTACTTAAAGATGAGAGGGAGGAACTAAATAAAGCATCAAACCAAGAAAACCCCTTCATCCACATTATTCATGTGGTTAAGTGATCCCAAGCCCAATATAAAGAGAAGGGTAAATCTAATGCATCCATTCCATAGACATACTCTTCAACCCCTCAATCCACCAGCCAAACCCAAACATCTCCACCCTCACCTTCATAACCACCAAAACCCAAAGTATCCATTTTGGGACCCTCTACCTCTAACCCATTTGAATCCATCTAGCATATCATGTTGAAAAAAATTCACCAAACACTGATGAAAATGAGATTTTATGAACTAGTCAACACCTCACCCTACCAGCATCAAGGATTGATCGAGGCTGTATAATCTGTATAGGTTTAACCAGATGATTGTCAACATCTTTCACCTTTTGTTGGATCGTTCTAAAAAATTTCCCTTGTCACCTATTAGAATTCTAAAATACCTCCCACTCATCCTAAAGATTATGATCCTCCCCTCTTTGTCACAACATACATTAATCAAACCCACATCAAAAGGGTGATGATTGATGGATGAGATAGAATCAACATTATCTCTTCCCATGCATATGACCAACATATGACCAACTTTAACTACCCAAAAATATCATTTTAGAGATTACAATGGTCCTTTATTCCTTTAATGATACTATGGCCACTACCTTAGGTATCGTTGTCCTCCATATCTGCTTGGGGCCTCATACCATTTTTGAACTATTTTCCATTATAGAGGGTGAGTTATAATATAATGTGTTACTCAAATGCCCTTGGATATATGCTATGAGCTATGTCCCTTCCACCTTACACCAATGTGTCAAATTTGAGCATGAGGGATAAGTTATTACCATCAAAGCTAATCCTAGTGATTTTGTCTCTTGTAATATGACATATCAACTTAATCACATTCTTATTCCTCCTTCATCTACCTCACAACCAAATTCTAACAAAACCACCCCACCAACTATAAATAGCAATACTCTTACTCATAACAATGATGAAAAATCAACTAGATCATCCATCTTTTCATCCCAAATTCTATTTAACAACCCCTTACAATCCATATCCTAACATCTCTCTCTTGGGGAATATCATCTCTTAGCTCTCGATGCTTTCCCCACTCCAAAAGAATATGGGAACCTCAAATATGACCCTTCCTACAATCCCAATATCAAAACCATCATCCCTTTTATGCTCCCTAACAATCAAATCAATTTCATCTATTGGGGACTTGATCAACAACTTCTCACTCCCATCACTACCCCATTCATTTTACCATTCATTGCCATTTTTTTTTACCTAGACAAACCATCTTTTGCCAAAGATTACCTTTACTAGTTTGCTTGGAATGGGTTTAGTCTTGGCCTCTATGAATAGGGATCTCATGAGTTACCCCATAATCAAAAATCAAAAACATCATGATTTATTTATCTTTGGGTTTGCACTACAAGAAGAAACCACATCACCAAAACCCATTGCTGTCATCGATGAAGAACTTCCATCCTCACCAACCCTATCTCCCTCCAAATATGAGGACTTTGATATCATCCCATCTAAATGTATTTTTATCAATACCATTAGTTTATCCCCCCAACCTATCAAAAGGGTATCCAAAATAAAACCCTTCCTCTCATCCATCCTAAAATGATTGAATGTGATTCTCCTACCATTAACACCATCCAACATCAGGTCGATGCATCCATTCTCATCTACCTCAGTGTGGGAGATTCCTTTATTCATAAATCCATTTCACTTGATGATAAAACTATGCTAAATGAATCTAATATTGATGTTAACTTGGTTACTCAGGATAACCCCCTTATCATCAAAATTATCCAATCTTTAAATTCTATTAAGCAACAAGATTACCCTTCTTTCCTTAAACATTGTAGCATAGCATTTGCTTGGTCCTATCAAGATATGCCTAAAATTAATGATTCTATTACCATAAATAATATTAGACACATCCTGAGGCTAAACTAATTTGGTAAAAGATTTGTAGAATGCATCTTTTCATAACCCTTCTTATCAAAGAAGAGCTTCAGCGTCTCTTATCCATTAACTTAATTTAGCCCATCAACTAATCATAATCAGTTTCCAACATCATTCCCATCACCAAACCCATAGGGGGCATTCACCTCTACATCAATTTTTGTGACCTCAATCTCACTTGCCTAAAGGATGACTTTCCTTTGCCAAACATTGACTAACTTGTTGATCTTACAACCAATCATGAAATGTTATCTCTCATCGATTATTTCTCAAGATATAATTAAATCTTGATTGCCCCCAAATATTAGCATAAAAATTCCTTTATTACCCCATGGAGAACCTTATACTATAGGTTCATGCCCTTTAGACTAAAGAATGCTAGAGCAACCTACAATAGGCCATGACCTATATCTTTCATGATCTCATCCATAAAATTGTAGAGGACTATGTGGATGATCTCCTTGGGAAATCCAAACACCATAAGGATCACCTAGTTGTTCTCGCCATCATCTTTGATTGACTAATCCATTATCATGTCAGGCTCAATCCCCAAAAATGTATATTTGGGGTCCTATCAGAAATCTTCTTGGTTTCATCATCTCTCTCCATGGAATCAAAATATACCCCACCAAAGTCAGACAAATCTTGGAGATGCCTCCTCCTACCAAAATTATACAACTTTGTAGCCTATAGGGTAGACTTCAATCTATTTGTTGCTTCATCTCCCAAATATCAAATAGATGTCAACCCTTTAACCACCTCTTAAATAAATGCACCTCTTTTAATTGGACCAAGGAATGCCAACATGCCTTTGATTCAATCAAAGAGTATATTCTCTCTTCACCTATCCTCATCCCTCCTAAGGAAGACTATCCCTTTTACCTATATATATATATATATATATATATATATATATATATATATATATATATATATATATATATATATATATATATATATATATATATATATATATATATTTGCTATAGACCATTCCCTAGGGCCAATTCTCACTCATCATGATGATCAGAATAAAGAGAAATCCATCTATACATTAGCCACACCCTTATCAAATATGAAACTCTATATACCCATCCCAAAAAACTCTACCTTGACTTAGTTTTCATGGCCTCCAAACTCTATCACTACCTACTTAATCATAAAACATATATCATCACCAACACTGACCCCTTTAAGTATATGCACTTTAATCCATACCAAAACTAACATATGGATAAGTGGATCATGATCCTAGTTGAGTTTGATCTTGAGTTACTTTCTCAAAGTCCATTAAAGGACAAGTAATCATTGATCAATTGGTTGAGTCTCTTCTACCAAACAATCAACCTCTTCGTCTTGCCTTTCTAGATGAATCTATTGTAACTCTTTCTCAGGAGGAACCCACCTACTAAATAACCATGTTTTTTTATGGCTCTAAATGCCAAAATGGTGGGGGTGATAGAGTGATTCTCATTCCCCTTAATGGTGAACCTATTCCCCTTTCTTTTAATTTATAATTTGAATGTAGCAATAATGTGGAAAAATACAAAGCCCTAGTTATAGGTCTCCAAAGTACTCTAGCATTAGGATTCAAAATAATTAGTGTCTTTGGCAACTCCCAAATAGTCATCAACTAGGTCAATGGATCGTATCAATGTAAAAATGATGTCTTCCTAAATTACAAACAAATTTTGGATGTACTCTTATCACCATTTGATCATTACACTATCTAATCTATTCCTTAATCTACTAAAAAATTTGTAGATACAATGGCATCCCTTGCCTCCCAAATCCCATCTTAGTTGGTTGAATCTAAACTATTTGTCACCATTCATCATTTTACCACACCATCATATATCATTTTTGATCTTCCTACCATTTTTAGTGTGGAAACATCTCCTTCTGACATTTGGTATGACCAAGATTTTGATTACCTTAACCTTGGCATTATTCCTCATAACCTTTCAAAGAATACCTAAAGATATTTTGTTTAGGGTACCTCTTGTTACACCATACTAGGGGGAATCCTTTATAATTATCAATTCAAAAACATCCTTCTCTATTGTTTATGTAGTCATAAAGCTTTCCATGCTATCAAGGAAATGCATGATAGAATTTGTGGGGGATACTTTAGTGGCCTAGCTATTGCCAAGCTTATTCTTTGCATTGGATACTATTGACACTCCCTCAATCAATTTAATGTGACTATGTGAAGAAGTGTGTCAAATATCAACAAAATTCTAACTTACATCATTCACCTCCCCATGGCCTTCAAGTATCTATAGATTATTGGCCCTTATCACAATGGGGTATTGACCTTATTGGGGAAATCAATCCCCATTCTTCATAATGACACCAATATATCATTACCACCACTAAATATTTCACCAAATGGATAGAGGCCATCCCTTTTATCTCAACCAAAGCTAAAAAATTATTGACTTCATCAATCACCATATCATCTCTTGTTTTGGTGTTCCTCATAAGATCATCATTGATAATGGAAATTGTTATAAAAATTGGAAAGTCTAAGGTCTCTTCAATGATTTTGGAATCAATTTAATATTTTACTTGTCTTACCATCCATAATCCAATGGACATATAGAAGCCTCTAACAATACTCTCATTAAAATGCTCACCAAATTAGTAAGTACTTTAGGTTGGGATTGTCAATTACATATCCCTTTTACTTTATGGGCCTATCACGCTAGGATTCAAACATCTATAGGTGATACCCCTTTCTCTCTCATATATGGTGTATAGGTGGTCTTGCCTCTCAAAGTCTAGATTCCATCTCTTCACATATCTTTACACGACATCCTTTTTTAGATAAACTATCATCAAGAACATCTTGCACATCTTGTAGTATTGGATGAACATCACCTCATAGCCCTTAATCATCTTCCTATCCATCAACAATGAATAATGTGTGCATACAAAAAACACCTGAAAGAGTGAGAGTTCCACATTAGAGACCTTGTCATTAAGGAAAACCAACATGTAAGTAATATGGAGAAAAGCAAAAATGGTAAGTTTTATTTCAATTAGCTTGGACCCTACATCATAACCCATAAGTATAGATGAGGAGATTATCATTTGTCTTCTCTCAAAGGCAAACTAGAGTCATAGCCTCTAAATGATTTGCATTTACATTCATTCTATTATTAAAATAAGGATCGAACTCACCTTTGTGTCTAACTTAAGCTCATCCTTTAGTTTATAATATTTTCACCTACCTATACCTATTTTTCTTAGGGATAATTGATTACAACATAGCACCATGTGATTATCCATCATATTTATAGCTTCATCCTAATCATAGGTACCATGAATCTACCCATGGCATGGTTCTCATGGATACTTTTTATCTCTAATCAGGTGGAATCCCATGATCAGTTGTCCTTTCAACCACTTTTCCTCATCAACCATTAACCTTTTTTGCTAAAATTATTACCTCTATAAGGGTAGACCTCTAAGCCTAAATATACTTGTCCATGTCTAATCTCATATTCAAAATCACTTAGATCCATATCTCTAACATTACAAACTACTCCCTTGAAGGACAGTTACTTAATAATTAAAAGTTTCTTAAAAATAGATTGCTCCCTAGAAGGATATCTATAAAAATCCATTTTATACCATTTTGTTGAATGATGGTTAATAAATAATCATTATAAGCTTCCCACATCAATCAACTTCAACAACTTATCAACATAAAATTAATAAATAACCCCATTGAAAAATCAAAGTAAGCTATAATCAGTTCTTATAAGTGCCATTTTTAGACCTCCTACATTGATTAGTGTACGCATTATCCCAGTACACCATAATTGGATCTTATATATGGCACTTGTATACTTCCTACATTGATTAGTCTACATATCATATTAAGGCATGGACTTGTCTGTTATGGTTCTTTGGTTGCCTAAATAAGGGGCAAACTAACCCACATCAAGTTACCTTTTCACCCATTTAGCATTTAACCATCTACCTATCACCTCCCTTCCCTTTAGTCCCTCTTTTAAATCAAGGGAATATGAGCTTAGTTGACACAAAGTGATCAAGATACCCCCTTTCTCAATCAAAGCATACTCATGCAAAGCATTCGATAGGTTTATGTTCACTAATCCAACTATGTTTTCTTGTTGTTAGGTCCTTGCCAACCCAAAAAATCATGCCCTTTATTTTACCTCTATTATTTCATATGAACATATGTCTCGTCATTGTTATATCTTTCTCACATTTAATTTTTAAACTAAACCTACATTATGTGCTTTCATTATTTACATATATCACATATTGTATCCAAACATGCCAAATTTATTCTCATCAGTGCAATCATAACATTATGAACCACGAATAGAACACATATAAACCATATCCTACTCATAAACACATCAAAAACCATAATTCATAAGTAATCACAACATACCATTATAACATCCTGAAAACATATTATCCTTATCAAATGTCATCCCATAATAATTCCAAAATACCATCCTATCTATGAATATTACATCTTCATCCTATCTATAAACCACATTGTCATAATCATCTTATAAAAAAAATCATCAAAACATATCAAATATTCATGATCATGTGCAAAATAAACTAAATAACAATAAACATCTTGATCTAAAACATGTTGTGGACCACATCATGATCTAAATAAATAGTCATCATCATCCATCATATCCATCATCAAATACCTAAACTAAAGAGTCAACAATAAACCTATGCCTAAGAGAATCATATATGTCATCCATAATCCATAAACATCATTAAATCATGATCATAATACATTATCACATAATCAACTAAACATCATAAACTTGGAAAAACAATCATCATGTCATATGTCAATATGTCATTAATATAATCAAATGTCAAAAATATAATCAACATATGATCATCATATACATCAATAATAAAATACATGAAATAATGTATCCATGTCGCTCACTCTCATATACATCTCACATCATCAACACATAAGCTAGTATCAAAATAAAAATCATGTACATCACATAATATCATCTATTAAGCCCCTGGTACACCACTGCAACTAGCCCCATCTATACTTAAAAACCTACACCTACACTACCATCTAGTGGTGGTCTACCTAATATCGCCACCTATACTAGTATTGAGGACCATTATTTGGGAGTATCTATAGATGGAACCCTTACTAAGTTATACCTATAATTTCCATATCTCATCTCTAATGGAAACTATGCTAGCACTATCACCTCATAATATCTCAACTTCTCAATGGTGGCTAAGTATTATATACTTAGAATTATGTCAAATGATCCTTTTAATGTTGATGTGGCCACCCTTACCCTCTATCTCAATGAATCTCTCTCTTAAGCCACTAACCCTAGAGAGTTCCTCACTTGATCATGTTCATTAGTCACTATGGCAACTTGCTCTTATAAGGTGACAATCTATGCTTGTAATGTGGGCACCTATCCTTATAACCTGATAATCTAGGCCTATGCTATTGCAATTTCCACTATTGCCTAACCATCTTATGCCAATGCCCCTATAGGGTCCACATATATAGGCTATTACGTCTCATCACCCCATCCAAAGTCAACCACTATATATATTGCCTAATACCAAGATGCATATCCATAAACAACACCAACATCATCTATGAGATATCTCACTAGCAACTCCTCTTGGTCTAAACTGATATCTTGTGGCTATAGTTTTAGGAGTAATAACTTAGCCTCATCCTTCCTATATTAAAATAAATATGGTGGAATCTCCTATACCAATCCAAACTACCACCACACTCAATTAAAGGGGATCAACTCAATCTCTCCATCTCTCCTCCTATAATTCCAACTCTAGCTCTATAAGGATAATGTATGGTATTGATGCTCAATCCAACTAGGCCAACCCACATATGGCCTCCATATCACATCTCTTTCCACCAAACCCTCCAAAGCATCTTGGAACTAGTCAATGTCTTTGGCTCCTCCACCTACCCTTCTCAAATCATTAATATCACATGAAGCTAATTGGAAAGGCTACCTGGGTAAAACCCTACCATGGTATCCCCAATCATCTCACAACCTAAATATGCTCATATGCCTAGTATTGGATCATGAAACTGACATTGATCCCATATTTTTATGTGCTTGAAAGGTCCAAATCTCCATGTAGATCTAGACTAATAATACTGGGGCCCATCTAAACACCATCCTCCTCAACATCTCCACCAATACCCCCAATAGTAGGTATGAAAATCATCCATGGCTAAAATCTATCACTAAAAAATAAGTCACTTCTATCATCATCATCATCATCATCATCATCATCATTATCATCATCAATAGGCATCTATCCTCTAGGGCCATCTCATATAATGGCCCGATCCCAAACCCACCTACATGCCATTTGGTATGAACCTAGTCTGCTCCATATATGAGATCCATGTGGTAATCTTAATCCTCACTCTTAATATGATATATGGTATCCCCTTCAATGGGTATCCACGTGATCTTAGTAACATACTCTAATAATATGGTCATCTCTATAGTAGGCAACATGAAGTTGTTCATCATTGGGTCCCATCTCTTGATGAGTATAATTATCATGGTCACATCCCATGGTAGGTGCTGATAATGAATCATAAAACCTAGGCAAACCATTTCTATGTAATTCAACATATCTGTAGTCATTTTATCTCTAACCTTCATGAAAATATTAGGGACTCAATCCCTCATCTAAATCCGGTCATGGGCATGCAAACAAATAAAAAAATAATATTAACATGCCTACTTTATTTTCTATGTCACTCTAAAATATAAACCTATATTTTTTCCTATTTTCTACCCTACCCTATTACATCTATTATTTTACCTCTCACAATCACCCACAACTATCCCTCTCACATAATGTGCCTCTCTCCCAAATGACTGCCATAACTATTTAACCCTAACCCTCAATAAATCATTTTGAACACCTAAAATAATTATATTAGCTAACTTTCACTCGTACTATCTACACCTTTTTTTCTTACCACTATAATCACCCCTTTACCACTATTTACATATTTGGCACAACTTTTCCAACCTTTAACACTTTTAACAACTTCATCCACTTTATCACTTTGTCAATCAATTTTGACCAACTTTAACCTTTTAAACCCATTTACCAATTTTTACCACTATCAATTCAACCATTTTAGCATTTTAAACTTTTCTTAACTACTAAAATACTCTTATTACACCAAAATTCCTATGTTAATACAATTCTACAAAATTTCCACACAACTTTAAACTCTTTTCACTTATTTTCAACCTTTTACCAGGTCTTTCCTCCAATCCTTCCTTGAACTATCAATGTTCCCTTAGGGACCTTTTATCCCTCGGTTTAACCAATGATAGTCAGGTTAAACCATTAATGGTCACTATGTGTGATCATTGATAGTGCAACTCAAACCCTCTACCTACCACAACCTCTACCAGATCACCTAAATCAAATAATCTCTCTAACTAATCTTATTCCCACCTAAATTACACTCCCACATCCTTCAAATTTCCATTTCCCCCAATAATTTTCATATAAACAACAAAAACCTTAACTTAGGTAATTATGACCCAAGCTACATTTTCAAAACCCTACCCCACTAAATCAACCTCCCTAAATGTACCTTTATACCAACACATTTAACTATACTATAAAATATAAGACATATCCTACCTGATTATGAAATCACTGACATGGTCAAATTCCTCATACCATCACTCGATCATGTCCTTACCCACTATCCATTGAATCCCCACTCACTCATGAATCAAACATGCTATCAATAAATCCACACACTCCACCTTAGAAATCTCACTACATAAGTGACAAATCTCACACATTATCAAGAGCATAAATGCCAAATAATTCAAATGGTAAAAATGACTTCATATTTTTACTTTTATCTTCTTTGATTTTGAGGGTTTTATGACTATCGATGATCAACCGTGGGGAAACCCATAATTGTCAATAGTTAGGGTTCCACTTTTCTTTCTCCTCTTTCAAAAGAACCCCACCTCACTACCAACCTTTTTTTTGATGAACTACATTTGGCTTGAAGTTCTTTTGGATATTATGTCCATAAAACTATGTAGAAGCATCCACTTTCCTAGTGCATATGGAGTCAACTTGCCCATCCCCTACCGACCCATACCCAACCATTACACCACATCCATCTTGATGTTGGTCATTTTTAACCTAGACCATTCACTTATTTTGTGACAAGTTTGCATAGTCATTTTGACTGCACTAACCAATCTTGCCATGTTAAACTCTTGAAATTTGTACCACCTCATGCATGACCTGACCAATTATGTTGTTTTATGGGTGTACTTCCTACCTTGGATGCTTACAACCAACATCGACCTTGTCTAGATAGCTTGATAAAATTGACCTAATTAGTAATGACTAATGTTATGTATAAGTTACCCCTATGAATCATGTTTATTTTTACTAACATTGGTAACTTTCATCTGTGCATGATCTTGACTTTCATCATTGTGTGATATTGACTATCATCCTTAATTAAATTTTGTGAATGTGTTTGTATCTTAGATTCCCAACCTTTTTGGTCACCCACTTCATGACCCATACTTTACCACTTATCAAACCCTAAGCCAATATCACTTTTGCCTCATTGACTCCTAGTTTAAGGAGGAACACCTCCTTCCATAGTTAGGGCAACTATACTATGACCAACAACTTATTCATTTTTTTATATAGCTTCTCAATTTACAGCCACATAATAAAAAGGGGGAAAATGTAGACATTTTAAAACTACACATGATGGCTTTCAATGTCAAAATACCTCTTGACACTCATTTGACCTCGCATTTAGTAGACCACCTAGTTAATTAGACTCATTTACTAAACTTACCCCATCAAACCCCTAACTAAACACATTTGACTAAAATATTTAATTCACACCTTTTAATTTGCTTTAACCCATTTTCTTCTAGCTCCTCAACCATCAATGGTCAACCTAACCATCGATGGTTAGCCTGACCATCGATGGTCAGGTTTCCAAACTTACTTTAAAGTTTTAAATCATTGACAACTTTGTGAAAGATTAGTATCTCCCTAAACAAAAAATTTACTTTTAAAACTAGCTTTAAAAAATGTTGGGAATTAGAAACTTTATTCCGCTATCAAATTAAATATTTCCTTTATCCCATTTAGCAACTTCATCTTATAAAAGGAGAAGGGGAGGAAGTGAAATGGATCCACAATCCATAATATTGATCCAAGCTCTCTTGTGTATAGGTATCTAACACCCTTTTAGCAAGCAAGCTATAACATTAAAGCCCAAAGGTCTATCAGAATTACTTTTAAAAGGGAAATGTACTATCACTTTGTGAAAATTACTTCAATCTTCCATCATCAAGTTTTAGGTATCTTTTTTATTTTAGTGGATTTATCTTATTTCTAACCCTCCTTCCCTATCACACCCATCAGTACCTTATTTTCCACCCCTCAACCTTGTAATATACCTTTTTTTTGCCACTCAATCTACACCTTCTTTTATGATCATTTCTAGAATTATATAGGTAACTATTGATAGTTAGCACAACCACTGATAGACACTTCAACCATCAATGGTTACCTGTCCACCAATGGTCAACATAAAAAATATAGCAAGCTATTTTCAGCCCCATAACCCTAGTCAGACCCAACTTTCTCTATTTCTACCTAATTATATTACTTTTTCTATTTTTTTAGACTAGATCCTGACCCTTTTAGCATAAGTATTGACCAAATTTGCTACTTTTGGTCAGTTTTATATTAACTAACATTCTACTTTCTTTGAATTTAAATTCATTTATCTTATGCAAGCAGATCTTTACTTTATCAAATCTAATTTAATTATTATAAATAATATATTCATAGCCTCCTAGAAAGCAACACACTTCTTAGATCTAGCTCATGCTAGGCAGTCCACTCAAACATCCATCTAACAACCCCATTTCTAGTGTCTTTATTATTTTTAGGTTATTCCTTCCTATCCAAAAAGGATTTATAATCATCATTTGGATTCACATGCACACTTTATCAGGTATTCTTCTACACACTCTATTTCTAGTTTCATTATTTACTTTCAAAATTAAGAAATGAGTGAGAATTAATTGAAATATTGTGCTCATTATAAATAGGTTAAAAATAATTTTATTAATTATGAACCAAGGCTTCTTATATTGTATAGAAATAGGACTCTAATTATTAATAAATACTAATTTTTTTATCAAAAAATATCAACCAATAATTATAAGCTATTAGTGCATATTCATATAGGAATAATGTTATTGTTAAAATCAAATCACTTAAATTAATATAACTATTTTCTCATATAAAAAAATCTTTTACATATAAACATGAATCAAAATTCAAAATAAAGTTAAAATTATCACAAGTGGATATTTCATAATACTTCATAGTAATGATTTTAAAATTTTATATTCATTGTTTTAGAGGAGGAATTTTTTTTACAAAGTAGAAAAGGAGTTACTTTCTGATAATTATTTTTCTACTGTATAATAATTGCATATAGATAAATTCAAAGTCATGGAAATAAAATTGAATCTTAATATATATATATATATATATATATATATATATATATATATATAACATAATGACTTAGTAGCATCTAATATTAATTGGTTTTGCATGAAAATTACATTTAAAGATAGATAAGAGTCAATCTAGACTTGGAAAATAAAGTTGAAAGTGAGGAAGGGAATAATAAGGTGATTACACAAGGACTAATTTTATGATTATTATTTTTTCATGAAACTACATTTGAAGACATCTCATTATGACTACATCTACAAGGAGTTTACACATGTTTTTATTAGATAGGTTAAAGATGGGGAAAAGGTCTCATAACCTTATAGAATAAAAGCAAAAGAATAAAAATAAACTAAACCAAAAAAACCAATAAGAGTCATTGAATTCAGCTAGAAACATGCCAAAAAACCAAAAAAAAGAAAAGAAAAAACCCAGGCTCTAGATGAAACTAATATGATTCCTCTAAAGGACTAGTTTGGTCCTTGTATTTTTTGTTTTTCTTTCCCTATTTCTAGTTTGGTTCCCTATACCCTAGATAGCTTCCATGGCAAACCTTTTCCTCCTTTTCCCCATCAACTTGAGCTCTTCCTTACCCTATTCCACATCCCACTTATCTTCATTATCTCTATCATTGTGGCTAGACTTAGCACCCTATGGAATTTGGTTAGTAATTACTTAATCATCTTTGTCATGCTAGAGGTCACCCTTAATCAAGAATTTTTTTCCAAAAACCATTATAATTTTGATATTCTCAATCTCATAAAAAATCTTCATACTCAAAAGCTTTTAAATTACCACTTTTGTTTGTATCTTCTCGACGGACTGTTCAATTTCATTTTTGAATTTAAAGTTAAAAGCGGTTTGCTCCATAGTGGCAATCAGAGTAACAACTTTAGGATCCCCCTTTTGACTTCCACTAGGGTTAAAGTCTCTCAAAATATTCTCCATCTTGAAAAGGACATTTTGATCCACTTCATGCTTGACTTTTAGTTTTGAAAATAATTTATCCTCCCTTTTAGACTCCTCATGCTCACTAGTGATGTAGATGGCCTCCATAGTTGCCTTAGTCCAAAGGGGTTCCCCCATTTTGACCATGATTAATATGAGACCCTAGTGAATGATATCAGCTAAAGGATTGCATTTGAAATTATTAACAAAAACTTCTAGTGACTTAAGTAGAAAAAATAGAATATCTATAGAGTGGATGCTAAAATGGTTGAGTAGAAAATGATGGGAGAATATTTATTGAGTGGTTGCTAAAATGGTTAAGGAGTAAAAAATGATGGGAATATATTATCATGTTCTTCCCCTTCAAGATAATGTACCTTATAATTTGTAGGCACACAGTTGGCCATTTCTTAGGTAGGTCCACCCTAAGGAACCCTTTTTGAGAAGATGATTTGGGATTCTTCTTTTTCATGTTATATAATATATTAAATAATTCCTCTTTCCTCTTCTTGTCCTTAAAATCCTTCACCCCTAAATAATCCATTCCAGTGATGTTGTTAATAAAGTCTTCCATGACTAGAAGCCTTAGGCCATGCATACACATCTTTTTGTCATTCCAACCATGGGTGAAGTCTCTATATAATGCCACATAGTGTCCCACCATATCCTTCATATACCCAACAAGCCCACCTTAGACCATTTTTTTCTAGACATATGCATTTTCCTTTACTTATATGTAGGAAATTGGCTCAATACAATCATGGTCACCTCCCATGCTCAACTGGATACTTATGTTTTAATTTTCATGGATATGGGCCCTAGCCATAAAATATAGAAAGATGTTGAAGGCTATACCACTGGGATAATTAGATCTCAATGTGAAATAAACATGATCATGTAAAATATTAAAATGAGGGTGATTCATGATTGTCTTACATGTACAAGCTTTCCTCCTCCCTTAGTGATGTTCAAAAATGATGGGCCCCATAATTTAACATGTTGGATTGTATTTTATCAAGCTCAATAAAAGTATGAGTCCCATAGGGAATGCCATGTGACCTTTCCAATGGGTGAGGGATCTATTCAGAACCCCTATGTTAGCCATTTTATCTATGATTGTGTTTTCATCTCTATAAACATGATTAATATATATCTTTTTGAATAGGGTAAGAAAATTCTTAGAATCTTTGATGATACCAATTGATTCTAGGAGGGTTGTGAGGTTCTATTCATACATTTGATGATATTCAAAGATTCTCCCTCCACCTAGATATTATCTATATCCATCTTAAATATGAGATCAATTCCTCATATAGTAGCCTTTGTTTATGCCATATGATTAGTTTGGATCCCTAGGGGTCCTACATAGGCTGCCATTAGGTTCCATTAGAATCTTGGATAACACCTCCCACTCTCATAGGTCTAGGGTGACCTTTAACCACTCCATCAAAATTTAGTTTATACCATTGGGTAGGAGGGTGAATCCACTTGATCTTGGATCTATCTACACATTGATTATGAGGATGTGTAGGGATTTCAAGATTTGTCAATCAGAGAATCTAAGAAAATTGGGGGGAGGGAGGGTCATCACAAGTGGAGGCACTAATTATCTAGTTATATTTAACAAAAGTAAAGGATTTTACACATGATTATTAATCATTTTCATTTTTATGTCAATGTTGCACTTGGTTTAAATTCAAAAAAGGAAACTAGTGTTTAAGTGAGTCTAATTAAAATTGAATTTTCAATTTAAATACTAAATTTTTAATTTAAAAATTGAATGCAATTTACATGATGTAGATATAAAGAGGAATATATAAGGAATTTTCCAATAATAAATAATAATACTTACATTAAAAAAATAAAACTTGGTTGTAGAAATTGTAGTTCTTACTCTTTATGTCAACAAAACCTGATGTTGTATTTCTTCTTCTTCTTGCCAAATAAAGAAAAAATATTGATGTTATATTTGTTCCTATGTATTTAATTTATATAAAATATCATTAATATGTCATCTAGTGTATTTTTTCAGGTGTATGGATGTTATTATCCCTAAAACCTAACTATCTTTATCTATTTGTACTATTGATATGCACTTGAATGGATGTTGGTATCCCTACAAATTGACTATCTCTATCTTTCTATACTATCAATAGGATCCAATATGGTTTTTGGTATCCCAAAAAATTTAGTATATCAATTGTCTATAATGTTTATAAGATCTTAGATGAATGTTGATATCCCTAAAACCTAACTATCTCTATTTATCTATAGTGTTGATTCTAGTATGCTCTCATTCTATGTGGTAGCATCACCAACATTTGAATAGATTCCCCTATATTTTTATTTGTTGAATTGTTTCCTTGATTTCTTGAGAAAAACTAAGGAATGAAACCCTATTATTTTATACTCAAAAAATTATAATACTTATCACTACAAACAAATTTTACCTAACATTTGAATGCATAAATTTAAAATTTTGAAAAATGCATGTTGTATTAACTGCCACATCATTTTTAAAAATTGAAAAACACCCTACTATAAAGTTATTAGATACATCTTAATATGACATTTTTTGAGCTTATGTAATCTAGCATGTCTTGTGTTAGATTTGTGCTTTGTTTTTCAATTCTGTAGGGATTGTCAATATGACATGATTTTACAATTTTACTTATTTGAGATCTATTATAAAGTTATTCAAATATCTAGTGTAGTATCGACATAAAATATTTTTTATATGTCCACAAATTCAACAAATATATTGAAGTGCATTGGTAGTACTAATAGAATTGATGACTATAAATTTGTTGGTGAAATATTTGGTACTTTGTGACAAACCTCAATTTCACAATAGTATAAGAGATGAAATGTCTCTCCTCTATTGTGAGGGGAGGTTCCCTTTATTGAAATTAGTAAAAACTAATTTATAGTATGTAAAATATCTATAAGTTAAATGAGGGTTTTTTTGACATTATTATTAAAATAAAAATGGAGAGAAGGAAGGTGAAGAGTAATGAGTGAATGAGAAAACACATACTTAATTCAACCACATAATGAAATAAATTTACTTTATGAGATCTAACATACTAATTTCTTGAAAGAATGAGTTATGCATTACTATAAGAAAAATACATACTCGTTAAGTAAAATAAGACACAAATTTATATTATTTTCTTGTTTCATAAACAAAAGAGTGAACATGAAGTTTCATTATTCTTCCTCTTCAAGATTCACAAATTTTTAACATAAAAAATCCATCTTACAATAGTCATTTATTATATTTATAACAATAGGGAATGGGATGACCCTTCATATTCAAAATGACTCTTGGTATTCTATTTTTCATCCTATTATATCTTTTATAATTTTCAATTTTATAAAAAGGAAAATATGAATTTCCTAAAATAGAAATTAGATGAAAATAGAAAAGAAAATTTTTAATTTCTACTAGGGAGTCTTATTTGGTGTTATTTTTGGTATTAAATAACCTAGGGTAGCTAAATAACTTTTACCTTATTCTTTATCCTAGGCAACCTTAAAATTTTTAACTTATCCTTTGCTTCAATAACATTATGCCCTTTCAGGACTACTATGTGATTACACCATGTAATCCATATCTAAAAAATTAACAGCATTGCATTAATAATCTACACTAGTTTAGTAAATTAGTTACCCATTTATTCAATTGAGACACAGAACTCATTGATTATAGACATGGAAGTTATACTGAAATAGTTGTTTTTGAGGAATTATTATTTTATAACCTCTCTAAATTATTTTTTAATTAATTCATAGTATGAAAGGTGATATCATTTTCTTAGAATAGGTCACAATAAATCTCATTTAATTTAGAAGAGATCATATTTTTGCTTTTTTGTTGCAATAATATTCAAATCTTGTAATTATTTTATTTTTTAGTGCAGAACCTCATTCTTCTCAAGAATACATTCATATCATTTACAAGAGGACACATATTTAATTATGTGAACATCATATTTTACATTTTCACATACATTTAGCTCACTTGTGTGATATTTAGTTTGTTGATTTATGTCAATGACCTATTTATCAGCTATTGTAATTAATTTCAACATCTCCACATCGTATTTCATCCTAGTTATCAATAACTCATCCACCCAATCCTCCAAAAAAAATTCATATGAATTGTATTTACTAATTGTTCTGAAGGATTCCTTTCTTATTATTGGAACTTGAGTATGAATGTAAATTTGAGGTGTTGTGGGTGTGTCATCTAAGTTGAGAAGATAGTTGACATATCATGAAAACTAATTTATCTATTCCTAAAAACTCTAGTTGGGTGAGATATTCTTACTCTAACCTTTTTATTCTACTTTTTGTGGTATCATGAAAGCTATGAATGTCACTCTCCCTGGTTTCCTCTCCAATTAATTTATACTAAGAGTATAGACACTCACAATCATCTCTATAACATTCTTCTACACATTGGGTTATGTAATTTTAACACTTTGAGCACTAGAAGGATCTAACATCAATCTAGAATTAGTTTTTTTCCTTTTTGGAAGGAAGATCCTTGATGATATCAACTACCACATCAAAATTAGGAAGATATAATTCCACCATTCACTCTCTTTTTTTAGCATTAATTGCATCCATTAGAATGGTATAGTAATGAAAGGAGTCACTTGAGTTTTAGTTAGAGGAGGTGTGGGCTTTTTTGTAGGAGTATATTTATTTAGAGGAGGAACACATGGAGATACTAAAGGGGAAAAAGGAGGAACCACATCAAATTCATTTAAAATTGTCTACTATGTTTTATTGGTGATAAGAAGAGAAATGTTACCAAAGTGAGGATAAGAAGACTACATCATTATAAATTTATTTGATAGATTCTTCCTACCAATTACATGACTTTATTCATATATTTTTCCTAGATTTTTCCCTTTCTTAAGGTCTTCATCATCACCATATTTAAAAAATCAAGATATAAGTGTTTTAGTTTTCATTCTAGCATTGATCTTCTTTGGAATTGATGTAGGATCCTACATGAGAGGACCCTTTTTGGATATGTCTTATCTAGTAATTTAATCCAACTTATTATCAAGCCATTTATTTGTTATAGCCCATACTATCTATGCTCACCTATGCACATATGCTAGCTCTCTTACCAACCAATTTATGCTAGCAGAGGTTCTTAGAATTACACTAGAACATGATAATTAAAGGGATAACTTCTATAGTAGAGAGGAAAAAATGCACACAATAGATGACAATGGTATAAACCATCTAACATGTACTAGAATAGACCAAAGATCAAGATGAATAAAATATAAATAGAAGTAGAGCCATAACTAGTGTCACATCAGATAACAGAATAAAGAAAAATAGAGTACCCATTGCATATAAAACATACATAAAATAAGATAAGGAAAACCATAATAGAATAATTTTATTAATCTCTATCAACACATTGAACCAAATTATTTTACATCAAAGTGTTATTTATAAAATTTTAGATTCCTATTATCTCTTCACATTCCAGCCTTTTGAGATACAAAAGGAAAGACTCTTCACATTATTCTAATACCCAATTAGGATTATAAGGTTAACTACATAACAAAATTATACAAAATACAAAATAATACACTTCACACATGTGTTCATCTCATATACTTTTTAGTTTTAACAATATCCATTCTTCATCTAACACTTTATTAGACTTAATTATTTGTCTTGTCCTGAGATAAAGTTGCAAACCGATCTAAATGAGGCTGGAAAGATAAGTCATAAACAAAAGTCACAGTTATCACTCCAAGTGGTGTTTACCAACTTTCACCCTTTTCATACTACCTAGCCTCCCTTTTGATTTTTCAACTAACATACTAGCTTGCCACTCTTTTGGGTTTTCAATAGACTAGAATAACTAGGTGTCCACCTTTTATAGGTTTTCAACCATTATATCCTTACTATTAATGTTTAGACTATATTAAAAATTTGAATATGCTAGAAGTCATAAAAATGAAGTGTGAAAACCTTACTGCTAAGACTGAGGGGTATTTTACTTAGGGACTATAGAGGTTGTTATGGTTAAGTAACTACTATCCCATTGACTTTTGATGTATCCACTTCCAAAGGTATCTGTGAAGACTACACCTTTGTGTCTATTTCTCTCACCTGTATTGTTTGTCAAAGGTGTAATGGAATAATGAACTAAGACTCATATGTTATTTTTGTAATGGTTAGATCAGCTTGAGTAAGTTCATGCTTGAAATTTTTCTTATCAGTGAGTACTTCATGTACCATGATAAGTAGAATGTGTAGTGGTACTTGAGTCATCATCATGTTTTGCATATATTTGGTTTCTAATATTGTAAGAAATTATATGGGATTAGATTATTTTTGTTGAATGTCTAAGATGATCTCATCCAATCTATCTTCTATCCTTTGGGCTTGGATGGCTACAAACGTGTTGTGTATTCTTTCATTATGCCATACTTATAGATTTTATATGGTAACATCCCTAGAATCTAGAAATTGTTTGAGTGTGTTACTCATTTTATCCATAGTTTCCATTTGATCCTCCAACATGACTTTAACTTTGTCGGTAGTGGTAAATTTAGTCTTTGTATTGGCTAAAGATTTATTTAAATGCTATCTCTAGTTTAGAATATCTTAGACTATCTTCTTGGCTTGCTTTATAACAGTGTCTAAGACATTCTCATACTCATCTAGGAGTTGACACATTACCTCTAGGTATGTGCACAAAGTTGGGGGAAATTTTCATGGACATATGTAACAATGTTTACTTGTTATAACATAATGCATATGCATTATTTTTATAATGTGTACACATTATGGCTTGGAATACCAAAGACATAATGCATACATGTTATAATAATAACACATATGCATTATTTTTATATATAGAAATGCATACACATTATAATAATGCATATACATTCCTATATATAAAGATAACATGTATGCATTATATAAACTATAAAACAAAAAAAACCCAAATTCTCTCATTTATATTATGCTTGGCATTCATGTTTTGTCGCTTTGTGTTCATGTTTTTCCTTCTAGATCTTCCTTTTACCCTCCAACTCATGTTTTACCCTCCAAATCATGTCAAAATCATTGATTTTGATCTTCCATTCGAGAGATTGATGATTTCATCATGAAGAAGAGGTAAGTTTTATAGATTAAATCATTTATTTTTATTTTTTATGAATATTTTACATAGTTTGATTTGTTATTTTTCTCCAATAGTTTAGCATGATCTACCTAACCCTCCACCTAATCCTCCACCTAACCCTCTACCCAACCCTTTTAACCCTCTGCATAACCCTCCTAACCCTCTTATAGTTCCACTATATCCCCCATCCATTCAGGAGGATATAGTTACTCACATAATAGATAATAAAATTGAAAATAAGTATATAATTAGGAGAATGAGGGAGTCCACTTCCATGAACACCCACCACACCTATTTGGCCAATACCCTAGAGTTAATATTAGGTCAAGTTGACTTGATAAAAAGTCAAATTGATAGATGGAGGTCATATAGGGATATTTGTAAGGCTTACTATGTTGACAAATTGTTAACATCTAAGGTGAAGAAGAAAGTTATAATAAAAGACCAAAATATTCCTTATTTATCGACCCAACCACCAGTGCCCCATTTCCCATGATGACCAAATGTTTTCCAATCCATCAATGCCAACATAATTTTATTAAACACAATTTTTTGGAGTGATGGTGGATGGTGTTTGAATATCCACCTTTTAATAACCATGAGGTCCCTTTGTATTTTTTGAGGAAACTATATTATGAGTTTTTCTTCAATGAAATTCCAAACTAATTTGACTATCATGAGTTTTAGGGTTGAGGGAAAGGCTCTATGTAGGACCAACTAGGTGCACATCATGCACCTAATTAGCCTACAAGGATACCTACCCAAAATCCACTTCATCCAAATATTCATTCCATAATGAAAGAGGTTATGGAGATTGACACTTTACATGTACGTAGTGTGCTTACTGATACACTCATTTATCATATTAGACTTTTAGAGACAGATGCTCTAGATACTCCAACTAGTATCCATACCTAACCCCACCCATGTAGATGTTATGGTGCTATATGCATTAGACCTTCAAACGATGATGGTGGTGTTTCAAGGGGCTTGGAGGATATGGTCTTGAATGATGAGTTGTTGGCACACACATTTGATTTGGATACATTGGGAGTCTCTACACACATGTAGGTATCTTTAATATAAGTTTCACGTTAAATTTTTAAGCTATATTTGAAAAATAAAAAGGTTAAAAATAATTTAAACATTTAAATTGAATAATATATATGTATTTCTTATGTTCCATGAGGAGACATTGCCTTCGACATCATAACTAGGTAGTGGGCCAACCCCTGCTACATCTATTTGTGTCAATAGGACACCATATGCATTTAAAGAGGTAAAATTTCAAGTGAATCTTATATACTCTAGATGTACATTCATCCATCTTAATTTCATCATTGGTTGATTTTATGTAAGAAAATATAAAATACCTAATATAATTTTGTTGAATTTTTTTATTGTTTGATGTATTAACATGGATTGGTGTAGTGTTAGAAACTCATCCTCCATCTAAAATTTTTCACTTTTATTTTGACTTTCAAACTATGTTTTCAATAACCAAAATAATTATTTGAACATTTTTTTGATATCCCATTATATTTAGTTCCCGTAGCGGGTCAATCCAAATCAGTAGAATTAGATGTATATATGAACTCATTTGATAATATTTGTTTCATATAATATATTTCTATCAATTTCCCAATCAATAATATCATGTCTTCATCAATATTCACACCACTCCTTTCTTTTAAATACTAGCCTCATATCTAGCCACTTTAATCCTTGTTATCCTAATCACATATAACATTTCAATATCTATGATCGATATCCAAAATGGTCATATATAGCAATTCAAATTCCATTAATTCCAACTGAGCATAATAATTTCATCTCTATCCATGGAGTTATTAATTTAGATGGCATAGCCTATTGATCCCATTATACCTAGTTAATTACATTGGTTTATTGGGAGACCATCCATTAAATCCCATTGGTTTTTTGGGAGAGAATCAATTATAAACTATAGCCTATATGTTTATGGCATAGGCCTTATGACCATATATAGATAGGTGACCTCAACCCCATATAGATAGATGGGGTTGAGTAGTTTGTTACCACCACCTAATTAGGGGGACCAAAAACCTACTATATCTAATTTGGGAAGAGGGACTATCTTTATCCATGTAATTTAGTCACTCGAGTGACATGTTGATTGTATAAGATGATAACACCTTTCATCAAGAAAGTCTCCCTACAATGAATATTGAGTGTCAACAAGACTATAGCACCCTTTGTTGACCTCAACCTACTTTCATTATAGACATATAGAACTTACCTTGAAAAAATTGAGGGTAATCTAAGGATAGATTATTGACCTAAAGTCACCTATAGGGTAACCAAAATCATGAACTTGTACAAAAGACTGTCCACTCACTCTTATCTCTACAATATTTAGTTCTATTTTATATGTGTTTATTTAGATATTGATGAGACCTATTCTATAATGTTATAGACATTCTTAAAAGGATCAAGTATAGATGTCCCCCATAAAATCAACCTATCACTCTAGGTATCTTAATCTAATTAAAACTCAGTTTACAAACTTCTCAACAAATACCTATACAAGTTACTTGTCTTATCACAATGATAGTTTTTAAGGGATTTTTGATCACACCAATACTCAGTTGGTCTAAAAAGTAATGAATGTATGTAAATAAAGTATTTAATGTGTTAACATGATCAAATTTTCAAAAAAATCAATTTAGACACCATAGTTCATAGGATTATCCTCAACTATACCGAGCACTACCTTAAGATAATTAGGCCTAATGACCAAGTAATCAGGTCAAAATATTATGAAATACACCTAAGCAAAGCTATACAAGAATCTAAACTAGTGTACATAGGTACATATCAAGGATGTTTCAACACCTAAATTTCATTCAATGACTCAATTTCACAAAATTCACTCAAAAATCCTCCCTCATTATCTTATCATTCTCCCTGATGAAACATACATTTCTTGCCTTCAATGTGGTGTTACAAGTCACATGTTGAACATATCCACTTGTCACATTCATGATTCCTAGGACCTCATTAGGTTTTTTCATATCTTATACAATACTAAGTTTATTAGCAACTTGTTTAATCAATGAACTACCCAAGTTATTAATTATTAAGTTATTTAATCAACTGCTGACTAGGTGGACACTCCATCATTGCTAGTCGAGACAGACTCAAGAATTGATGTTGTAATGTCATCTACAAAGGCAATCACCAAGGTATGTATATTCACTTGTGATTTTGAATTGTAATTTATTACTTTTGTTTTAATAATTTTACTATATATTTTGGTAAATATAACTTATATGCATGAATTTATTGTGTATGTAGGGATATCATATGACATTTTATAGTCTGATTCAGATGACTAATATGATAGATCCTCATGTTTCTTCATAATTTCACATGCCTATTTGTGTAGTTGAACTTGGCACTGACCCATTCAAGCATCAAGGGTAAATTGAGGAAGACCATGAGATTACAGTAAGTGCATGTTTAAATGATTTTTTATTATAGTTTAAAACATGAGTTTCTTAACTTGGTTTCATGTATACTTGTTAATTTCATAGTAATTTTTACATTTGAATAGGTTCAATTACAAGTGATCTATGAGCATAGGACCTGCAATCAAACCTTGGAGAAATCTAATGCATTTGAGATATCTCCATCTACAAGCAAGGCATCCCAAGGAGAGTCTTATTTAAATAAGGAAAAGAGAGGGAGAATATTTGATGATTAGGATGTTGTACATGATGTAATTTTTTGTATGACGATATGGAAATGTATGCATTTTTGGCATTGTACATGCACATATGATGTATTCACCTAAAATTAGATACTATGTTAGACATGATGTAATATTTGGTATGCCTATATGGCAATGCATGTATTATTGACATTGTATGCCTATATATGTCATTCATACATGGCATTCTTATTTCGTACATGAATATTTAAGAAAACCAATTAAGTAAATCTTATTTGAATCACTTGTGTTTATAATATTATGAATGATTGGTTTTGAAGTGTTCTTAAGGATTAAAAATGTTATGAGATTGAGAATAACTTGTTAGGAATGTTGTAAATTAGACCCTTATAATAAATAAATAATATTAGTGATTGCATTTGAATAAAGTTTGTATGCTGATGTAGAGGTATGGAGGAGAAGTGTACAAAAACATCATTAGTTGGTTGTAAACCCAATTGATCACATTCACTTGTTATGCTTTTATTTGAATATTCTTTCACAAGCTAGCCCCTCTTTTGACTCTTTAGGATTAATTTAGCTTCTTACACTTATTACTTATTCCTTGTACTCTTAGTAGCACCTCCTTAATGGCATTGACCTCTATCCATACATTCATAACACATACTTTACCTCATTCCATTCATTTCTTATTCAAAAAATTCCTCTCAATCTTTATCTAGTTTCTTCCTAGGCACCTTCATTAGGTCTCAAGGAGTAAATCTTGGTCTATGTTTCAAGAGTTCAACCTATTGTCACATATGGTCTTAGATGATCATAACATACTCTGTACAAACCCCTTCAAGTGCTCAAACAATATTTGATTCTCTTAAGGCTTGTATCATTTTTTACTATATATTTCCTTGTGTAGAAAAGTTATAATTTCTCAATATATTTTAAGTGAATTTATAGGTACACTCCATCCTTTTTCATTTCTATGTCAAATTTCATAGCCCAACTCCACCTCTAACTATCACTTCTTTCATTAGCCTAACCTCATTTAGGATTAATTATCCCTAATCCAAACCCTTAGTCCTATAATCCATACACATCCATACAATATCAATTTAAAACCTTTTTATTCTCCTTGTACATGTATATGGGAATAATATTACAAAGTTTCATTAAATTCCCATGGTTAAATCTCTCAAAAATGCCCAAACCCTAATATAAGGATTCCCATGCCCTATACATACTCTCTAAGGAAAAATTTTACCCTCCCAAAGATTTTTTTTCATGAAAAAATCCTTATGATATCTAAAACATCTCATAACACCTTTCTAATAATCAAAAACCCAAATTTGCCTTTATGCCTTTGAGACTGCCTATGGGGATTGCATGAAGTTTAGAGTGTGAACACAATTTAAATGTGTTTAAGATTTTTAAAACCATATTTATATACTTATCAAATATTCTTCTAAGATTTTAACCCTTAAACACACCTTAACACTCCAAAAAGTATGTATGCATGAATAGTGACCATTATGAGACATGGAGGGGACTGTGAAAAATAAAAAGAACTTCCACTTTTAATATTAATTATCAAGATTATTTATGGTTATATTAGGTCATTAATACCAATATTACCAATTTTAAATTCATTTGGATATGTACTTTTTCTTATAGACCATTTTTACCATAATGTATCTTGAGCTACTTGTATGTTTCCTTCATGCCAAAACTTGTCTTTCTTTAAACATTTTCATGAAAAACATGAATTTTATCACTTATATATGACAAAATATGTTTAAAACATCATATTATATTGTTTTAATACATCTCCAAGTCCTAAACTTCTTCACAACATCTAGAGCTGACAAAATTTATGCAAATCTCTAATGGCTACCTTCTTGACTGCAAGAGGATTATGCCAAAAGAGCAAGAAATTTCAATTTTTATAGGGCATTGAGTATGGAATGGTATGGTTTATTAGTTCATGGATACGATTAGTACCACATTTTTTTTATTTTACTCAACCCTTAGATTCCCCAAACTAACCAATTTCTCCATGGTAGGCTTCAATTTTAACCGTGATTTGACATAGGGTTGACTGTACTAAAATAATGAATAGTTCCCATTGTCAAAAATCCTAAAAAATATATTTAATTGGTATATTAGGTAATATTTAACCTCTCCACCCAATTTCATGATTAGATCTGGCATATTTTGACCTATAGGTTCATTTTGGCAAAAGCTAGTAACACATGTCTGCTTAGTCAAACTTCAAAAATGAGTCATCATCCTATCTTGCCTTAGTTTGTGTCTTATCATGATGATTTTTCATCTAAAATCTCATGTAACCTATCATTTAATGATTCCACCCTTAATTTTATATCTCACAATATTTCATGTCACCTTGTACCTTCTAAAAAAACCTCATATGACTACATGTCAATAATACCTAGAGATTTATGTTATGATAAAAGGGATTATTTGGTCTTATTTATACCAATTTAGCCTCATTAGGACTTATAATTCACTAGAAACCACCCTTAAACCTTTATCTAACATAATTTTAGGGTATGAATATAGGTGTTCTTTGAAAACCCCTCCTAGCATGCTTGACATTGTAGAAGCCCACCTCTCACCTTGGACACCACCATCCCACCATGGAATTAGCCAATATGACCAACTATCCTATCTTTGCACATTAACCTAAATGATGAATTATAGGTGGAAGATTTTGACTATGACTAAAGCATTAGGTGTTAAGGAACATTTCTCAAATGATCCAGGACCCCACTAATCCTGAATGCTCATGGAAAATTAATGAAGCACCATCATTAGCAAGGAAATCTTCATTTAATATTTCTCCTTGGTTTAGAAACCAATGGAACCTATGAGGTGTCTTTGATTATTCTATAATAAGATGGTCTCTTTGATAACTTTAATAAGATCCTAAAACGGTCCACACCCTTTAAAAACACTTACCTTAACCCATTTAAACTTATCCAACTCACTCCAGCATCCCATTTCACATACAAGACTCATCTTGGGTTTTCAAGGCTTATAGCCCCTTTTTTTGGATATTTCTCCTTGGTTTGACTAATCTATAAACTCTCTTGAAAATATGAGACCATTTATATATTTTTTATGCTTAGAACACTTTGACAAATAAAAAATAATCTAAAAAAGCAAATTACATGTGTTTTAATGACTATGACATCCAAAATCCACCTGCAAGTTCATTTTCATTGCTATTATAAAGCACAAAAACAGTGACAACAAATATTGTCAAAGTTGAACCTACAATCTGAGAACTTAATTTTTTGTGCTTATTGGCTAAAAAATGGCACTACCAACACATTAAAAGGGGTAGATAATGTCTAGGACCAAGTTTTTATCCTCCCATCTTTCTCGATTGACAAATCCACCACCCATTCTGATCTCAAGAATGCCCTTTCCAATACAAGAAAGTGTTGGTTTTTAGCTTAAATTCAAACATGCATAAAACCAAAACTATAAGTCATATGGAGGAATCACAAAATCCATCTTATGTGTGGGAAACCCCTCTAATTTCATCCAGAACCTAGTATGAATCACCTCTATGAGAAATTTTCAGTAGTTGTAGTAACATGTCCTCAAATGCAACTTTTTGGTAGTGAAGAGACACCTTGTTGACCTCCAACTAGAAAATTTGTCTCCAGGACTAGGAGGTGAAAATAAAACACTTAGATCAAATCTATATAATAAAATTACATTTCTTCTAATGACCATGACATATAATTCCACCTTCTAGTGCATTTTCACTACTATTTCAAAGCATGGAAACACTAATAATAAATGTTTTCAAAGTTGAAGCTATATTCTGAAAACCCAATTTTTGGTGATTATTGGATGAAATATGGCACTACCAACACATTTAGAGGGGTGTATAACATCCATGACTAGGATTTTGGCCTCCCATTTGGCCCGATTGATAAACCCACCACCCATTCCAACCTCAATAATGCCCTTCCCTATACAAGAAAGATGTTAAATTTTAGCCTAACTTTAGGCATGCATAAAACCAAAACTATAAATCATATGGAGGAACCATAAGATATATCCTATTAGTGTTAAATCCCTCTAATTTCACCTCAAATATAATATTAATCACCTATAGGATCAATCTATGGTATAATTTATAGTAACGGGTCCTCAAATATAACTTTTTGGTAGTGAAGATACAACTTGTTGACCTCCAACTAGTAATTTTGCCTCGAAAATTAGAAGGTGAAAATACACCATTGTGAGTGCACATTCCCACACACACACACACACACACATATAAAAATTACATGTGTTTCAATTATTTTGACATCCAATTCCACCCACAAGTGTATTTTTACTACTATTCCAAAGCATGGAAACACTGATAACAAATGTTGTCAAAGTTGAAGCTATAGTCCAAAAACTCAATTTTTGGTGATTTTTGGATGAAAAATAGTAATTCCAACACATATGTATGGGTGGATAACATCCAATACTAGGTTATTGGCCTCCCATCTAGCCTGGTCAACAAACCCACCATCCATTCTAGGCTCAAGAATGTCCTTCCCAATACAAGAAAGATGTTGATTTTTAGCCTAACTTTAGGCATGCATAAAACCAAAACTATAGTGGTATGGAGGAGCCATAAGATCCATATTTTTTATGTTAAATCCCTCTAATTTCACCTTTAATTTGTTATTAATCACCTTTAAGAGAAATCTATGGTAGAAGTTGCAATAATGGGTCCCAAAATGTAACTTTTTGGTAGTGAAGAGATAACTTGTTGACCTCCAAATAGAAATTTTGCTTCTAGGACCAGAAGGTGATAATCCACCCCTTCCAACACATCTATATATGAAAACAACAATTTCTCTAATGAATATGACATTCAATTCAAAGTGGATTTTCACTACTTTTTGGAGCATAAAAACATTGATAATAAATGTTGTCAAAGTTGAAGCTACAGTCTGAGAACTCAATTTTTGGTTCTTGTTGACTAAAAAATGGAATTTTAAACACATATCAATTGTAGTATAAAATTTATGGCCAGGTTATTATCCTCTCATCTGGCCCACCCGATAAATCCACCACCCATTCTGGGCTCAAGAATGCCCTTCCCAATACAAGAAAGATTAAGATTTTTAGCCTAACTTTAGGCATGCATAAAACCAAAAATATAAGTCATATGGAGGAGCCATAAGATCATTCCTATGTATTTTAAATACATATAATTTCACCATGAATCTATTTTCAATCACCTCTAAGATCAATCTATGGCAAGAATTACAATAACGGGTCCTAAAATGCAATGTTTTGGCAATGAAGAGACGACTTGTTGACCTCCCAATAACAATTTTACCTCCATGACCAATAGGTGAAATCCCACCACTTTTATAACATATATTTATTCAAATTAAATGTTATCCAATGATCATGACATCCAATTCCACCCACAAGTGCATTTTCACTATTGTTCTAGAGCATGAAAACACCGATAACAAATGTTGTCAAAGTTGAAGCTATGGTCTGAGAACTCAATTTTTGGTGCTTAATGGCTGAAAATTTGCACTAAAAAAACATAAAAATGGGAAGGTAATGTTTAGGACCAAGTTATTTTCCTCACATCTAGCTCAGTCAATAAACCCACCACCCATTTGGATCTTAAGAATGCCCTTTCCAATAAAAGAAAGATGCTAATTTTTAGCCTAAATTTAGGCATGCATAAAACCAAAACTATAAGTCATATGGAGGAATCATAAGATCTATATTTTACATGTTAAATACCTCTAATTAAACCCTTAATATAGTCTTACTAACCTCTAAAATCAATTCATGGAAGAATTTTTAGTAATGGGTCCTAAAATTCAACTTTTTGGTAGTGAAGAGATAACTTGTTGACCTCCAATAAGAATTTTTACGTTTGGGATTGGTAGGTGTAAATACACTACTTTAAGCACATATATATATAAATATTACATGTTATCCAATGAATACGTCATCTAATTCTACCTATAATTTCACTTTTACTACTATTTTATAGCATAAAAACACTGACAACAAATGGGTTTGGAAGGCTACAAGGAGAAATAAACTTTTCATGAGCAATTGTTCAAGAGCATGGAAATTCCAAGTACTTTTAGTAAGCTTCTCTTAGATTAAATAATATTAAATTATTTAATAATGGTGCCAACCATGTGAAAGTGAAATCTGATTTGGCACCACTAATCTACAAAAAAATGTTACTAAGTAATTAAAGATGAAATTTATGCATGTACTACCCACAAAATCAAAAAAAATTGGTAAAATTGATTACATCTACATTTTAAAAGTCAACATTCCTACACATTTAAATCTAAAAAACCACTTGGATCTGATCTAATCTTGATAGTATCAAGAATAGATTCATGGTCTAAATTGTGAACTTTCCATATATTCTTATTTTTGGCCTCCCATGATATGTTTACAATTGAATATTCATTATAAGAACCAAATTTGAATAGTGTAGCATCTTCCTATAAATTTAAAAGTTTTCAAACAACCATAAATTTGAATTTTTTTATAGGATATCATTGAATCCAAGTTCCAATGACTACCACAGACCTAGTGGGATAATCAATGTTTTCTCCATCTATGATTGGGGAACTCATTTTTTTATTTCCATCTACACATTGATGTACGTAGTAATTTTTTCCCTCTTCATTTTCCTCATCTACAATAACTAAAAAACATGGATTTCATCATAAAAAATAATTTTTAATGACATTATAAAGATATATTATGAAAATAAATAATACATAAAGATTAGTCCTCTACTTGGTTGTATTAGATCAGATATATGGTCAAAGTCATGTAATGATGTCATGTTTTTAAGTTGCAATGCTAGTGAAACCTGATATGTGTTGATTGGAATTGGAGGTTTATAATTGTAGTCATCCACCCACTCTTATGACTCACACTCATTTCAAATAAATTCCATGCATGCAAAATAAAAACATGCCAAGTGTTGTGTATGCATAATCCAAGAACTTGTATTTGGGCTATGAAATGATTGGAGCTCACTTGAACATATTAGAGTCATAAAATACTCATAATTTTCCATGTATTTTTCCTCCATTAACCAAAAATGTCTATGAACAATATAATTTTTTTGATCACCATGGCATATGTTCTCGTTACACCATTTAACCACATTTTTTGTATCAATCAAATTAGCAACTTTGTCAATTTTTAACTCCTCCCTTGCATTGACTCTTTTTACACATGCTCCAACACCATCATGCTCCCCTTTTCCATGTCTAGCCTTAGTGAAAATCCAAATATGTTCTACTCCAGTGGTAATGTGCATCTTGCTCAACTAATAAAACATCTATGCATTCATGAGTTATGATGTGTAATTGTCTGACCAAATGTAATTCTATTTTAAAAAAATGTTTCTCTAAGTCAATTGTCCATATAACTTCTCAAAACAACCTTGCACATATTTTATATAATGTGATTGGTCATCACTAATATAGAAATGGTACTCCTTTAATATTTTTTGATCTTCCTCTGTGCTATCATGTGCACGCATGAATATGACAATTTGTGTTGAGTTGTAATAGTATGATTGAACTTATATTTTTGGTTTGAATGTGTAATTTTTAACAAAGTTAACTATTGAAACAATATAATCAAGAGGGAATTTTTCCTTGCTTATCTTAAAATGTCAATCCAACCATGTATCCCTATGTGTGCCTTGCATACTCATAAACAATTTTCTCCATAAATTTTGAAACAGGTATCTCTTTCATAACAAGCTCACACCTTTTAGATTCTTTTCAATATTTTACTTGATAATTCACAAATTTATATTTTCTTAAACCAACTAATTATTATTTAATTGCACTTGTACACTCATTATGGATACATTTTTTTTAATTTTGATAATCTGCTACAAATGCTATAATTTCCATCCAAACATGAATTCTTATAAATTAACTATTCATCTATTCTTTCAAAAAAAAATATTTGAAATAAATTCCTTGGCTGATTTTGGAAGACCTTATATGCCACACTCCTAAATTTTTTTGTTAGTATGCAAATTACAATGAATATAGTGAAAAACATCATAGTGTATTGAAAATTCAACATGTTGCCTACAAAAGTGGTGCGTGTGTGATTTATATTTAATTAAAAAGTTTTGGTCATCTCAAAAAATATTTAACTAATAGAAATTTGTGGATGTTTTTCAAGAAACTTAGACTACAATTGTGTCTGAGTCACAACCAAGAAACATTTCAGAGGTGGTTCATGATTAATAAAACCAACTCTTCTTTTCACTACATCTCTTGAATTGGGTGAAACTCTTGTATTATCTTTCCAAAATTGTACAAGTCTTTCAAAGCATCATCTATAGCCTTGTACTTTCATGGAAATCTACCAGAGAATACCTAGAGATCTTTCATACTGGGTTAATTAAGTATTTCACATCTTGCAATTACTTTCATTAATGTTTTTCTATTTATATCAAGAGTTTGACTTGTTTTTGGAATCAATATTTTTTTCTCTATTTCATCATTTATTGCACAAGTTATCATTATATGTTAGGTAGCATTACAATATTTGTTGCATGATTTTGGGCCTACAATATGATATACATGATGTAGATTTTCAACAATTTCATCATTTTCATCATCCATTTAGATGTTCTTAGTCATAATGTGTACATTATAGGTATCATATTAACCAATTTCATCAATGAAACAAATAATTGACATCTTTGACTATCATACTGCAATCTATGAAATAAACTATCCCTAATTTCTTAAGCCAATCTTCTTGAATGGTGATCAGACATTTTTTTATGCATTGGTTTCAAATTATTTTCATCAACTTCAATAAGTACTTATCTTTTCTACACATAATTATTGGAGGTGTTGTTATTGGTGTAATCCATTTAAAGGGTGTTTCAAAATCATTATATGTTTCCATGAAATTTTCTTCATTGTTTGTTTCTTCATTATATGTTTCCATGAAATTTTCTTCATTCTTAATTTCATCATTATTTGAGTCCATTAAATTTTCTTCATTGTTTGTGGGTAAAGTATCATGCATAGGATCTTCATCAACAAAATAAAAAACTTTAAACTTTGAATCTAAATTTCCAACATTATCTAATTTTTTATTATCAATTTCATCATAATTTAATTCATTATTGTGAATTTCATCATAATTCAATTCATTATTGTAAATTTAATCATTATTCAATTCATTATTTTCAGTTGTCTCATTATCAACGGCATTTGTCTTCTCAGGGCTAGTGTTTGTACCTTGTCTGGAGTGAAATGCTTGCATTCATACCTAATTTTTTCCTCTCAACTCTTCTAATTGCTTTAGTGTTTCATTCTTCAACTTCTTCCTCTTCCTTGAATGTGAACTAGAGCCCATTTTCACAAAAGCAACTGAGAAAGTACTTCAAATGTGGGGTCAAAAAAAATTACAACAAATAAATTATGCAAAATATACATATGCATAGGGAATGTCTATGGGGATAGAAATTTTGATTAGGGATGAAAAAAGATGTTGAAAAGTAAGTTTTTATTTTAATTCAACAAATACATACATTTTATAGGAATGTGTATGCATTACTATAATGCCTATGTGCTCCTTGAAGTATAGGCATATACTATAAAAATAAGCAAAAAGACTCATATTCAATGCATAAAATCCACTATAATACTATTATATGATGCAATAAGACTCAAAAATACTATAATATGTTGCATAAATCCCTAATATGATGCAATAAAAATATTAGGTGTTGTAATAATTCTATCATATTATGTAATAAGACTATCATACAATGCAATAAGACTATCATATGATGCAATAAGACTATTATACAATGAAATAAATCTCCAATATGATGCAATAAGGCTATCATATGATGCAATAAGGCTCAATATGATGTATAAATCCCTAATATGGTGCATAAATCTCCAATACATGTTATAATAAGACTCTTGATAAGAATATGAAGTAATAAGACTAATTAATGATGTAATAAGGCTCAATATGTAAGATGAAATAAGCTAATTTCAAAACTAGGTGAATAACATTTTCACAAATCAACACTAATCACATTCATGAATTTATGCATTTGTGATGAAATTAGGGAACTTAGGGGTTGTGTTTGTTATAAAATTAGGATTTAGTGTTAGGGGTTTAGTGTAATAGGTTTATATATGTGTATATGTCATGAAATTAGGGTTTAAGGGAACTATACATGTTCAAGTGATAAAATTAGGGTTTACAATCAACATGTCATGAAATATGACCTAATTTAGCCCTTTCAATCACATCATAGACTCTAATTTAGGTTTAATGGGTTGAAATTAGCCACATTTTCATTCGTATTTACATTTCTAATTAAATTATGGTTATTTAAGACATACATGTTTCATCTAGATTATTCAATTGAATAGGCCATAAATTTGGTTTAGGGTCTCAATTTTTCCCAAATCACATCCCTAATTGAACCAATCAACTAATTAGTTCAAATCATGATAGATAGAATCATACTTAATTTTATCCCAAATCATATATCATTCTCTTATAGTTATGTCAAGAAGGGGTTTAAATTGGCCTCCCATGACTCTTCGATTGAAATTCCCCTATAATTAAACCTTTTTGTGTCATGTGTGTACCTCGTACACTCAAAAGTGTTAAAGCTATCAGAGATGCATAAAGTCTTGGAACTTTTAGAGTTTACAATGCCCCAAGATTCCAAATCTAATTACATATCACTACGTGTACCTCATACATTATTGGAAATGTTAGTACTATTAGAGGTACCAGGTCTTAGAAGCATTAAAGGGCTTTTAGATCCCTGTGAGGCTTGATTCAATTAGATAGATCACCACATGTGTATCTTATACACACATATAGTTATGATATTTAATTATCACTTTTCCTAGAAGCATAAATTTTTTATAGCTTCAAAACACCAAATCCAATCAAATATTTCCACATGTGTAGGTCTAGTACACCTAGAGAAGTGTTAGAGTTATTAGAATGCTCATTTTTGATACCTATACATGTCCCATCACCTCCAACTAATCCAAATAAGGCTTATTCACAAATTTATCATACATACATATAAGTCAATAATGTTTAAAGATTGACATCAATCCAATCAACTCATGTCTAGTAAATAATTCACATGATGTGAGCCTCTAACTTACCATTACTCTATGAAAATTGTAATGTAGAGCCTTTTAAGGTCCCATCTAAACTGAGAAAGCATAAAACATTATCAATTTTATATTTATGTAATCAAATTATTTATATCCATACATCTTGAATTACCTCTAGATCCCAAAATACATTCATATTAAGTCCTACATGCATGAGAGAACACAATTTAATAATAGACTCGTCAACCTCAAATCCCAAGATAGAGAAAGAATTTTGAGATGTACCAATTTCTTCTAGTCCACATCATAAGGTTTAAACTCATTAAAATGAAATATGAATAATACAATTGAAGATATATTTAAAAAATATATAATCATGAAATATTCGATGAGGGGGGTGCACAATGGTATTCAATTTTGATCAACTATTTATATGAGGTGAGCAGTTCATCATCCACATGAAAAATTATTGGGTCCCTTTACTCAACATCATCCTAAAGGGGAAGTAGGTCTCATATTTAGGGATCATTGTCACCTTTAATGTATCTTGAATAAGCTCAATAGAGTTTGAGCTGGGGTAACTTTTACACCTGGCATGCTTGGCTAATGCCAGGTCTACACCACCCTATATTACTAAAGCATATAGCCATCCTTAAATTGTTTTGAACAAAGTCCCTAGTGCATTTATATATTTTATAAGCTATGCATTAATCACTATAAGCACCACATCTTAAAACCATATCATCACTAATGGATCTATATGACCATTTCAAGTTTATTGAGCTCAAAACTACATCTCATACAAAATAAAATGCATACCTAACTTAACCAAAATATTCAAAAAAAACATGTACATACCTTGTACCCATCATCCTAATTTTCTATATTACCATCCTAATTACATAGCAAGGTATAAAACTCTATATTATTTATAAGCACCAAGTGTTGTCTAGCTTAGTTTTGAGCTTACAATTGTTACATCCATGGTGTGGATAGGACTAATCCCATGTCAAAGACACACTATTCAGATGAGGTGGGAATGGATGGAGTGGTTGATGGTTATCTCTTGTGTGATGGAGGGGTGTATGAATGAGGTACACAAAATGGAGGATTAACCTTATTTTCACAAGAGATCTTAAGTTTAGGAAAATTTTGAATAATGTATTTGAATACATTAGGGGAATCTTGAATAATTGTAATAATACAAGACCCTTGTTAGAATTTCAATTGGGACCTCAAAATGCACCTATTAAATTAGATGCACTAAGTGACCTTGGAGAAAACTTAAGGGACTTTATTAAACACATTTTAGGATTGTTTTTGGGATAATTTAAGCATGATTCACAGGTATTGGGATCCATTAGATAAAATTATTGAAATAGATATCCAAGATATGCATTGTTACACTAAGGGCTCAATTTTTATTTCTACTTACACAAGATTATCTATATACATAGTCCAAATCAATGGGTTTTCCACTTTAAAAAATTAGTTTAAAACTTATAAATAAAGGGATCTGATCAAATACATCAAAGAAACAATAAAAGGGTAAGATAAGATTGTAGGAAAGTAGGATAATATCAATAATAAAGATGAAATTTAAGGGCAAGTAGGATTTTATGCAAGTAAGGTTGTAAGTTATATCCTTTCCCTACTACGGGAAAGGTCCCAATAGTTGTGCATGTTCCAATTATCAAATAAGGCATTTGTTAACATGTGTTCTATTGATGAAACATATTGGTGTATATAAATATTAAAGTGCACCAGAAGATGAACATGTAATAACTAATACTTTTTCAACATTTATTCTATAAAATTAAAAGTAACTAATCATAGCTTGACAAGTGTCAAGTATTCATACTCTAACTCATAGCTATTGGTACTCTAAAGGTTAAGTTTTGATCATAGGTCTAAAAAATGATTTTTATGACCTCTCTTGATAAAATCAGTTATATTTTAAAATGTATAATGTGTTAGACCTTGAAACCTTAGTTATAAGTAGAAAATATGACATATTGAAATAGGTAAAAAATTTGAAGTCTAATATGATGTTATGGCACCTTAATTCACTATCGAAAACAACATGAAATTTGACCTTTCCCCTATAAGAAACACAAAATTTGACCTTCTCCCTATAAGGATGCATGGCTAATGGGACCTTTCCCTTATAACAAACATAAAATTTGTTTATTTTGTGTTATTTTAAAGCAACACATACATGTTATATAACGTGTACACATTGTATATTATGTTATAAAATGCATACATTCTATATAGCATGTACGCATTATTTGAATTTTAATTTAAAACTGAGACTTTAGGCTCAAAAATGGATTGGATTTCTGAGCCAAAGCCTAATGACTATTCATCTATAGTTGAGATCAAAAGTTTTAATAAAAACTAACAAATTTCAAATTTAATATCCAAATACACTATGGATTTCAACATCAAAACTCAAAAAATTAATACCATCATGACAAGCACATTGTCCTCTTTTTAAATATATGATTTTTATAATTTTTGGGCTATTTTAAGGGTTTAAACTATATTTATTTATAACACCTTTTTTAGGCCACTACATGCCACACCTATACATGACTATTCATGTTTATCTTTTTTTTTTCCATTTATCCAAGTGCAAAACAAACTATATGGTAACAAACTAGGCCTAATTCTACACACATTCAAAAAAATCAATTTTCAATTTTTTAGGTATTTAGGGTAGGCCACACCACTGTCTATCCATTTTTTGTAAGTTTTCAGGATCTACTTAATTGAAAAATTAATAAAAAAAATATTCATAAAAAAATATTAATTTTTTAACACACTAGAAGATCTTATCTAAATATTCATCAAAGGGTTTTAAACAATATTTAACGATGCTAAAAAAATGGTGGGCTACATGGCCATCTATATAATATGTTTTATTAAACAAAATAGGATCTCCTCTTCAAATTTTATATTTTTTTACCCATTTATACTTAACCATTTTCTTTAAAATATTTTTTTGGAAACTAGACTTGAAATGCTACAATTCATGTTTTTATACCATCTTCAAATTTTGAGTGTAGCCATCTCAAGTTATCTGTATAAGTTCACATTTCTAAAATTTTAGAAAAATCATGTCCATGGGTAGGCCCTTTTTTGTCCCCAAAATGTGTGCACTTATCCCTCTATTTCTAACATGAGAGCTTGTCATTGTGTGTGTAATTCTAACAATTTATATGCATCTCCCCAACTCTTTGTAAGTTATATCAATAGATCCATGAATTATTTATCTTTTGACATGACCAGATCACCTAGTATTTGAATAACTAAGGTGGGAAAATCATTATTGATCAATTACCTCTCATTCACTATCCTCTCTTTTAGTTTAGACTTTTTGTCCTATAGCCTCAAGGATTCCTACTCCAAATCTAAGGGATTTTACATAATGGATTCTTGGAAGGTGGTTGCTCCTTCAATCTATTTGGAGAGACACAACCAGGTTACCTCTAATAATGTTTCTATCATAGTGGTGGAAAGTGTCATGGATGTGATCATGTATGTCACATGAGAAGGTCTAAATTGAGTGAGTGGGATCAAGAAAGTAGTCTACCATGTTAGTATAGTAGGGACACCCCCTAGCCATTGACTAGATATCTACATTGCTTCTTAAGTGCCTTTAGTGTGAGTGGTGATTGCTACCTTTGCTTGTGCTTGTGCATCCTATAAATCCTTAGCCTAGATTTATACTTATACCTTAGCCTTGGTGTCAACTTCAGCTTATGCTTTAGCTTCCTTTTTGGCCTTAGTTTGAACATCAACTTGTGCTTTAGATTTAGCATCTTCCTCAACCTTAGCTTTGCCTTCAACTTCAACCTAGATTTAGCTACTTGCTCCTTCTATTTCTATTGTGTAACTTGTGCTTCTTTTTTTCACCTTTGTACTTCCTCTTATTATTTTTTATTTGCCTTCACTTCTTTAGCCTACTTACACATAAATTTTAATTCCTTGACTTTATTATTTATGACTTCACATTCCTTGGCTTTCTACCATGTAGCCTCTACTTTCTAAACTTTCCTTTTGATAGATTCCACTTCTTTGGCTTAATTCTATGCGACCTCAACTTCCCCAACTTTCATTTATTACTCCATGTATATGTCTTTCTATTTATATTATTAACTTTATAAAGCTTCATGTTGGGTTATTTTTGATACTGTTGTTTATTCTTGTGTTTCCTTAATCCTTTATTATTCTTTTATCTCTTCAAGATCAAGTGTGCATGGTGTAGTTTGTTGTTCCTAAAATTCCTTAGGCATGTATATATCCATTGGTTCTTCTTCCCCATCAGAATCATTATCAGATTCAATCTGATTACGTGATTGTACTTTTCCTAGATGATCTTTTTGTACCAACTTATTTCTCTTGGATTTTATTGGAGGCTCAAGGGTCTGATTTTTTTATTCACACCCTAGGGTGAAGGTTATTATTGATCTAGATAAAACTATTGCACACTAATTTTTTTTTAGGTATATAAAATTAAACCATCTTTTCTCTCACCCTTTATGATTTCTTAGTAATTAGATGTGTGTATGGTCACCTGAACAAGGTTTTTGTAGGACTATCTTCTATAGATAAATCCACTATGTATATAGTAGATGATCCCATGGTTGGTTCTATTGAAAATATTTTTATATCCAGTTTTTTTTGAGATACTTCTTATCCTATAGAATCAACAAGGATAAAAGTAAGTGGTTGAGTAATATCAACCCAAGGTATTGTCTTACCTAATTTCACACTTGGAAAGTGTGAACTACTTTCTAAAATAAAAAATCTTCATCCTCTACATCATACACCTTAGTTCCATTGTCTTCCAACATATATTAGAGTAATTCACATTCTTCTACCCCCATATCTAGTAGGTTGTAATCAATAGTTATTCCTAGAACCATGGGATGCTTAATCCATGACTTTGTTTGCTAGATTTGTTTCTTTAGCAGAAGTCATGAGGCTCTATGCATAGGTTCTTTCCTCTTTAATTTTTCTTGGTGTGTTAGAGATTACATTTATGTCATCTGTGTTGGTTGGGCCTAAAGCTATGTGGGTTATTTCAAAGGTACTTTCTCTACTTTTGGTTTTTACACGTATAAAGGGATGACTTGCAATGGAGATACCAACATTCAAGCTATGTATTTTTGCCTATAGACTTTGGACTTTGCTTCAACCATCAAAATGAAAAATGGCATTAGAGTGATAGTTGGATTAGCCAACTTGTGAACCTTAATCTATATTCCATTGTTCAATTTAGTAATTCAAGTAGGTTGTCCCATATATTACATTACATCCTAAGGAATCCTAGGGTGTGATTGTATTTAAGTTAGGGATTCTATCCACCATGCATTAAACCACCCCAATTGTAATTCTTACAACGGAATTATCAGCCAAAAAATCATAAGTTACATTTACTATGCCCTAATGGAGACTTCCACTATGTGACACATAACAACAAAATTAAAAATTGATATTGAAAGGTCTATGTGGTTCTTGAAAGTACCTTTTATATATTCATGGTAAGCTCAATATCCAAAAACTTAGGTTAGTTGAAATCCTCCCATAGCTTTATCATTCAATAGGCAATGTCAATGATGCCTCTTGTCACTTATTTTTCTTGCTTTGTGGTTTGATAGAATATTTTGGTGATACATTGCACTACTATGGATAGTGAAGCATCCTCAATAAAGTTAGTGTGAGTTACTCACCCTACCCTAGAGGAGTATTTTTCTTTAATATTTGAGTGGATTGGTGGGGTTGTATACTTATATGGCATGAGATATTTGATGTGATTGGATCGACTAGTTTTTTTATGACATGGTATGCACATTAATATAGCTTATAATATCTTGAGTAAAATGGATATATCCCTAATTATATCGACTCATAAACATCATCATAACTACCCAAATGTAGGTAACTTAAGTAATTTTTCAATGTCAAAGCCTTACAATGGATGTTATAGTATTAGGTTTCCTTCTTTTAATACTTCTTGAGACTCTTATACAAATAGAGTATCTTCTGCCATGTTTATGAAATCAAATGGTTATTGATCATTATATTTAGTTTATTAGATCCCTATCTTGATTCCCATTTCAACTTTTAGGAAATATGATAGTAGAATCAAGAGTTAACCTATGTCCATGGCTTGATGAATAATATAGGCTGAATGATTGTATCTAAGACATTATTCTCTAGTTTAAAATATATTCATGAATATATAGTCAAAAGTCCAATCACATAAGTCTCTTATTATCTAAAGGTTGTAATGTTTGATCATTATTTATACCCTTATCTTGTATAGTTGTTTGTCACCTAATTTCATGTCACCACCTCCTTTGAATGTATTGACTATATGTGCACAAATGTTCCCTTTCTAATTAATATTAGATGTTGGAAATCACCTTGATAAGGAAATTTGGTGCCTAGGATATTTAATTTATTTCTAGGTAGTTATTATAGGTGAGTAGTTTTCCTTTTGATTAATTAATTTATTTTATGCATTCACTTATCATTTTATTACCAAATCTAATTTAAAACTTATGTAATATTTTAAAATGTTACATCATTAATGATATAACCTGACTGTTGGATTTCCACTCACCATACATATCTTATCACCACCTTCCTAGACTTAATTACAATGATTGGTGTAGTTACAACTAACTATCTTTTATGAGTTATCATTGGAATGTGATCGCATCCTACAATGATAACTAGTTTATGATGGTTGTAATGACAATGCAATAATGAGCACACTATACAAACATTCTTGTTAGGACCTTATTTTGGTAAGTATAGGACTCATACCAATATGATAGCCACATCAAAATGAGGCATCAATTTACATGATGATGAATTTTTGTCATCTTGGCACCAGTTGGAGGTTTCATAACATACCTCATGTTAGATGGTAAGTGGCTAACCAATTCTAGGATTTTTGGGGCATCTTCCAAGTTGGGTGATATGTGGTGACTGCAACATGAATTTCACAAGGTGATGAAGCTAGTGTAATGATTAAAAAGGCTCCAACTTGGCACCCAATGTGCACATTACCCCTAGTAGATCTATTTATGAAGGTTATAAAATGAGCTCAAACTAATTGATGTAGAAGATGTAAAGATAGTGTATCAAAGATATAGAGAATTTAAATTAGCTCAATATACATGCACCTGATAGCCATTAGAATTAGGCTCAACATGGATACCATTAAGGATCCATTTGTATATACCCAAGCTCACTTGTGAGCCTCTAGGCCTTTAAGTAGTATAATCTTGAACCTATTTCCTATTATGAACTCTATGTTGTTTAAATCTTGGATTAATAGTAATGATTATTGTAGCTAATTATATTATCTAGTTTATGTGTCTTTATATTGCAATTCAAACTCAAATAGAATGTTGTTTATGAAATTTTATATCATGTCATTAATGGAATCCCTTTAATATATAATGACATCAATAGTAATATATATAATAACTAAGTATATAGACCATATGTTAAGTGTTCCCACTAATACTAGAAGCATGAGTCTAGTGTGAGAACGTAAGGTGAAAATAGCCCTTTAAACCTTCGAGCATTGATATGAAACTATAGTTTAAATAAATTCTTGCACCCTTATTACTCTAGGAAAATAATTATGCCTATAGGCCATCAATATTATCCCAAAAAGTCTTGTTTTTATTGATTTGCATGGCCTTATATTAATTTACCAAGTCCCCTAATTGATATCTTATGCCATGGCACAACTAGCCCAATGCAAGTCCTAGTTCCTTATTAACTAAAATTAGGGTGAGAACATAAGGTCTAAGCCTTATGTGGATTGACGTCAGTTTAATTGACTATAAAATGTTAAGAACAAAGGATATATCTTGGGCTTACACCTGATTGTACTAAACCTAGAACTGACTGAAACAACTTTATGCCCCCTTTTTCTACAACATTTTGGTTTTATGTTTGGGACCCATGTTATATTTTACTATTACAATGGTGTATCAGAATGATGTATGAAATCTCCTTTGAAAATATCAAATTCTAGATGTAACAGTTGGAAGATAGATTTGTGTTGAAGCATTCAACCTATATAGTACAAAAGCCAAGAAAGTGGGTTCAAAAAAACCTATATGATGTTTTTTACGAGGTATTTTTCTATGAATTGCTTGAGCATGTGTATTGATGGTTGGATGTATATTCAACCCATAAAATAAAGATCTATTGAAAAAAGTATGAATCGACAAAGGAGTTCCTAGAGGGGCTTGATACCTTGGATGCCACTTGGACTAGAGTAATATATAAATGGTGGAAAGGAGCACTAAACAACTACACACTTGATTTCATAGTCTCAAAATATATTTATGCATGTTTATGAAGGAATTTATAATGGTCTATTATAGCTTAGAAACTTTAGGGATGGAATCTAAAGTCCGTTCACATATGATCAGTGTAAATGGGAAGAAGGGGATGTGTAGGTGAATCAAATTGGAAAGGGACAAGTAGATTGACACCCATGATCTTAGAAGATAGACCTATAATAAGAGATGACATATATTGATGGAAGATATAGAACTTAGAAGTTTTTAGAGAACCCATAGTGAGTGGGGAGGGCATGGAGAAATATCTATGGAAATACAAAAATATGAAGATGATAAATATAAGGAAGTGATGGATCAATCTCAACACTTGACAAGTGTAGAATTTCATGGATTCCTATAGGATTTGGTTACTAAAGACATGATTTTCAAGCCTAACCCCTTTGAACCTATGGTACATGCTTATGCATTGGATCCCCCACTTGACGAAAGCACATAAGTAATAATTGACCCTATTGTTGATAAATATCTTAGATGTTTTACAAATTTGGAGTGTAACTTTATGATTAAACAAATTATTCCATACAAGAAAGTGAACGTGACTAACTCTAGACCTTTGGGCACTAGCTCACCCTAATATAATGTAAGCACAATCATACGAACTTAGCTAATGTTAGCAATGCAAAGTGGGAAACAATCCCTATGAATTAGTCTAATTCCATAAGTAAGTAGTATAATTTCATCATAAATTATGCTAGAATTAATAATGAGATCATCACCTAATCCTTTGGCTAGAGGCATTGGAGGACTACCACCAAGATAGATGCTGGGGGGACAAGTGTCCTATATACTAACTATGCCCCCCATAGCAAATTTATTATGAAATGGCTATGCACTTGTTAGAGTATCAAAACATGAAAATGCTATAGAACACATGTTGAAGTGTGAACTATAATGGCATGATTATGGTATAACACAATTAGAGTGCAAGGTAGCCCAATCTGCAATCACTCTACTTGATCGTACCCATACCTAGTGTAGAAAATTTGATCCTAACGAAGCCATTGTTAATTATAGTAATGTGAAGGAGGCATTCCTTAAGTAATTTGGCATTCTAGAATTTGAATATTATAGAATCACCATGCTCAAATATATTACCTAAAGACTCTTGAAAAGTCTGTGCCTATATAATGCAATGTTCAAAACTCTTCTTTCAAATCTTCTATATGTTATTTACCATTTATAGCATGTGTAGTGATTCATTGGAGGGTTGTTCATGCCATTTTGAAGAGCACTTTGTATGAAGACTTTTATAGACCCTTATTAAGTGCTTGAATCTACACTTAAAGTTCAGGGAGTTATAAGTGTCGATACCAGGATCATCCCATTTATGGAAGTGCATATTACATCCATGGCTTCCTAACTCTAAAAGCTAGCTATTAACTAATCATAATATGATCAAAGTGAATTATGTTTTACTAACTGTGAAGTTATAAGCCATAATAGGAATACATTACCATAAAGGAATTTGCACACCCTACTACTAAGCTACATAGTCTATCAAGAGGTTCATGATGTTCACAACTACCCTTTATTGCAATGTGCCAAATAGGTGAACACAACCATCTATTATTAGTTGTGTGATGCCTACACCCATACCATACTTAATTATCAAGTGGTTGAGGAGATGCATGAGAAAATGGAAAGAGGTGTAAGGTAGGCCATTGTAGTATTTAGAGGGTAAGATAACCAAGGGAATGAAGGCTATGACCAATAGAACACATGCTTTAGGATGAAATGAGGTGATAGAGGGAAAGGTGGAAGATGCAGTGGTGTAAGGTCCCCACCTCACTCATGTTATAAGTGTGGCTCAATATAACATGATCAGTGTGACTACCCTACAGATACCATGTGTGGGTATTGTTAAGGGTCCAATAGGGTTAAATAATACCCTGACTTGTTAAAAAAGTTAACCTAAGGTAGGCCTAAAATAGAAAAGGGTACAGGAATGATCAAGCATGAGCCAAAAATGTAAAAAGGGACCCTAAAGGTGAAACTAACCCACATAGAGATAGTTAAGGTATAGGAAACTACTCGTAGTGGATTTATGACTCAACCACTAGTTGTGCCAATACTAGAGTTACACTTAGAGGATGGGGATAAGGGTCATACTAAATGCATAATGTAGCCTAAACCCAAATCTTCACCTTACCTTGATCCTATGTTCCAAAAAGATGTATTGTATCAGGCCATGAGCATAATCAAAAACCTATCAGGGGATCTCTAATTAGCACAAGATATTGAAGCACATGTTGTTGCCTCTTAAAAGAAGTAGGATAGCTAGGAAGTTGAGAAACAAGAATTAACAGAATTTTTACACCTTCTGAAAATAGAGAGAATGTCACCCCTATTGAATAAATTGATCTTAAAGCATGTAGTGTAAAATATAGTTAAATTTATATGCCACACATGGAAAGGGCATGAGAAATTTGACATACATAGAATGCAGAGTAAAACCAATAACTCCTAGTGAATGTCACTATTGATGTATGGTTTTTATGTGAGGTCCTTATAGACAAGGACTGATGTCAACATCTTGAGCAAGAATGCTTGGGATAGAATGGGTAGGATAGCCTTAAGTCCTTCCCCTCATGTAATTTTCATGGCCAATAAGACCCAGGCATAGTCAATCAAAATTTTGAAGAGTGTAGTTATAGATATCATCAATACTAAATTATGTGTTGAATTAAAAGTGATCGAGTTATCATAAAAATACAACTACCTAGTGCTTTTAGGAAGGCCATATTGTTATACAAATAATGTAAATATGCAATTTAAGAGGTACTATATGACATTTGAGAATGGAAAGGAGAGGGTAGTTATACCCCTCTCAAAAGACCAAGGACTCCCCTATGTTGAGAGTGTAGACCTCAAGGGTGAGATTAGCCACATATATAAATAACATTATGGTTAAATGAATCAAGACACTAAACCTTGATGATCAAGGAGAACTCTATTGAGAAGATAGGCAATCAGCCTTTGTAACCACCAATGTTGCTTGTGTCTATTGGTTCAAGGAAGTATATGAGACCAATCATCAAAGTAGGATGATATGTTTAGGTCCTCATTAATCTTCCCAAATATATTTTAAATGGATATCTTCACATCTTTCCAAATAGTCAATCTATGCCTTTACACTACCCACCAATGAAAAATAGTACTCTTCAATGTATACACTAGTGCACCCATTCTATCTACCTCTTTTAGGATGCATGATTCGATGTATCAGACATAATTTTCCACTAGATTAATCTCCTCATATTTTGGGAGTTATAGATTTTTTCCCTTATTAAAAACACTCTCTTTCCCTTCTTATACACACAAGGGACCCATTTTTTTGAAGTTCAATCAATCTGGACATAGACTATCTTTACTGGTTTTGGTACTTTTGTGTGCACCAAGTGGTACCTCTAACCCTAACCCTATAGTGCATGTGTTCCTTTACGAGTAAATGTGGATTATCTATGGTGAGAATGCCCCAAGGAATCTATTAGTGCATGCCTTTTATAAGACCTTAAAGACATGGGAATGAGCATAATATGTTGTTAATGAGATGTGTTGCAAGATATCTAATTGATATGCCCTTAAGGAGTGATTTCCTCACACCTCCTTTTCTTTACAAAACCTTGAATTGATTGAGCCATTTCATATGATCTAAAGGTTAGTGTTTGAGGACACTGTAATATTGGAAGAGTGCCTAAAATATATGTTTGGTGAAAAGGTGTTCGCACTCCCAAATTTATCTAAAGAAAAAACTCTTAAGAATGACTCTATTGATGAGGATGATGAGACATGGAAGGTATATAACTAGAATAATTTTATAGGCAAAATAAATTTAGTGTACTGAGTTGAGGATAGTGACCAAAAAAAACAAGACCCTACCCATCTTTGAATAGAAATGACTAAGGGTAGCATACAAGTCAAGGATTCACATCAATATAAGGATGAACCTTACCACATGCCACTAAAATCTACCAAGATAAATATTAGCTCATAAGGGGAATAAAATATTACTACTCTGATCACCTATTGGTCTAACCAGGAGTTAGTGCATATTATGTACCTCTTAAATGAATTCCAAGACTTGTTCCCTCAGAACTATAAACACATGAAACACACACACCCATCCCTTCGAAATATGAGTAGAAAGCTATTTAATTTCATAATACCTATCAACAAGTAGAATTATAAGATAAACCCCAATCTTTATGCCAAGTTAAAAATAGAGATTGATGGTATGTTACCCATAGGCATCATCTACCTTGTATAAGAATTTGAATGGGTTTCTCCCATGGTCATTAGCATCAATAAGGATGGGTGCATCTATATTTGTGTCAATTATAGATTTTTTAATGTTACCTATATAACTAACCCATTTCCAAATCTATTCATTAATAAAGTCTTGGAAGGCATTGCAGGTTGTGAGATATATACTTTCACTAATAGGTTCTGAGGATACCATCAATTCCATATTGAGGAGGAGGATAAGCTTATGACTAACTTTATGATAGAATGGGGTTACTTCACATACAACATGATGTAATTTGGACTGAAGAATGTGCCAATCATGTTCTCCTGAGTGGTGATCACCACTTTTAAGGATTTCATTCACAAGTTCCTCAAGGTGTGTTTAGATGATTGGACTATGTATGGATTAGTAAAAGATCAATATGACAACTTTCACCTAATGTCTGAGAGGTATATATAGTTGTAAATATACTTTAACCTCAATAAGTGTGTGTTTACAATTATATTTGGCACTTTTCTCAAGTACATCATCTACAAATATGGTCTTCTCATTGATCCAATAAAGATTGAAATCATCCTTGATCTCCATACCCCATCAATGCAAAAGGACTTTCATGCATTTATTGTCCATTATGGGTATTATATGAAGTTCATAAAGAGTTGTGCCAATATTTCAAAACTTCTATAATAACTCTTATAAAAATATGTACCATTTTATTAGGGCACATCATAGGAAGATGCATTTGAGACCCTAAATCTCAAACTAGAAAGCACACCGATATTGTAATTTCTTGACTCGATGAATCCCTTTCATGTCCATGTTGATGCATCTAGATTTATGATTAGCATCATTTTAGTGAAACTAAGGAAAGGAAAAATAGACCATCCCATTTCTTTTATGAGTATTAAATAGACCAATGTAGAGGAGAACTACACCATAACTAAGTGTGAGGCAATTGTCATAGTCTATCCCTTGTATGAGTTTAGGTAATACTTATTAGAAACCCCCTTCATCCTATTCACTGCTCATGAGGTACTTAAGTAACTATTAAAAAAACCCATTATCCGTGGGTACATCTATCAATGGATCATTTTATTTCAAGTGTTCCAATTCTCCATTGTAGTAAAACCTAGAAAACAAAAATTAGGCCCAAACCATTTGTCTTGTATTAATTATAGCACTATGATAGTGCCTATAGAATATATGCTTAATGTAAAATTTTATAGGGTCCAGCATTTCCCTAAAGACTTAACAAATATTTCCACATTTTTGACATCTAAATCTATGCCCTAGACTATGATGACTAAAGAAAAGAAGTAGCTCATAGTTTGTGCTACCACTTTTTAACTCATTGGTATTGAACTGTACAAGTTGAGCCATGATGAGGTCCTATATTGATGTGTCCTAGATCATGAATGGGACTGAGTGTTATAATATGTGCACAAAGGGATTGATAGAGGCCATTATGATAGAGAGGTTATGGCATGAAAAACATTGTAATCAGGTTTGTGGCTGCCAACTCTATTCCAAGATGTAAAATGTTATGCCATAGCATGTAACATATTCTAGCACATAAGAAAGCCTAACCACTGGGATGAGAGACCCCTCATCCCCATCCTTACCCAAGTGCCATTTTAAAAATGGACCATTGACTTTGTTGGGCCTATTACTTCCATTGCAAGGTGCATAGGCACATGATACATTCTAGTGGCCACATATTACCTCACCAAGTGATTCAAGGTAATTCCAATTAAATATTGTATAAATACTACTATAGTAAGGTTTTTATGGGAGAAGATCATAAATTTCTATGGATGCCCATGTAGGTTGACTAGAAATTGAGGCACACACTTCATCAATAAAACCATTTAAATCATATTAATGGAATATATGGTGGAACACCATAAGATGACACCTTATCATCCCTAAGTGAATGGTATTATAGAGGCATTTAATAAGATAATAATAACATGCCTCACAAAGCTATATGACATTTGTCGTAAAGATTGGGATGATTGTGTATCAAAAATATTGTGGGCCTACCACACTATATACATGTGCCTAAATAAAGACACACGATTTTAATTGGTGTTTGGTATAAAGGCCATTTTACTAATGGAATTCATATTTCCCTCATTTTTCATTACACATATTGGTCGATTGGATGACAAAGAGTCTTTGAGCACATGCCTAGAATACTTGGAGCACTTAGATGAGACACATGCCCAAGCAATATGGAGCCAACAAATAGAAAAGATGCACCAAAAGCTCTAACATGACAAGCACATTAAGTGAAATATTCTTATTAAAGGTGTATTTGTCTTGATATATGACTCTAAGTACCTCAAGAACCTAGGTAAATTACATATTATTTGGATGGAACCTTATAACATCCACAACATATTGAATACTAGCACATGTAAGCTATACACATTGATGGGTGAATTGCTCCCTGGGAATTTCAATGGCAACAAATTGAATCCCTGTAGTTAATACGATGGTTCTTGTGCCATAAGATACCAACTTCTTGGTCACAAGTTAGTTGATGTGTGTAGACTATAATAAGATTTGGCACAAGCCAAATCTTTCCTTGTCTTTATTTTATTTGTGTTAGGTGAATAAGCATGGCACTTTCAAGCTTGTAGGAGAAATATTTTGGTACTTTCATGCATAAATTTATTTGGATGAGTCAAACATAGATGTTATCTAAGTGATTGAGGCTTGACACCTAAGTTTCTAAGTATATTAATTTTTCTAGGTTTAGAAATATGAGAGTATCAATTTGATAAAAGGACGTTCACAAGATGTTAGTACGTAATAAACTAAGTAGATAGATTAGAGCACCATAGGACCAACACAAGATTTCTATGGGGTAGGAAATGTCAAAATAAGAGATAAAATCATAGATAAATTAACCAAGAAGAAGAGGCATGCTTATAAGGAAACACAATAGGAAGACAAGATATAACCAAGGAGGTTGAATCACATGCATGTGAAAAACTACACCCAGGTTACCATAAAAAGGGTGAAGTTCACACCAAGGTGAACAAACCAAAAGAGAAATATCATCAATATACCTAACACCCACCCAATGATTGGTAGGAAGTGACCATTTGAATCACCAGTCACTTCACTAAATACACCATTAAGAAAATTTAATGTAGTGATGGTGGAGGTACAAAGATCCACAATAAATGAGAATGTGGTGGTATAATTTTGTGTATTTCATGGGTTTAGTAGATTTCAATAACCCCACTTATCACCATGCCATTACTCATCAACCATTAATAGGGTAACTAAAATTAAGGTATAAAGAGGTGAATGACAAGCTTTAACATGTTACAAAACCTAAGAGAATTTGAACCTAAACACAGAGTCGAACATAGATCCAAACTAGAGCTAAACCAAGAAAACTCTATCATAATAAAAACCAAAGAATCCATAGCCACAAATAAATAATGGTTGAACCATTATAAGATTTCATTCCATTTAGAATTAAATAGGAAAGTGGAAAGGAAATAGGAGATAAATCAGTAGATAAAACTCTACAAAAAACTAAGGCCATCATTAATGGTTCACAAAGATTGAGAGATAAAGATATAGTCATAATTTCCTTTATTGTGAGGAAGCATAAAATAATATTAAGGGCTTCAAGAAGATCAATAAACTACATTTTAATCGTAGTTGGTTTAGAATGGACAAGAAATGATCCTTTATTGTGAGGAAGCATAAAATAATATTAAGGGCTTCAAGAAGATCAATAAACTACACTTTAATAGTAGTTGGTTTAGAATGGATAAGAAATGATAATTTTTAGGTCCACCACAGGTGTAAAAGGATGCCAAAAAGGCATAGATGGTAAAATAAGTAGCCACTATAAATAAAGAGGTGTATTTGGTAGAAGGTGTTAGCATTACAATGATTGTCCCTAAGGCAAACACAAATCTTGTGTACAGAGAGATGCATTTCCCCCTAGAGGTCTTAGAGGGGAAAAATGGGTGTCCTTCACACATATGTGAAGATTGAAGGAATATAACCATCAGACACCTAACAACATGTAGGAATTGAACTAGGACTAGATGGTTGATATAGGGAGAAAGATAAAGGTGGGCACAACACTATTTGACATCTCCATCTAAGACAAGTTGGTGATAATAGGTAGGACTCAATTATATGAGCTACTAATTTTTGGCAAGCTAGATGAATTTGTGTAATTCCTCATCTCGTTCATTTATGGTAATCACTTATATTTCATAGGGAGGTGCATGTATATATCAACATGCCTCATCCATAGAATAATAAGGCTCCTAAGCATAGGGCCAGACATCTACCAAAATATGGAGGATGATGTGTATGTGCAGAGGTTTGCAAAACTCTAGGGCTAATAAAAGGTATGGTTCACATTCCCTATTAAGGATATATAATACCCTAGCATAAGGGATATGACATGATTTATTAACTCTAAGCTATGCCCCAGTAGATGGTGGTTTAAAATTAGTAAAACCTACTTTTGCATTGCCCACCATATGGCACAAGGGGAAAAGTTCAACATCTCCAAGTTTATTATGGAGGAGATTGTTAAGAATGTGTTGGAATGCCACAAGTGATGTAAAACCTTTATTTGGGGATCCATGATGATATTAATAGTGATGGAGGAGATTGACATGCCTAATGGAGATGATGACAACCTTTGGGTGTTCCCACCCCATAATGAATTGCTAATGATGAAATATCAAGACTTCATATTCCCACCCAACTTCTCCCAAAAGTAAAAAATGAAAGTGAAAGTGTGGTACAACCAATACATCAAGGCATTTGGGATTGAATGACGTGTATTTTAGGAGCTCCCCCAACACATGGTAGGATGACAAAATTTACCATCATGCAACATTTTTGTGTAGTGAACTTGGAACTCATATATGGGAACCTATCTGAATAGATTAAGTTACCTTATGTATTTTCTACCAAATATTTCATGGTATGGCTAAGGAGGATTCTAAACACATAGTAGTTATATATCCTAGTGAATACCATGTATCAAGAAAGGAGTAGGTTGAGCTGCTAGTATGTGTGCATGAGGGCCAAGGCCATAAAGGATGAGGAGGATGACTCTGACTAAATGGACCTTCATCCCCTCTAGTGGAAAATAATAATTGGGTTCATATTTAATTTTTATTATGATATGAAGCCATGCAATAAGTATGCCAATATAGAATAAGTTGATGATTTCCCCCTCTTGATTGGTGTTGAAGGGAAGCTAATTCTAAATACATAGGAGAAAACCCACCAAAATAAGTGGGGAGAGACACTAGAGGAAATTTTAGAGAACATCAAGTTAAATATTGAATCCTATGAACAAGTTACACCTCTAGCTCCCAAGAACATGTAACCTTTGTGACAGAGACTACTTCCTCCAATAAGAAGTAGAAAAAGAATACAAAGGGACTAGTTGTGTTCCCTACAACAACTTTGGAAAAAATGTAGAAAAATGAGACCCTTATACCTAGGATGGAGAAATAGATTGAGGAAGAAAACACAAGGACCTACATCATTCAAGTCAAATAAGAAGAGGAACCAAGCAGCAAGGATGTTAATAGGCCCTTCAAAGTGAAACAACCATCATAATTGAATAAGTAGAGGAGTTGGCAATTACCTCATCTAGTGAAGAACCCTCCACACTTCCTCTATGAGCAAAAAAATATAAGAGAAGGGTCTAGAAGAAAATGGGTCTAAGTGAGAGATAAATTAAGATGGTGTTATTGCTTGAAGAGAAACATAGACTAGCTAAGAAAAAAATAGGCCAAGGAAGATAAGAAGACAAATAAGGTTCCCACAAACATAAAACTAATCATTTAAGTAGCTAAGAAATCACCCAACACCCCCATCAAGAAGGTATAAAAATCTACACGAGAGGCATGACCAAGTAGTGAAGGGGCACCTAAAGAGAAGGAAGGCAATATTGGTGCCTTAGAATAGAAAATGGAGACTATTGATATGGAACAAGGGGAAAAGTTTAACATCTCCAATTTTATTGCATAGGAGATTGTTAAGAATGTGTTATAATGACACAAGGCATACAAAACCTTTATGTGGGTATCCATGTTGATATTAATAGTGATGGATGAGATTAGCATGCCTAATAGAGATGATGACAACCTTTGGTTGTTTTTACCCCATAATGAGTCCCTAGTGCTGAAATATCAAGACTTCATCTGCTAACCCAACTGCTTGCAAAAGTAAAAAATAAGAGTACATGGGTGGTATGACTAGTAGATCAAGGTGTTTGGGATTAAATGGCACATATTACAAGAGTTTTCCCAACACATGGTAGGAATGGTAACCTTTTTCATCATGCAACATTTCTATTTAGTGCACCTAACACTCACAAATGGGAACCTATTTGACTGGCTTAAGCTACCTTATGAATTTTCTACCAAATATTTCATGATAGGACTAAGGAGGATTCCTAACACATAGTAGTTAGATATCTTGGTAAATATCATGGATAAAAAAAGAAATAGGTTGAGGTGTTAGTATGTGTACCCAAGGCCAAGGCCACAAAGGATGAGGAGGATAACTCCAACTAAATTGACCTTCATCTCCTCCAAAGGTAAATAATAATTGGGTGCATCTTTAATCTATATTATGATATGGATCCATGCAAGAAGGGTGTTGATAAATAAAAATATGATGATCACCCCCTCTTGATCAATGATGAATGGAATCCAATTCCAAAGACTTGGGAGAAGACCCCATAAAAGAATTGGGGAGAGACACTAGAGGGAAACATGGATCACATCAAGTTGAAGATTGTCTTTGGTGAACAAGTTACACATCCAACTCTTGAGAAGCATATAACCTTCACACTAGAGATTACTTCCTCCAATAATAAGCCAAAAAAGAAGTCAAAGGGACCAATTATGTTTTCTATAATAACTCTAGAAGAAATAGAGAAAGAGGATACCCTCACACCCTAGGTGGATGAAGAGACTGAGGAAGAAAGCATAGGGACCTACATCATGCAAGTTAAAGAAGAAGAGGAACCAAATACAAAGGATGTGAAATAGGCCCTCCAAAGTAGCACAACCATCATGCTTAAAGAATTAGAGGACTCAATAATATCCTCATCTAGTGAAGAACCCTCATTACTACCTCCATAAATAAAAGAAGAGAAGATAAGGGTGTGAAATAAAATGGGCCTAAGTAAGGAATAAATTGATATGGTGCTAGAACTTGAAGAGAAGCACATACTAGCTAAGAAAAAAAGAGCTAAGGAAGAGAAGAAGAACAATAAGGTTCCCATAAACATGGGACTAGTCATTGAAGAAGCCAAGAAATTACCCAACACCCCCACCAATAAGGTATAAAAATTTGCACAAGAGGCATGCCCAAGTAGTGAAGGGGCACTTGAAGAGAAAGAAGAAAATATTGGTGCCTCAGAACAACAAATGAAGACTAGTGATGAACCCCAAGAGGAACAAGATAATGATGAAACTAAGGGAATTAACATGGAGGTGAATATTCAAAATCCTTAAAAATAATAAGTGGATGAAGAGGAAAATTTTGAGGAAGAAACCCCTAAAGAACAAGTAGAATATTCTTTTAATGAAAGCATCGAAGATAAAAGTTGCATTAGTAGAGAGGAAAGAGAATAAAAAGAGGTGGTCATCATCGAGAAGGATGACTATAAATTGAGCATAAGAAAGAAGGAACAAAGGGGATTAGAGTATAAAGACCTTTACATGTTTGACACCTTACCCCCCAAGTCAACACCACTAGGATGCACAAAAATCTTGAATTTTCATTTGATCATTACATGGATGAGTCCCACTTTGAGGTGCCTAGAATGACTATTTTGGACACAAAATAACCTAAGAAAGGGAATTACTCCCTCCTTATACACCCTCACACCATGAACCTAGTAGGATTAGTGAATAGATTGATTAGGATGGACACTAAGGTTGCACATCAGAATATAATCAATGATTAGAGGGAAAAAATGAAGAAACTCCATAAAGAAGCCCAAGAAGAAGTACAAACCACTAATTTTAAGCTATAATAATTATGTGAGTGCATAGAAATAACCAAACCATCCCTTCTAGTCACTGTCGATACTTTGAACCTATTTGAGGTTGATAATATTTGTGTGCTAGTGGAGTAGATGCTCCAAAGAATGAAACCTAAGCTAGCACAAGAAAAAGAAAAAAGATCCCTAAACTATGCTCTAGAAGGAACTTGTGTTTACGATTTAAGAGTTGGAAGACCTCTTTTTAAAACTATATGAGGGAACATATGTAACTTATTCCATCTTCTTGAGATTATCAAACCAATCATCAGTCATAGACATGTGCCTTAAGTAGGAAAAGGAGGAGAAGGAGAATATGGTGGCATAGGTGTACTCTATGAATAGATTATAGTGCATATAGATGATGGGCAATGTCAATGTGATAAGTACACAAATTAATTACCAAGAAGAAAACCTAGAAGCACTCTTATGTGCTCTATAGATCGAGCCATGTGAGCAAGGAGCAATCCTGGATGAAAGTGTGACCAAGGCTAAGGCAAATGTAGAGGCCTTCAAGAAGGATCTTGAAAAGATTGATGTGCTTGCACTTAGTACTACCTACACTAAAATAGATATAACTATTAAATAAATCAAGATCACCATAATGGGCTTTGAGGACTTTAGTGCCAAACTTAAGGAGAACACTCCCAAGTTCTATGCCATAAAGACCTTGATAGCCTAGTATGATGACAGACTAAAAAAAATTTATGGGGTAATGTTGGCCCCCTATTTTGGTAAGTACAAGACTCATTCCATAGTGACATCCACATTAGTGTGAGGCATCATTTTAAATTATGATGACTTTTTGGCATCTTGGCACTTGCTAGAAGTTTTAGTGCATAACTTACGCCAACTGGTAGGTAGCTAACTAATTCTAAGATTTCTAGGGCATCTTCCAGGTTAGGTGATATGTGGTGACTATAATGAAAACTATGTAAGGTGATGGAGTTGGTAGAATGATTATAAAATATTTATAATAGAACCCAGTGTGTGCATTCCACCCTAGTAGAGCTACTCATGAAGGTTATAAAATGAGCTCAAATTTATCCATGTAGAAGATACAAATATAGTGTATCAAAGCTTTGGAGAATCAAAATTGGCTTTATATACATGCACCTGATAATTATTAGAATTAGGCTTAGCATATATGCCATTAAGGATTCATTTTTACATGTTGTGAGCCTCTCGACCTTTAAGTATTATAAGCTTGGAAGTATATCATGTTATGAACTCTATATTGTTTAAAGCTTGGATTAATATCTATTATTATTATAATTAATTTTATTATTTTTGGAAATATGATTGTCATTAATGTTTAATATTGAATATGGTGATTATAAGATATGTAAAAGATGCTATCAAATGTTAGGGATGATTTTAATGCTTGTGTACATTTGTGGAATTCATTTAGCTCTTCATATTGATCATCTAGACATTTTGTGTCTATGATATAAAAATATGAGAAGGCATTTTGCTCATCTCACCATTACCATGTGTGAATGAGTAAAGGGGAACTAGTTACATAGTTGTGATCACATTAGTGCCAAGTTGTTATGCACCATATTTGAAGACATCGGATGAAGCGTAGTTAAATATATGGGGATAAAAAGTTGGTTACTTGGACATAATTCACTAAATTCCAACACTTCACCAAATTTGTAAAAGGGTTCAATAGAGCCAAGTAAGCATATTGATGAGGTCAACATTTGAACATATGAAGGTGCTAGGATAAAATTATCATATGGGTTTATTCATTTTCATTCCTAGTTTCTATGTACTAAATCTTAGGTCACATTACGTAGTGTGGAAAAATATATGCTTGAGTATAGTATGGCTCTAGGATATTTTGATAGTGTTTTCTAAGAGTTAGTCAAATTTGTAGGTTGTAAGTTAAATATAAGTAGGAACTTTAATGATGCCATATATTGCACATAGGAAGGATTTAAGATAAGATGGATATATGGATGGAATCCCTTATGTAGGAGGATATTATGCACTAAATTATAGGTCATGTGACAAAGCACAACAAAAGATATACAGGTGCAAGTTTAGCCTTCCAGGCATATTGAAATGGTCTCTATACTTAGTCAAATTTACAAATGTCCTACAAAGTTGTGATACTTTTACAAAGATCATTTATAAACATTTGTAAAGGAAATAGATAGCAGATCTATTATGATTTTTTAATGATCATTCGATATATATGGTCTAAAGATTCAAATGAGATGAAATGAGCTTAGAATTTAATTATCTTTACTCTTAGACATGATAGGGTTTCTCAGATAAACCCTAAGTGTTTAAGTCATGACATAAAAAAACATGTTCTATTTTAATGTTGACTATATATATCTTGGACTCAGTAGCTTAAGTTATAACTTAAGCCTTTAATGTCATTATACAACTGGCCCTTTTAACCTAGCAATTACTAGCTCAAGCAATGATCAAAGGAATTTCTATTTCCTAAGTCTTAGACTTAATATTTGTCCTAGATTGATCAATAACTATCACTTAATTGTATGTTAAAGATCTAATGAAGAAATTCAAAGTCAAATTATCAAAGGGACCTCTGAGTAAATGCACTAATGACAAGTGTCATAATCATGGATTATTCATAGTAAATCAATGAAGTGGTTTAAAATCAAATGTTCAATGAGTAACATGGGATTACCAAGTTTACCAATAGCAAAAATCAATATCAATATGTAGAAGGCATGGGCTAATGCCAAATGTCACATTTTCAAGAGCTAAGTAGAGATAAAGATTGAGCTTGTCAAAAGATCTGATAGTGAGCAGATGATCATGAAAATTAGATCTAATGGAGTGAGTGGACTCAAAGGGAATAAAGTGATCAAGGTTTATCGACATAGTAACAAGTTAAAAATCAAGTAAGTTTGACAAAATTGATGGAGCATAAGCGATCTAAAGACTCAAAAAGTAGTGAGATGGGATAAAGATCTCAATATTTAATGACTAGATAGAAGTAAAGATCATGAATATTTTGAGATCCAATGGCATGAATAAGTTCAAATTAGAAAGATCAATAGATTAATTTTAAATTTTAAATAGTTAAAGTTTGGAAGCATACAAAGATCGAATGGAGAGCATGAGCCTGTTAGAGACCAATTAAATGGATGCATTTTAAAGTTGAGTCATTTGAATAGACACCATTAGATCATTATGTCAAACATAAGATCAATAATTTATATTTAAAGATATGCTTAGTCTAATGCTCAAACACAAGATCATGAAATAATATGTAAGTAAGACATGAATCACAATACAGACAATGAGTTGATCGATGTAAATCTATGTAAATGTGCATGTACATCAAAACTAGAGTTCAAAAAATACTATAAATAGTAAAAAACCAAGAGTCACAATGGTGGTGCATGATTTCTAGACATGGGAAACTTGTAGTTCAATTAATAATGAACTATGTCTAGAATAGAGTGTAATGTGTTGGTAAACAAGTGTGAACACAACAAAGATATGGAACCCTAGATCAATTATTTATATATATGACATGTAGGACAAATGAAAATGTTGGTAAAACTATTGATATTGCTATTGAGAGAGAGAGAGAGAGAGAGAGAGAGAGAGAGAGAGAGAGAGAGAGAGAGAGAGAGAGAGAGAGAGAGAGAGAGAGAGAGAGAGAGAGGTAAAAATCAAAAGTTTAATGAAGTATGTCTAATATATATATATATATATATATATATATATATATATATAGAGAGAGAGAGAGAGAGAGAGAGAGACATAAGTAGAGAGGCAAATTGTAATAAAAGAGAGATGAAGTACAAAGCATGACTAGTTGCAAATCAGACCTATAATCAAAAATAGAGGATTGGATTATTTTATGAATCAACATTGTGACTTGGAGTTTTAGCTTCATAGTATATCTAATTAGTTGGTACCATTAGACAATCTGAGTTGGTGCTTAGTTAGAAAGTGAGTACTTCCTTAGAGTTGAATTTCTTAAATCAGGGAACTAGTGTCTCCTTAGGATTGGTTCCCTTCAATGTGTAACTAGTGAGGTTTTGACTATGAGGTTGGATTAAAATAGTAGATTCTAGCAACTATTCTCATCATGGTTTTCCCAATGGGTTTTCCATGTATACATTTGGTATCATTTTTATTTGTGTGTGTGATATTTTTATTTTTGATTTTATTTACATATATTTTTAATCTACTTTAAAAGTATTCAAATGACTAGTTTTATTAGATATACTAATTCATCCCCCTCTCAGTATCTAATTTTGTTCCAATAATTGGTATTAGAGCTTTAGTTCCTTGAAAGAAGATTAATTAGCTTAGGTAAACTATAGATCTTGGAATGGTGAACAAAAGTGGATAATCAATAAGGATCTTCATCAAACAAAGAACTTCTCTTTGATGGATCAAACTATGAATTTTGGAGCATAAGAGTGGAAGCTTATTTATCCTTATTAGGGTTTGATGTATATATGTCTATGGTAAATAGATATACAACCCCTACTACAACTCCTACTAATCAGGCTACCAAGAAAACATATGTGAGCAATGTTAAATAAAATAATGCTATTCTATGTGGATTTTCAAACTTAGAGTTTGTCAAAGTGATGCATTGTCAAAATGCACAAGATATATAGAACAAACTAAAGAGAATATATGAAGGAGATGACAAGGTAAAACAATCTAAGATAAATACTTATAAAAGCAAGTTTGAAATCCTTAAAATTAATGAGGAAGATAAAATTATAGACTACCCTTCAGAGTGGATGAAATAGTCAATGAAATTAGAGGCCTTGGAGAAGAGATGAAAGAATCAATCATTGTCAAAAAATTCCTAATATCTTTTCCATCAAGGTATGACTCTAAAATATCTACAATATAAGAGGCAAGAGATATAGATAAACTCATTATTGATGAGTTGAATGGAACCTTCACTATCTATGAGATGAGAATGGGAGAAGCAGACAAATTCAAGAGAGAAGCTTCACTCAAAATAGCCAAGAAAGTAAAATAAGAAGCATCCTCATCTAGATCTGAAGAGATTGATGAAGATGAAGCCAAATTTGTCAGAAGGTTGAGAAGAGGGTCTAAAAATTATATAGATAAGTTACCCCTTAAGTTCTTCAACTGTGGTAAATTAGGATAGTTTGTTGCCATATACCTTTATAATAAAAAGGATAACTCTAACCAAGTAGAGAGTAGAAAAAAGGTGAAACCTTATTATCCCAAGAAGAATAACTTATTCAAAAACAAGAAAGGCCCATACACAAAAGAAGATATTTATTCAATGGATGTTAGTGATAATTATGATGATGATCATGATTGTGATTTTGTGACTAAGGAAAAGGAAGTCTTATACATGATAATAGGATCATCTTTTGTAGATCAAGAAGAAGTTGAAGACTCAGATGAATATGAAGAAGGAGAAGAGGATCTAGAATGTAAATTTTTCCATGAAGTTAGAAGATGTAGTCAAACTTGAAATACAATCTAAATCTGATGAGTGCATGATGTTAGAAGCAGAGATAATGTTTTTAAGAAAATAGCTTGAGAAAGCTAAAGAATAACTAGACAAAAGTCTAAATTTGATAGGAGGATTAGACATTCTTGATGAATTGATCAACTCAAAAAATCCTCAAAAGAGAGATCAAGTCTTGGTTATGAAAAAGGAAAAACTTCCACAACTAGTACATCTACTAACCTATATGAAAACTACAAAGCAAAATGAGAATATGAAACAAAGAGAAATATTTCAAGGATACAAGTATAGATTCAAACATAGTTGATGTGAAGAAATATGAAAGAGAAAATAATATTAAAAAAAATAAGAAGACAAAGGTAGCTGATGCAGATGGATATACAAAAGTGAGAGACTTAAAGAAGCTAGAGTTTAGAGAAGCTCCTCATACCAAACCAAGAAATGCTATGACCAGGTATTCCTCACATTTCTATGGTTATATTTATACCTATAATCATTTTAGTCATATGGATATTGATTTTAGAGTTGTACCTTAAAGGAGAAAATAAATTGTAAGTAGAAACTCATTTGCTCCCTTTTTAGATACAAATGTAATATATTATAATTACAATAATTTTGGTCACATAACTAAATAATTTATAACTAGCTTTGTAAAATCAAAAGTACATAATGTAAAGAAAATCTTGCCTCCCAGTGTGAATAAAGGTTTACAAATTTTTGAAAAGAAGCCAAATACAAAGCCCAAGGATGTATGGAGAGTGAAAAGACAATATATGATTTCTCAAACTACACTCCATGCCAAGGAGCATAATTTGTGGGTAATACAGTGGTTACTCAAATCATAGGACTAGTGACAAGATCAATTTCATCAAATTGATCAAATGTAAGGAAGGATTTGTCAGTTTGGGGGACAAAATTCTAGTAAAGATCAGAGGAAAATGATCCTTAAACACATATGAAAAGTTACCTACACATGATGTCATTTATGTTGAAGGATCAAAGCATAATCTGATAAGTGTTAGCGAAATGTGTGACAATGGATATAAGGTCACATTTTATGTAGAAGGCTACAAGTTAAAGAGATTTAGAAGAATAGTTGTAGAAGGGTAAAGGACTAAAAGTAATATATATAATCTTGCTAAAGTAAATGGTAATCACTACCTGATAACAAAGATTGTTGAGAGTTGGTTATGGCATAGAATAATGGTTCATGTTAAATTTGATAACCTAGTTAAAGTAAGCATAAATAGTTATGTTAGACACATGCCTAAGATAACCAAACCTGCAGACACTACTTACAAGGAATGTTAACTAGGCAAGCAAGTCAGGGTTAAATTTCAAACAAAGAAGTATGCAAATACAAAGTCTCTAGAGTTAGTTGATATTGATCTTTGTGGTCCTATTAAGACAATAAGATCTAATGGAGAGAGATAATTCATGTTATGTATAGATGATTACTCAATAATGACATGGGTAACCTTTTTGAAGGACAAGTCATATGCATTTGAGAAATTCAAGATATTTAGAGCCATGGTAGAGAACAAGATTGAAAAAATAACCAAATTTTTAAGATCTGATAAAGGTGGAGAATTCACCTCAAATGAGTTCATAGAGTATTTTTAGATGCATGAGATCAAAAGGCATTACTCTGTAATAAGGACTCCATAGTAAAATGGATTTGTTGAGAGAAAGAACAAGATAGTCAAAGAGATGGCCATAACAATGCTAAAAGAGGCCAAGTTAGATAATGGATACTAGAGAGAAGAATTCCAAATAGTATTATATATCTTGGATATAGTTCAACTAAGGGTAAATAGTGACAAAACTCCCTATGAGCTATGGTATGGAAAGCCTACCTCTGTTATGTACTTTAGATTGTTTTGAATCAAATACTACATCAAGAGAGAGGAAGACAAAATTAGGAAGCTTTAGATCAATATGTGATGAAGGAATATTTCTTGGTTATTCCACTCAAAGAAAAGCCTATGTATGTTATAATAAAAGTACACACAAGATTATAGAGATCGTCAATGTCAAGGTTGAAGATTGATTAAAACATGTTGAACATGACAAGGAAATTAGTATTTAAGAATCAGATCTTGAAGAAGAAGATAATGAAGAGGCTATGGAAATGAATGAAAAGGCACCTCCAAGATTTGTTCAAAAGGATCATCTTAAAGAACAGATAATTGGCAATAAGAATGAAAGAGTTCAAAAAAAGAGAAGATCTTTAATGAACAAAGAGTAAGTAAGTTTTGTTCTAATGTCTAAAATTGATCCTAAGAGATATGTTGATGCCAACAATGATGAGAATTGGTTAAAATCCATGGAAGAAGAATTGAGCCAAATTGAAAACAACAAAACTTGGCAATTAGTTCTAAGACCTTCAAACAAGAATGTGATGGGTATAAAATGGGTCTATAGAAACAAACTCAATTAGAATGGATATATTATAAGGAATAAATAAATATTGGTGTGGAAAGGATATGCACAAGTTGAAGACATAGATTTTGAGGAAATATTTTCTCCAGTTGCTAGATTCGAAGCTATAAGAATGTTTCTAGCATTTTCTATTTATAAGAAGTTTAAATTATATCAAATGGATGTCATGTCAACTTTATTTAATAATAAGTCTACATAGAATAACCTAAAGGTTTTTAGTTGTTATAAAAAGATGATTATGTATTTAGACTAAATAAATCACTACATGGCCTCAAACAAGGACCTAGAGCATGATATTCAAGATTGGATTAGTACTTGTAATTACAAGGTTTTAACAAAGGATGTACAGATAGTAATTTGTACTTCAAATTAGAAGGTGAGCATATGTTTATTGTTATTATTTATGTATATGACATCATCTTTGGTAGTAGTAATAACAAAATGTGCAAATAAGTTTTTACACAAATGCAAAGTGAGTTTCATATGTCTATGTTAGGACAACTTTATTTCTTCCTTGGTCTATAAATAACACAATCTAATGAAGGGATATTCATATCCCAAACCAAGTATGCAGAGAAAATGCTCAAGAAATTTGAAATGGAGGCTAACAAACTAGTTAGTACTCCCATGATAATTGGATTCAATTTGAGTAAAGAGGATGAGTCCCTTGATGCAAATCAAACTATGTATAGATCAATGATTGGTAGCTTAGTATACCTAATTACATCAATCCCAGATATCATACAAGTATTTTGCATCATTTCAAGATTTTAGGTTACTCCCAAAGAATCACATGTCAATGAAATGAAAGGGATCTTTAGATACATCAATAACACAATTGAATATGGCCTATGGTATCCTACAAGTGAATATTTCTCTTTGATAACATATATAGATACTAATTGGGTAGGAAATGTGGATGATAAAAGAATCACTAATGGTGGTGCATTTTTCCTTGGAGATAGATTTGTTTCATGGTTGAGTAAAAAGCAAGAGTCAGTTACTCTTTCTACAATAGAAGTAGAATATGTAGTAGTAGTGGCATGTTTAACTCAAGTCTTAGGATGAATAAAATAATCAAAGACATCAAGGTTGAGTACAAATCGCCTATCTCTATTATTTGTGACAATTCAAGTGTTATTAACACATCAAATAATCTAGTGATGCATTCTAAAACGAAGCACATATCAATCATAACTTTTTAAGAGAGAATATTGTAGATCAATAGGTTAAAATGGAATATGTGCCAACTAAGGATAAAATTGTAGACATATTCACCAAACCTCTTCCTAAGGAATAATTTAAATATCTAAGATAGAAGTTGGGAGTGTTGGCTCCTACACCATACCACTAGAGTATAGTGATAGGGCATGAGTCTAGGGGGGATTTTTATAGAAGCATTATTAATCCCTATAATAAGAGAGAAAAGGCAATCTTAGGTTTGCATATCTTTGCAAATTTCTAATATATTGATGGTTTTAAATCCTAGACAAACTCCTTTAGCTAATAAAGGGGGAGAAACATTTGGACAAATAGTCAAAAAGAGTCCCTTTTCCATTTATTTCAAAGGTGATAAAAAGTGCAAATGATCTTTGTGGGATAAGAAGAGCAAAATGCTCTTTGCACAAGTTTGGAGAGAAAGTGTAAATGATAAAGAAGAAGCTTATAAAGTGTCAAAGTTGAGTATTAGGCAAATGTGCCAATGCCTAAGGGGGAGAAAGTTTGGTATGAATACCTTTAGTTCATACTTATCATAAGCCAATGTAATAAATGCAAGAGAACAATAAAAATATTAAAAGATTAGAGCATTTAGTTTGCCATCAATAACAAAGGGGGAGGATTGTTGGAAATATGATTATCGTTGATGTTAAAAGGGACATTATGAGCATGTAATTTATGTTCAAGATTGAAAATGGTGATTACAAGATATTTAAATGATTCTATCAAAGGTCAAGGATTATTGGAATGATTATGTGCACGTGTATAATTCATCTAGTTCTTCATATTGATCATCTAGACATTTTGGGTCTATGACAGAAAAATATGAGAAGGAATTTTGTTGACATCACCATTTCCATGTGTGAATGAGTATGGGAAAGATGGTCACATGGTTGTGATCACATTTGTCCCTAGTTATTATGCACTAGATTTGAAGACATGCAATGAAACACAATTGAAGATATAGTGATGCAAAGTTGGCTACTTAGACATAATTCACTAAATTCTAACACAACCAAATTTGCAAAAGAGTTCAATAAAGCCAAGTAAGCATATTGATGAGGTCATAATTTTCACATGTGAAGGTGCCAAGAGAAAATAATCATATGGGTATGTTAATTTTTATGCCTAATATCTACATGCTAAATCTCAGGTCACATGATGTAGCATGACAAAAGATATGTTTGAGTAAAGTATGACTCCATGACATTTTGATAGTTTTTTCCAACATAGTCAAATTGATAGGTTTCAAGATAAAGATAAATAGGCACTTTGATGATTCCATATCTTGCACATATGAAGGCTTTAGGAGTACATGGATATATGGATGGAATCCCATATGTAAGAATATCTTATGTGATAAATTACATGTCATGTGACTAAGTAAAACAAAAACTATGAATGTGAAAAGTTAGCCTTAAAGGCATATTAAAATTGTCTCTATAATTAAAAACTACACAAGATCTTACAAAGTTTTCATACTTTTACAAAGATCATTTATGGAAATTTTCAAAGGAAATAGATAGTAGATGTGTTATGTGTTTTTAATGATCATTCTAAACATATGGTCCATAGGTTCAAACGCAAAGGAATGAGCTCAAAATTGAATTACCTTTGCTCTCAGACATGATAGGGTTTATTAGATAAACCCTAAGGGTTAAATTCATGACATCAATATGCATGTTTTATTTTAATTTTTACTAGATATAGCCTAAACCCAATATCTTAAGTTATAACTTAAGCTTTTGATGTCATTATAAAACTAGCCCCTTCGAATTAATAATTACTAGCTCGAACAATGATCAAAGGACTTCATATTTTCTAAGTCTTAGACTTAATATTTATCCCAACTTGATCAACAACTAGCACTTAATCATATGTTAAATATCCAATGAAGTGAAGCAAAGTCAAATTGTTAAAGGGACTTCTAAGTAAATGCACTAGTGATAAGTGTCACAATCGCATAACCTACATAATAAATCAATAGAGCAGTTTAAATTCAAAAGTTCAATGAGCAATGTAGGATTGCTAAGTGTCTCAATATTAGGAATTGATATCAATATTTAGAAGGCACATGTTAATACCAAGTGTCATATTATTGAGAGCTAAGCAAAGATAAAGATCGAGCTTGTTAGAAAATATGATGGTGAGCATATGATCATGCAATGGAGATATAATAGAGTGATTAGACTCAAAGGGAATAAAGTGGTCAAGGTTTATCAACACAGTGGTGAGTTAAAGACTAAGCAAGTTTGAGAAGATAGATGGAATGAATTTAATCCAAAGACTCAAGAAGTAGCAAGATGGGATAAAGAACTTGATATTTAATGACTAAATACAAGTAAAGATCATGCATCTTTGGAGATCTAATGACACACATAAGCTCAGATCAAAAAGATTAGTAAATGCATTTTAAAGTTTGAATAGTTAAAGTTCATAATCATATGAAGATCTAATGGAGAGTGTGAGATTATTAGAGATCAATCAAATGGATGAATTTTAAAGTTAAGAAATTTTAATAAAGACCATCAAATAATTATGGCAAACATAAGATCAATGTTCGATATTTGAAGATATGTTTAGTCTAATGGTCAAACATAGGAACATGTAAGAACATGAAGGTAAGCCATGAATCATGATACACATAATGATATTGATCAATGTAACCAATCAAATCTATGTAAATGTGCATGTGCATCAAAACTAGAGTCCATCAAATGCTATAAATAGTAAAAGACTAAGAATCATGGTGGTGGTGCATCAGTTCTAGATCCAGGAAACTTACAGTTCAAGTAATAATAAACTAAGTCTAGAACATGGCATAATGTGTTGGTAAACAAGTGTGAACACAAAAAATATATAGAACCCTAGATCAATTATTTATATATATGACATCTAGGACATAGGAAAATTTTGATGGAGCTATTGTTATTACTATTGAGTAGAGTCGAATAGAGAGAGAGAGAGAGGAAGAAAGAAAATTTTTAATGAATTTTTCAAATAGATATATATAGAGACATAAAAGAAGAGAGGTAAAGTGGAATAAAAGAGAGATGAAGTGAAGAACATGAATATTTATAGGTCAAACATATAACAGAGAACAAAGGATTGGATTCTTTTATGAATCAACATTATGATTTGGATTTGTAATTTCATAGTAAATTTGATTGGTTGGTGTTGTTAGACAAGCTAAGTTGGTTCTTAGATAAAAATTGGGTGCTTATTTAGAGTCAAAGATCTTAAATTAGGGGATTGGTGTTTCCTATTGATGATTAAACTTGCGTTGCTTCTAACACCAACAATGGGAAGTTTCAGGAATGTGGGACTTGCAACCTGAAACAACCTCCAGATTTTAAAGAAGCTGGTTCTTCTTTATATCAAGTGTATAAGAGGAAAAGGGATATGAATTAAATAGAAACACAAGTGCAATGAAGGAAAATTTAACTATGGTGATGCACCTGAATTTAATTCAACCCTTAATTTTGAGCACAGTGAAGCTATATGTAAGATTCAATTACTTTAAAGAGTGAACAAGGCATGATCAATGTAAAGGATGAAAAATAATAGAAACATAGGCTCACAACTTAGACTAATTTTTGTAGTGACACAGAAAGATATCAACAAAGGCACAGAACTCAGTCTTCTTATTAATTCTCCAGTCACATAAAAGGCATAGTTACATAAACTTTCTAACTCAAGAAAATAGAACCAAGACAAATGATATTCCTTATCATAGCTTAAAAAGTCTAAAAAACTCTTGACAATAATCTCTTGTATAAAATTCTCTCTATCTTTTGATCCTTCTATTGATATCTACACCCCTATTTATAGCATTGGATTAGCTCAAGATTGTCTGCACATTCCCAATCTAATGGCCTAACTGAACTGGAAGTGTTTAACATAAGATATTTCTGAGATCTGAAACGTTCTATCTTCTTGCAATTTCATTGGCCAAAATAGATACCCAAGATGCTTCCCACTTTCAAATGGGAGAGGACACTTGGTCAATTCCTTCTCTCTACTTAAAAACCTTCTTTTTATTTAGGAGGCACCAGAAAGTGACACTTGGCATGTTCTACAGCACTTGCTGAAGACACACGGTACTTTTTGTGTAACCTAAACTCTTTATTGTGTCTTCACTCAGGAGTGTTCCGCCTTTGACATCTATCACAGTCCACTTCTTCAAAACTTTAACAACTTATAGAAAATGGGACCCATAGTATTTATCACCTGAGCAACTTCAAAAAGGGGACAGGGATAGGTGGCACTTTCTATGCATCTTTAGCCAGGGCATGTAGCGGTCTCCACTACTTTTAGCTACCCTTTGAGAATTATATGGAAGGTGACACTTGTTCATCTCCACATCACTCTATCTATACTATAGAGACATTTAGACCTCATTTCATATTTACACAGATGGTGACACTTGGTAGCTTCTGCTTGCCTCAAAAATAGAACCCAAGAGCCACCACAGTCTTTACTTATTAATGAAACAAAGAAAAGATAATTCAAATGTTAACACATGGTGGCTTTCACTTTCTTTAGCTCAGGATATGTGGCGTCTTCCATTGCTTTTTATAAAAGCATATTGAAACCTTCCATAGTTTCCACTTGATGCCTTCTACTTGATCTTGAGAAAAGCTTTATTGAAAAGAAGCTTTCGAGATGTATAAAAAACATGAGATGTAGATGCTGACACTTGTTGTGCTCTACTAAGTTATTATGAGACATGTGGCACATCTCGAACAAATTCTAGAAATTATGAAAGGTGCCTTGGCTGATGACACTTGGCAGCTTCCACATGATTTTGACACAGACAAAATTGAGGGAAAAAGAAATTTGAGCCTGCGCTCTGAGTCAAAAATTTGTTGTCTCGAACCAAAGTGTGCGGGGATAAAATTTTGTAGCACACAACTAAAAATCAAAATAAAATGTAGAGTATTTTTTACTCTACAGTTATTAATAACCCCAAGGATGTTTGAGCCTACTAAAAAGGAATGCACAACTCCCGCATGATCAAAATGTGATAAAAACAAATCACAGCTTTAGTAAGGTTGTCTGATAAGTAAACCACTCATCATCAGATAATCCCATCTTATTTTTCAATTCATGAAAGGCCAAATTAAGATTGATAATATCTTTGTGTGAAAATTTTTGCAAAATCTGAACTATAGCCTTTAATTTAAATTCAAGCTAGGAAATATGAATCAAAACAACTTCTTATTCAGGTACTGATGAATCATCCTTTAAATCTCAAAAAATTGCCTGATCATTCTGCCTGGCTAACAACAAAGATTTGATTTCTTCAATCATCAACACAGTTTTGTTATCAAGAAAAGGGGAAGGAAGTCCTAATTGCACTGGATCTTTGATGTGTTGTTTCATTTTGTTGATTCCTTCTTTCATCACATCTAGAAGCTCTCTGTAATTGATTGCCATGGAGTTGCAATTGAGAACCTCATTCACTCATTTAGTAGTATCCATTTTGTCATTAATCCCTACTACTAAAAATGTTCCATCAGTTGCATCATATAGATTTTGCAACAGCATTTGGGAGTCCAACACTCTCATAGAGATAGTAGACAGAGTGTCTTTTACTGAAGTCTCCACCTTTTTGCATAATTTTTTTGCATTTAGCAGAAAGGTTAGAGAAGGTTTGAGCTGGGTAATCTCCTAAAAGATTTTTTTCCATATTGATTCTTAAAGCTTCTTCACCAAATTTAACACCCCTACATTTTTTGGCCTATTAGCCAACTCAAGTGTCAATTGTTCTACCCTTTATCGCTTGGCTTGAAGTTGGGCTTGTATAGCTACAGTGTTATTCTACTCATTTAATAGATTTTTTTGAAGTTGAATAATTTGTAGTAGGCTCTCCTCACATTTTTCTTGAAATGCTACCTTTTCCCACCGTAAGGTTGTCATTGCATCCTTCACCTGCATTAGCCCTACTTTCAGAGAATCATTTTCAGCCTGGATAGCCTAGTGAATCTGAAGAGAAATAGTATCTTGAAACTATTTATTAAGACTCTCTATTTCAATATTCTTATTATTGATCTCTATGGTCAAATTTATATAGTTTTCCTTCTCTTTGGTTAGATCAGCCTCCATCTTCTATGGCTTCCTTGATATTTTCAAATAATCTTCAGCTACTATAGTAGTGGATTCATTTAAAAGCTCAACCCTATCTTGTGGTCTAAAAAGGGACATGTCTATAGCCACTACATTCATTGTGTAATCCTCTAGCTACATTTGCTCATTTGGCTTGACTATATTTGGTGACAAATGGGTCACCATTAGTTGCTACTATATTGGTTCAAATTGTGACCTCAGATGTGGTGTAGCCAGGGCCTTATTATCTTTGATTCTCTTTTTCTCCATTTGGGCATCCCTTGCCTTCCTAGTAGCATCTGCTTGAGTTTAGAAGGTAGAAGGAGAGGAAATGTGCCCACCCGCAAAAGGAAAACCTTCTGGCAAGCCATATGGAATAGCCAATTATTGGCTATGGGAAATCTGAGGAGGTACTTTCTTGGGAATAGAGGGGGAAAACTGAGGCAATGATATATCTTGAGTATGGTTAGACAAGAAAAAATGAGAAATGGGCACAACGGAGGTGGCAGGGGATGTCATTTAGCCAGATGGAATCATCACCACTATAAGAGAAGAAAGAGATTGAGAAGGAGGAGGAGAAACAATACTTACCTAAGGAGTAACCAAGGTACTATGTGATTGGCATTGTGAGGGTTCTACCCTCTCCTCTGAATCAAGTTGGAACCTCAGCCTTTTATGTCTCCTTGGTGTTTCTTCTTCTAGTTGTGCTCCCTTCTCTTCAATATTTACCACTATTGCTAGTGGTGCTTGTGTATAACTAGGAACCTCAAGGATTGACATTGATGGAGAAGCTTTTAGTGGTAAAGATACCACACCCTTTTGTTTTTTGATGGTACTAAGAGATTGGGGCCAAACAGTTATAGTGGCTGCTGCTAAAGTTTGTACTGGGGCTTGTGATGTTTGACTGGACTCTGCTCTGGCTTCTGGCTCTCCACCTTGTGTCTACAAATTGCTTGTATCAAGGCTAGACATAGGAGACAGATGACATTCATCCTAGAGCTCCTCTCATTTCTCATCTGAATCCACATTTCCAAAAGAGTGGGTTGTCTCACAAATCTCTTGCCTATATTTCCAATAGGCTTCTATTTTTTTATCATTCCAATCTTTATTCTTTAAGGCTCTTTATAAACCAGAAGGCATTCTGATTTTGGGGTTAAAATCCCTTTGCTTAACATAAAAAGTTTCCCATGGTCTATTTTGTTGAAGAGGCAAATCTGTCAGTTCAACATAAAATTTAGGGATATCTTCCCTAGGATATTTCCTATTTTCCCAAAAGGGGTGGCCCTCATGTGTAATTCTGGTAGCAACCCTATTAGTCCTGATCCATGAAGCTATGAAACTATTTGGGTCGTATACCCAATTATCTTCAATTAGAAGGAAACCCAAGAAGGCTAGCTTTTTAAGCAACACAATCTCAGCATCTCTGGCCTCTAATGCCATGTTGTTTTTCATCCATGGGATATCATACATTTTCCTCTTCTTATTCCTAGAGCCATATTCATTATCTACCATAGGTGCTTTCCTAGTGACCTCTAAGAATGCCAACCTGAGGCTCAAAATCTTAGGTAGCAACACTGGTTCCCTACTAAAACCATGGACTCTAATAATAGTATGATGGGATCCTAAAAAATAATCACAAGGAATAGGGAAATTGGTCATAAGGTTTGAAACACTTGGTAACAGTCTATTTATAACTAGTTTTGGGCTCATATGACAAAAAGTAGGGGCAACAAAAAGTTCCCAGAATTCATATGGGTCACTAGTTTTGGACAAGATATGTGTCCATGCAGACACAGGAGTGGTCCTATGTAAACCAAAGCTTGGATCATACATGTTTAAATGCATATGTTGGGAAAATATGCCGTAGTTCTGATACAACATAAGGAGAAACAAATAAGAGGAATACCTAAAAATTCCTTTAGATCTGAATTGGGCAAGTTGTTCCACCATTGAATATGCAATTTGTTCAGAGAAATCAAGCTGATACTCCTGAGTCTTGTCAACAGTTTTCAATCTGAAGAGGATAGACATTTGTTCCTCATAAATGGTTATATAATCTTTCATTCTAAAAATGAAATCCATCATGGAAAGTGCATCTTGACTAGCTTGGGAAAATTGTGCTCTTATTGTTGGTAGCATTGACATAGTAGTATCATCATCACCTAATTGTAGCTCTATTTTAAAAAACCTTAATCGAGTATTGACATTTTCCCATGTTTTTTGAATCTTGGAAATGGTGGGAAACATGGTTGTCTTGTCGTGGTATAGGGCCAACATGTCTTTGATAGCCTTTGGTGTAATTTTCACTATGAATTGACCCTGTTGTATGGTATTTGAAGGTGCATGAAACAACCTGGCGTATATTTCAACCAAGTTAGGGCATGGATGCACACCTAGGACAATGAATTGTGCTAGTTAGGAAGTCCATATCCTCATTGTGAATGTCTCATAATGTCCTACCTTGGCCCTCTAAAGACACCTTTGATGTGCCCCTTCTCTAAGAGTTTTGCTACTAGTTCTTTGAAGAATTGGGTCCATGATTCCATCTGCATAATCTTTTACCTTTATTGGGTTGGTTGTTTGACCAACTTCAGGGACTCTATTCTATGGATAGGTCTTTAATGGTTGTGCAGGGGCTGAAGCATATGATTTGCTTGTAAGAAACTTATCAAGGGATTTGTAAATCCCAGAACCTTATTGCAAAGACTATACTCCCTCCATATCTATATCTATTCTTGAAAATATCGAACTATGGTAATAGGTATGAAGCTTTTGCAATAAGGAAACACTTTCACTTAAGCAGGTTTGCTATGAGCTAAAAATGCAAGTAGCAAGGGTTTTCTAGCAAACGTAGGAATGTTTGAGACACTATAAGCTTTAACTCTTGTTATGAGGTATTTATTGACCCATCAAGTCTCAAAATGGCATTAAACCCAGATAACTATTAGAAAATCTTACTAAATCTTCATGGAACAACAAGCTAGACATGTCATGCAAGTGGTTGCACAAGGTACCTTGGGGAATTTAAGATTTGGGAGATATTTAAAGTGTTAAGAGTTTTTAAAATTTTTGAAAAAGGTTCTTAGCTATGGCTACATGTTCAAAGAACACTTATTTAAAAGAAAAAGTGGGAAAGAAAATGGGAAAACAAAGCAACTAGAAAAGGGAAACTATCTAACTAAAATACATTAGAGACACAACTTAACTAAAATGCTTCAAGTAGATCCCATTCACAGGAATCTCTTCAGGTTCACCTTCCATTATTTCTAGCTCAAATGAATTCTTCTATTTGCATGCAAAAAATTTATAGAGGCCAATCCATAATGCTTCAAGTTTAGTATGTTGACCCAGCTTGGTAGCTCTTGCATCCCATTTCAAAACAATTGAGCCTACTTCAAAATGAGGATTTCAAGTCATTTTATCAAAGTAGTCTTTAATTATTCTATGATGCTTAATTAATGAATCATGTTCTGCATCCCTCTTTTCCTAAACTTCCAAAAGTTTGGCAAGTATAACCTGCATGGGGCCATTTTCTTCAATTTCAATCTATTTTATCAGTTGGAGAGCAAGAATTTCCAAGCTTAGAGGTATTACGGTAGGCTTGCCATAGACCAATTCATATGGGGACATTTTTGTCACCTGCTTAGGTGTAATTCTATAAGCCCATAGTGCTATATTTAGCACTTTATGCCACTCTCTGTGATGATCAGCCCCTATTCTCTTGATGAGTCTAATCAGGTTCTTATTAGTTGATTTTGCCAAACCATTACCTTGAGGGTAATAATTAGAGGAAGTTTTTAGATATATTCCATGGTTTAATGCAAATTCAGATACTTTAGACCCTAAAAATGCTTTATCATTATTTGAAATTATGGTGTGAGGAGCCCCAAAGTGAGTAGTGATACTCCCTAAAAAGTCTAGGATCACATTTTCTGTTGCTTCCTTATGTGGCACTCCCTCAGTCCATCTAGTGAAATAATCGATGGCAGTTAAAATCCATTTGTGACCCATACTAGATACTAGATTTATCATTCCGATGAAGTCAAGACCCCATTGAGCAAAAGGTTCATCAAAAATTATAGGAATAGGAGGCACTATTGCATTCCTTCTCATCCCCACATAATATTGACAAGATTGACATTTTTTAACCAATTAATAATAGTCTATAAATAAAGTAGGCCAGAAATAACCTACCTCACGTATCTTTATGGTTGTGGTCTTTGCAAAAAAATGTCCACCTGGGACTCCATGATTCATTTCATGTAGTATTTTCTTAGCCTCATCCTTCTCTACGCATCTCAAAATTTTGCCATTAGAATTTCTTCTAAAAAGAACTTTTTCAATTAAAAAAAAATGGATTCCTTGCATCTTATAGTATCTCTTCTTGTTTTGAGGGAGTTCTCTTAGGTAAATCCCATATTTCATAAAATGAATCATGTTTGTGACCCAAGAGTTCTGGTTAACCTCTTGTATCCTCAATACAATTTCCTTTTCCATTTCTAAATCTATTTCCACAGGTATCATCTTTTCAAGCTCTTGAGTCATGTATTGGCATAACCTCCTACCTTTGACTAAATTAGTGGGTTTGATGTCTACATCATATTCAAAGATCTTTGTTATCTAGTTTTCTCTTTTTTCAGTAATTTCACCCTCCATAATGTAATCTCTGACACTTGGGTGAGCCACAAGTATCAGAATCTTACTTCCTCATACTATATGTCTGAATTCCTTAAGAGCTTTTACAATAGCATATGCTTTTTTTTCCACAAAGTTGTATCTAGTTTCGTATTCCCTGAGAGTTCTTGAGAAAAAGGCTATTGGATGTTCTCCCCCTATCTATCATCCTTCTGTGTTAAGACAGCAGTAATACTGAGCTCTCCTCCATAGACATACATTACAAAAGACTTAGAAAAGTCTAGATTTCTAAGTAGTGGGGCTGTTGAGATAGCTTTATTGACCTCTTCAAAGGCTTGCCTTCCTTCTATAGTCCACTTGAAAACCATGCCTTTTTCAACAAGAGTGTCACTAGTCTTACTAAGCCTGCAAAGTTAGATATGAACCAACTAACAAAATTAATCTTCCCCAAGAAAGATTGAATTGCTTTCTTATTTACTAGAAGAGGTAAATTCATTATAGCTACCACTCTCTCTGGATCTATGGAGAATCCTTCTTTAGATACTATATGTCCCAATAATTTACCTTGAGGTATAACAAAGATGCATTTCTTAGGATTTAGGGATATTCCAAATTCTTGACATTTTTTAAAAATAGATTCTAAATGATCAAAATGATCAACAACATTCTTGGAAAAAATAGTAAGATCATCAAAATAAATCAGGTTGATTTTATTTATAAGTTCCCCAAATGCTACATCCATATCTCTTTGAAAAGTGGCTCCTACATTTGATAGGCCAAATGGCATCTTAGCATATGCAAATGTTCCCCATTTGGTAGTAAAAGCAGTCTTGTATTGGTCTTCATCATCCAACCAAATCTGATTATATCCAAAGAAACCATCTAACAAGGAAAATATCTCTGATCCAGCCATAATCTATAAAATTTGTTCCATAGATGGCAAGAGATAGTGATCTTTCAGAGATGCTCTATTCAAGTCTCTGAAATCTACACAGAGTCTTATGTCACCATTCTTTTTCCTGACTAGTACTAGATTTGATACCCAGGTTGAGTGTTTGATTAGAAAAATTATTTTGGAATCTAAAAGTTTCTACAACTCATCTCCCATTATAGATTTGATCCTTGGATTTACTAGCCTCTACTTCTATATGACTGGCTTTGATCCTTCAGTCAGCTTTATTGTGTGCTGAATGATGTCTCTATTATATCCATGAAGGTTGTCATAGATCTAGGCTATGACTCTGTCATATCTTTTGCATAAGTCAATTAGTCTTTCTCTTTCCTCTTGAGTTGTAAAATTTCCAATTTTTTATTTTCTCGCTTCACTCACCTCTATTTCAGAATAATCTGCTTTGTTTACTTGGAACCTTCTCTTCTCTAGGCCTACATCTTTTGGATCAAAAAGATTTTCCAAAGTGATCAAGCCTTTGGGAAGCTTATTATTCTTTAATTATATAATTTGATCCCCATATGCCTCTTCAATTTTTGGTTGCAATGGATCAGCAAATTCCCCTGATTGTTGCAAGAATGAAAGCACCTGAGAATCATTTTCAAATACTTGCCAATTCTCATCATTGTCTGGGATAGTTGGTCTTACAATAAATTTTACTGACTCATTGTTAACTAATAGGCCCATTGCTGGATCAAACTGCGAGCCAATTTGTGCCATCCTATCAGCTTCAAAATTTTGGGTTCCTAGAACTACTTCAATATTGAAATATTCAAAATCTTCTATTAAGTCCCAAATTCTATATCTATAGGATCTCATCCTTATATTTTTGCTATTGCCTATTCCCTAATTTGCTTCACCACTAATTTTGAATCTCCTTTTACTACTAAATTATTTATTCCCTTTTTCTTGGCTAAAATGAGCCCATGAACTAAGGATTCATATTCAGCACCATTATTGGTACAAGCAAATTGGAAATGAATAGCTCTCAAAATTTTCTCCCCATTTGGAGCAACAAGACAAATTCCTACTCCATCACCACTTTTACTTCTAGCCCCATCAAAATTTAAGGTCTAGATTTCTGAATCTTTTTCAGATTCTTGAGTAGTTGGTGTCTCTTCCCTTAAAACATTTGGGATTTCATGATCTTCATCAAAAATGACATAAGTGCCCAGACCAGTAGAGTCATAATTTACATATGGATCACTATACATCATAGCTAACAAATGGTTATTTTTCCTCTTCCTGGTCATGTTCAATCTAGTCACCCAACTCTTCAAAAAAATCCCTTTCTTATTTATTTAACATAGCATGATCTGCCTCTAATTTTGATGTTGGTTCATTTTTGATGTGATCCTTTGATAGTGGTTCAGATAGAATTTTCATCTTTGAACCATATTTGGTTGTTAGGATGAGGTGAGACCAATCAAGGGACATATATCCTCTTATTTTGGTTGTAAAGTCTCTGGGTAAATATAAACCAAAAAATATCTATGACTACTACATCTTGATTGACAATTATATTGGGACAAGTATATAATTGTAATGGGAGTTGTTTAATTCTCCCTATTGTTTGTAATGATTTGCCATATAGCTACATAACTCCTTTAGTAAGTGGTTCATACTTTATTTTTAAAGCATTAGCTATTTGCTTAGGAATTACTGTAGTACTAGCCCCTGAATCTATCAACGCATTATACAAGAGTTTCTTTTCAACTATCAGAGTCAAATAGAAAGGCTCTAGTTTGGATTTACTTACCTCTATTGCATTGTTCACAAAGGCTGTTGTCTTCAGAAGAATTGTGTCCTTGAGCTTTTCTTTATCAGCAAGTCCTTCTTTGGTGCCATTATGTTTAGACATTGCTTGGCCTTATAGAGCTTCTTGTAACATTTTTTGTTCAGGAATAGATAATATATCCTATATTGATACTTGTGCTAGAGTCCTCTTCAGTTGTTTCACCACATTCATTAGTCTTAATGCTTGAGTTCTTGGAAAATAAGGATACCTTGCTTTTTCTTGAACTTGTACAATAATCACTTGGTTTTGCACTGGCTGAGGCACTTCCTATCTGATAGCTATATTTCATTGACCTTGAAATAGAGGATTCTCCATAACATGACTATTTGTAACTTTAGGCTGTTCCATCATTCTTCTCTTTGATCTAGTATAGTAGTCTGATTACACCACTAGTTTTTTGGAAGCAGAAGCTTCATTCAAGAATATTGATTCTTAATCTCCAACCCATGAAAATAGAGCATGTTCAGGGGCTATTTATTCTTCTTGTAGAGACATCCCTTGCATCTGAGCCATCAAGACTGAATTTTGCATACCAAGAGACTGATAAGTTTGTGCATCTGAAGTACTGGTAGATTGTCCATCCATTCTTATTTTCTCTACTACCTTTTGTTATAGATTACCCATGGGACAATATCTAGGTGTATGAGCATTATTATAAGGAAAATACCAGGCATTAGTGTTATCTGCATAATTATTTTGCCCTTGAACAATTTCCCTATTTGGATTTGGGGGAACAATCTATGAGGGTGTAGGGACTGCAACTAATTGGTTTGTTGGCTGAGGGTTATTTTGTCTTTGACAACCTTGATATTGGTTTGGCTGTGATGAAAATATATTTCTTTGATAGCCTTGATATTGGGGTCTGGGGTAAGGATTTTGTTGTCTCTTTATGTTAATCAACTCATTGGAAAATGTCCTTAAGATGTTCTTAATATCATCCATCTTAGATGACTGGGTAGGGACAAGTTCTTTAGTAGGTGGTTGAGGATATTTATACATAGACATAGGTGGGGCTATGGAATTAGGGGCTTCTTGAGGTAATGGCAAGGTAATTTTTGGAAACATGGGCATAGGAGGCCTTGGGAGTAACTTTCTAGCATCTATTAAATTATTTTCAGCTCTGACTGCATATTCATAAGCCTCTGGTAGAGTCTAACCTCTAAGTGACTGAATCATGACTGATATATCTGAATTTAAAGCCTTAAGATAAAACACTATAGCCATACCTGGTAATGGTCTTACTATAGCAAAAATCCTTTCCCAAGTCTTTTAAAATATTGAATTAAAGTTAGTCATTGCTTCTTGTGGTGATCTTTGAATAGTAATCAATTGTTGCAACAGAGAAGATTTATCACCCTTTTCTTCAAATCTTTTAAAGAAAAGATCTCCAAGTTGATCCCATGTAGATATTGTATATGGGGTCAAAGATCTATACCATTCTAGGGCCTTTCCTTTAAAAGAAGCTACTAACAATATTATGGAAACATTTTGTTGTGTGAAAACATGTATGGCACAGACATCAGACACATCTTGCAAATGTTCCTCAGGTGTTTTAAAATCTTGCCCACTAAATTTGGGTAGAGCCTTCAAGGCATTTACTGGAATAGGGTCCCAAGTGGCTGGTGGTATTGGGAGGATCAAAGGACTGCCATTGTTCTAACTTGCATAATTCCTTGAGGGTATAGGAGCTCCCATATTTACTCTTGGTATTGGTATAATCTGATTGACTCTTTGTCTTGTACTAGTTACCAATGGTGGAAAAAGAATACCTAGATTTATAGCAAATTGAGATCTTGTCACTAGTCCATAGCTCTGACTCCTTATAGCTCTTTGGTTCATATGGTCTTGAAAGAAACTTCAAGATGGTGTCCCACTGGAATGCCAAAAACTATTGATAATTAAAATTGTGTTGTTTCTAACACCAACTATGAGAAGTTTCAAGAATGTGGGACTTGCAACCTGAAACAACCTCCAGATTTTAAAGAAGCTGGTTCTTCTTTATATCAAGTGTATAAGAGGAAAAGGGATAGGAATTAAATAGAAACACAAGTGCAATGAAGGAAATTTAACTATGGTGATGTGCCTAAATTTAATTTGACCCTTAATTTTGAGCACAGTGAAGCTATATGTAAGATTCAATTACATTAAAGAGTGAACAAGGCATGATCAATGTAAAGGATGAAAAATAATAAAAATAGAGGCTCATAACTTAGACTAATTTTAGCAGTGACATAGAAAGATATCAACAAAGGCATAGAACTTAGTCTTATTATTAATTCTCTAGTCACATAAAAGGCACAAAAACATGCACAGTTACATAAACTTTCAAACTCAAGAAAATAGAACCAAGACAAATGATATTCTTGATCATAGCTTGAAAAGTCTAAAAAACTCTTGGCAATAATCTCTTGTAGAAAATTCTCTCTATCTTTTGATCCTTCTGGTGATCTCTGCACCCCTATTTATAGCAATGGATTAGCTTTAGATTGTCTACATATTCCAAATCTAATGGCCTAATTGAACTCTAACTAAACTGGAAGTGTCTAACACAAGATATTTCTTAGATCTGAAATGTTTTGTCTTCTTACAATTTCATCAGCCAAAATAGATACCCAAGATGATTCCCACTTTCAAATGGGAGAGGACACTTGGTCGATTCCTTCTCTCTACTTAAAAACCTTCTTATTATTCAAGAGGCACCAGAAAGTGACACTTGGCATGTTCTGTAGCACTTGCTGAAGACACACGGTACTTTCTACGTAACCTAAACTCTTTATTATGTCTTCACTCAAGAGTGTTCCACCTTTGACATCTATCACAATCCACTTCTTCAAAACTTTAACAACTTATAGAAAATGGGACCCATAGTATTTATCGCCCAAGCAACTTCAAAAAGGGGACAGGGACATGTATCACTTTTCGTGCATCTTTAGCTAGGGACATGTGGTGGTCTCCACTGATTTTAACTACCCTTTGAGAATTCTATGGAAGGTGACACTTTTTGGTCTCCATGTCACTCTATCTATACTATGGAAACATTTGGACCTCATTTCATATTTACATGGATGGTGACACCTGGAAGCTTTCTCTTGCCTCAAAAATAGAACCCAGGACCCACCACAATCTTTACTTATCAATGAAACAAAGAAAAGATAATTAAGATGTTGACACATGGTGGCTTCCACTTTCTTCAACTTAGGATATGTGGCATCTTATGTTGCTTTTTAGAAAAGCATACTGAAACCTTCTGTAGTTTCCACTTGGCACCTTCTGCTTGATCCTGAGAAAAGTTTATTGAAAAGAATCTTTTGAGATGTATAAGAAACATGAGATGCAGATGCCGATACTTTTTGCACTCCACTGAGTTACTATGAGACACATGGCACATCCTGACCAACTTCTATAAATTATGAAAGGTCCCTCGACCGATGATACTTGGCAGCTTCTGCTTGATTTTGACACTTAGACAAAATTGAGGCAAAAAGAAATTCGAGCCCGTGCTCTGAGTCAAAACTTCGCTATCTCGAACCAAAGTGTGTGGGGAAAAAATTTTGCAGTGCAAAACTAAAAATCAAAATAAAATGTAGAGTATTTTTTACTCTACATTTCCTTAGGGTTAGTGCCCTTTAATGTGAAACCAGTGAGGTTTTGACTATGAGGCTGGATTAGAATAGTAGATTCTAGCAGTTATTCTCACGTTGGTTTTTCCTAATTGGTTTTCCACATATACATTTGGTGTCATGTGTATTTGTGTGTGTGTGTGATATCTTCATATTTTATTTGATCTACATATATATTTTAATCCACTTTAAAATTATTCAAAGGACTAATTTTAGTAGATATACCAATTCACCCCCCTCTTAGTATCTAATTATGTTTCAACAATTGTGTAGTTTATGTGCCTTTGTATTGAAATTTTAACTCAAATAAAGTGTTTTTTACAATCTTGTGGATCATGTCATTAATGGGATCCCTTTAATAAATGATGATGTCAATAGTAGTCTATATAATGACAAATTATATAGACCATGTGACAAATGTTCCCACTCCTACTATAAGTGTGAGTCTAATATGAACACTTAAGGTGAAAATAGCCCTTTGACCCTTCTATCATTAGTATTAGGCTAGGCTATATTTCAAACAAAGGCTTTCACCATTATTACTCTAGGACTAATCCACCTAAAGGCTTGTGCATATAATCCATTAGGCTTGCACTTATGGATCTACATAGCCTTCTGTGAATTGACCAAGTCCCATAATTAATATCTTGTGTCATTACACAACTAGCCCAACACAGGCCCTAATTACTTCTTATTTATACTTAAGATGAGCACATAAGGCCTGAGTCTTATGTGGATTGATGCTAGCATAACCTAGTGTAAAATGTTGGGTGTAGAAGATATATCCTAGGATTGTGCCTAGTTGTGCTTAGCCAAAAAATAACTATAACAACCTTTCACCCCATTTTTAAAAGAAATTCTAACCTAAGAATTCAAAATATAAAATAAACATTAAATTAAATCCTGACTACATGGTATTACTCAACACCCACTCAATGTTTTTATCAAAACAATAGAGATTAAAGATGATCTAGTTTAATCTTACAGACATTTATTCACCCTTGTAATATGGTTCCATAAAAATATTTTAGCACTATAGTATCCTATGGTGATACTTCATAAATGATATAGGGTCCTTTCCATCTTATGCATATCTTTCCTAAGAATGATTTAAAATTTCACTCATAAAGTTATACTGTTTGGTCCACGTAAAATTTCTTAGATCATATATTACAATGATGACATTATTTTAGATTTTTTTGGATCTATTACATCCAATATGTTCTTAATTGATTTTATTCCATTCTAGTGAAATCCATCAACCATGCCCTTAATTAATCCTAATCTTCTAATCGCATGATCATCATAATATATTCCATATGCATTACTGCCTCAAGTCTATATACAATTAGAAGGTAGTGAACCTAGTAACTCTATTATAATGTGTGCGATAGGCCTATAAAATTACAATAATTTGATCATCCCAATCATCTCCTTGAACATTACAATTTTTTTTTAACATTTTGTCCAAAAAATTATTAGATGTTTATGTCTATTTATTGGCTTGCAGATGAGAATTCATGTTTTTATGGTGCGATAACATGAATTCTTTAATGAGATTCTTAATAGTATTATTGATAAAGTGTGTGCCTCTATTGCTTTCCAATTTAGTTGGACATCCAAACCTTATGATAATGTTTCCATATAAAAACTTTATAACATCCTTTGCACTATAGCATGGAGTGATAATAACTTTCACCTTTTTTTTGAAATAGTCAATCATAATGATAATGTCTATGGCATGAATAGTCTTACTTAGGGAAGATATATGTCCACAAAAATCAATTCTCCATTTCTCAAAAGGTTATTTTACAATCATAGCTACCAAAGTACTTTCATCTTGTTGGTTGGGCTTGCCCATTCTTTGATAGATGTCATAGTGTTTAACAACTTTGTACACATCTTAAAACATCATAGACCAATTTAAAGTATTTTCCTTACAATGGATTCTCCTATGAACTAGCCTCATATTATCCCTTAGTGAGCCTCTTAAAGTATCTATAGTCGCTTTTGCTCTAGAGATACCCTATGTAATACAAAATCTTTACTAAGCTCATAGAAGAATATATTAATGAGGCTATATGGTATGGATCTCATAACCATCTATATTTTTCCCCTCTCTATATAATGTGTAATAAATTTACTTATTCAAAGAAATTTCCAATGTCCTCCATGTTAGTAAGAACCGTAGTAGTTCTAAATAAGTGTGCATTAGGGGATTCATATTTTAGTTCCTTTGGTTCCTCCCCATTAAGAAGTCGAATGAGATGATATAGTCCCAAATTATCCCATCCTAACTTAACATTGATATGGAATTGAAATTACTAAAATATCATCAACCACCTTGATATATGTCCTCTTAGCATTGATTTATTAACCAAGTATTGCAATGGCTAATAGTTTGTGAAGAAATCAAAAGGAGTAGCTAATATGTAATGCTTGAACTTTTTCCATACAAACACCATGGCTAGTGATTCTCTCTTCATGGTTGTGTAATTATTTTCTGCAAATGATAGTTTCCTACTAGTAAAATCTATTAGGTGGTCCAATCTACCTTCTCCTAGATAAACTAAGACAACTCCTACTATAATGCTTGAAACATTCACATGTATGTGGAATGGCTTCTTCCATCCAATAAATACTAAGATGGGTATTATTACCAACCTATGCTTTAACTTAATGAATTTTGTTTGACATTTTGGTGTCCATTCAAATTTAGTATCCTTATAGAGTGGTTTCTCCATGGATGTTGATATAGTCACATATCACTTTACAAACTTCATATAATATCTGGTATGACCAAGAAATGTGTGCACTTCAGTTGAGTTGGTATTTGGTGGAATTCCTACTATAACAAAAAAATTAGTTGGGTCGACCAAAATTTTGTTGTTACATATAACATAACCTAAAAATACACTAAAAGTTGTAAATAATAGAGACTTTTTTAAATTTAAGGTGATGCACAAATCAAAACATCACTCTAGCATCAATATTAGCTTTTTCAAGTATTCTTTAAGTATAGAGAAGACTAACCAATCATCTAGATAGACTTCTAAGAAATCACAAATGAAGTCTTTGAATTTATTTACCATAATTATATAAAATACAATAGGTGCATTCTTTAAACAAAATAGCATTACCTTGTATGTAAACAATCCCCATTCAGTAGAAAAGTTGGTCTCGGCTTGGTCCTCTTTAGTAATTTAAATCTAAAGAATATCCACTGAGACCATACATAAAGGAATATAACTCATGCCTAGCTATGGATCCAAGTACTTCATCTGTAAAAGGAATAGGAAATGGATCATTAACACAAGCATTATTAAGTGTGTGATAATCCCCACACACCTAAATTTCTCATGTTTTTTAGGTTGAAAAACCATGGGACTCACACACTTTGCCTTTTCAAGTGGATAAATAATTCTAGATTCTTGCATTTGATCCAGTTTAGTCTTTACTTTGGTCTTCATATTAGGATTGAGCCTATAGGGTGACCTTTTAATAAGGTGCACACATTATTTTAACTCGATATGAATTTATCCTAGAGATGGATATACATTTTACCTCTAAGGATTTTCATGGAAACACATCTTGATAATCTATTAATAGTTGTAGGGTGTCAGAGATATACTCTTATTATCCTTAGTAATCTCCACTATTTCATGTTTAAGGGTTAGTTCTACCCCAATATTTCCTTTAGTCTTTTGTAATGGTTCCTGATTTATCTTTCTTGATTCACTAGGCATAGTATATTGTAAAATGCATTTGCCTTCACATTGTAGAATGTTAATATTGCATAGTTTCTCCTCTTTTATTTATTTTGTGCTATTTTTGACTCCTCTTCAAATTATAGTTAAAAAACCCTTCTAAAATGAGATATCCATCACTATCATTATCATTGAATTATATCACATCATTATTTATTCTATTACATAGTTGAACCTAGAGTTTTTCTTTTTGGTTAGATTTTTAATTGTGCAGTGTGAGATCCAAGTCTTGCACAAATTTATATTGAGAGGATGATTCAATAATAATTTTTAAATCTTTTATTCATCCATGACATATAAAAATTTTAATCTTATGCAAGGCATTATGTACTAGTGGGTTATCATATTCAAAAACAAAAGTTTGAATGAAATCCTGCTAAAGTTGTGCCCAATGTTTAGTTTCCCTTCTATGCTCTTGATGTATTTAACAAGATGTTGGAAGAGGTACAAGGGTATGACTAAATACGTGTGCCTAATATCATGGCTCTACTGCTTATGTGGTCCATATATCTATGCACTAATGGATGTGAAGTTATGGACATTGACCTCTTGAAAGAAAGGCCATTTTGATTTAATACTGATAGTTAAAATATTGCATGCAAGATTTCACAATCATCCTCCCAATGCATTTTTGAGTTTTTGTGTATGGTCCACCATGTCACAAAATTTTCTTTTAACACATAACTGAGTACATTAAATACATATTCCACCTTTGGTACATGGTCTTCAAGCCTCATATGAATGAATTGAGATCCTTTGTCATAAAATATTTAGGTATTTGGCATTCTACATTGAAAACCATTTGTCGATGTTGTAACTCATGATCTCTTTGGGACCAATTCAAGATGTGCACATTTGAGTCATTACTTATGGATGATGTAAAATCTCAGGGTAGAATTCCTTCTAGAGTGGGTTTAATATAATCCATTAGAGTTTCATGATTATTATACATAAATTATAACTCAAATCTTGTCAGTGAATGTACTGAAGGATAAACACATTTTTTGGTGTGAAAGTATCTAACCGATAACTTTATTATAACTAGTTTAAATACTAGTGGTTATTTTTACTATGTAATACTAGGTTTCCACTTTTGACATTATACAATCTACACCCCATTTTATCTTTCATCTATCCCCACTTTAAACCAAGTATTTTCCCCTTTAAAATAAAGAGACTCTATATATTTATGAATGACATGGATTTTTTTCAAATTGGTTTAAATGTATGAATACTATTTTATATTTATGATGCACTTCTAACTGATTATGCATAGTGTTAATAGTAATCTGGACATTATAGGCCCATTTATTAATGATTAAGGCATGGTAATGGGTATATTCTATCTTCATGCTAATGACCTCAAAATCCCCTCACAAGATAAGTATAGACACTATAATTTTAACATTGTAGCTGACCAATGGGTTTGACTCTATCATAATCAGCTATGCTTAATGTTATTGGGCTATAGCTCAAAGTTGGTCAACCAAAGGCCTCCCATGTTGAGTGAGGAATCATATTAACTATACTCTTGAAATTAAATAGTGAATTTGGGATTTTTGTACCTAGCCAATTCAATATCCAGTCATGAATTCAAATCCCAAAGCTTCTTAGTCTTGACATACCAAACAACTTTATCATTCCTTATTTGTCCTCATTATGCACATGCCAAGAAATTGTGTAGGACGTTAGTGATATTCTAGGATATATCTTCATTTCCTAGTGTGTTGAGTAGTTGTATAATATATATCAAATTAGTTGCAACACCTTCTTGTTACATTATCTAAATAATTTGCCCATATATTTGAGCATTAATAGTAGTGTTATCATCATTAGAGAATTTTTTTATTGTATTTATTTTAATACCTATGTAATTTGATACATTTAATTATTCTCTATTATAAGATCAAGATATTTATCCTATTTAAATTTTCTAATATCTTGATCCTAAGGCATTTATAAAGAAGGTAAACCTTGTTCACTTCTTTGTTACCTTATGACAGCTTTCACAAATGGATTTTACTTTGGTTGCACATTAATCATGTTTACATTTCACATTGTATTTTCCTTTTGTTATTTCTCCAAAATAGTAAAATATTCTATATGATGTTGATCTTTGAACCTAAATTATACACAATAAATTGTTTTTGAGTATTTTTGGGATAGTTCTTTGCATAATGATTATATGCTCCACATAGATAACATTACATGAGAAGTCAAGTTTGATAATTATCTTTATTTCAACCTCATTGATATCTACTGTGATATTCTCCCCTATATCCTCCTTTGTAGCCTCCTCTGTAGCCTCCTCTATTATTTTTTAATCCCCACCCTTAGGACTATTATCAAATATATCTTCCTTGTTGATTCATGTATGTATGATATCCCCCATATTAATATTGAAAGAACTTGGAGTCCAATTTGCATATTTTTTCTAAAGATTTGTGGTGTTTCATGTTTGTGCATACTAACCAAAATATTGATATGAGGGACATGATGTATTATTCTAACTTGTTAGGCCCTATGGCTAGTACTATAGTGATGAAGTCATATGATATTGTGGTGATGAAGGCACACATCCGAGACTACCTTGAGTCACATTTATTATCTCCACATATGGTCCTAGAATTTCTTGTTTTAAATTAGGTATTTTTTGGGCTACAACTATGAAGATGTTCTTTGTTATATCCTACTTTAACTCCTATGAGGCTCAGTAACCTATCTCATCATGTTTTTTATAGTTGAAAAAATTACAATACATCTGTGAATTTTGGATATATTTTTGGAGGATATGGCACTTAGATGTAAGATGTCCAACTATCCTATAGATGTCACAAAAATCTATTTTAATTATTAGACAATCATTCCTATGATGTCTCTTGTAGCTACACTCTATGCAACATAATATTAATTTAGGATTATCATTTTCATACATATCATTAATCCTCCTCATAAAATCAACTAACTTATCTTCTTATTTTTATCCCATTGATGGAATATCCACATAAACTTCTATCTATTTAACTCTTATGGTAGCATAATGAGCATCAACCTTGATGGAGAACTAGGTTTGTGAAATAGTGAACTTTATTCTTATTAGTAATCCCTTTAAAAACCATGTAACCTTATCTTTATATTCTAAAATAAAATTTATTTTTTTCATCACATTAGAGAACCTTAAATCATATTCTCCAACTGCTTCTCCTAACTTTTGTCAAATTTCCTTTAGATCTTGAATCACTTGACTGGAACATTTTTTACTTTAAATTAAAATACTAGTAATGTTTTAACTTATGTGAAATATATGGCATTGACATTTATTTTTAAAATGAACTCCATATCACATTCTCCCAAATCCCCTACTAGTTTGCATTTACTCACATCATCTAATGTTACCCCTTTGATGACCCATTTCATCTTGTAAGTTACCAAGTATTGTTTGAGGTCTAAAGATCCATCATATGGAATTAAAGGTACAAACATACATACATGAAGTGCCATAGTTGGTAGGTTGGTAGTTTTTTATTTAAATGTTTGAATATGAGAAACTATGATTGGTGGTGTTTACACACTAATTTTTGTGTTGTTAATAAAATGCATAGTGGTTAATGTGACTATAGGCTAATTCACACTAGTCTTTTTAGGAGTAAATAAAAATATTAATTCTTGTAACTTCTTTCTTTCTAATTCCTACTTGGTTTATATATTGAGCCTTCCAAACTTGTTGGGAAAGGAATCAAACCAACATGAATCAACTTATTTATTTGTACCTTTTCTACCTTCTATAAATAAAGTGAGCTTGGGGGATGTGCATCCTTGAAATGAATGATGTTTATTTATAACTTCTTCTTTCTTCAAACCTGAACCTATAATATTATTAACTTAAATTTTAAATTTTCCCAAGAACTTTTCTTCCCATTTTTAGCAAAATACCTCTCAATTAACTACAATCTACCACTTCTCAATTGATCTACCTCAGCATCACTACTTCTAGCATCCTCTTTCTCATATGACCCTTTCTCATATTCCACATACCCTTCTCTTTCATTAGTTTCCACATTTTATCTTTGCAACCTTTCTTTTCTAGTATATTTTACTTGTATGTCTCCATCTATAGTAATTTATTCTTTGCTCCTAGTCCTACTTGAAGTTACTTTAGGGTCATTTGTATTATTCTACCTTCTTTATTTTTATAGTTCCCTTTCATGTCCCAAAGTTTTATTCTCGCTTTGAGTCTTTTCACCTTCCATTTTTTTAGATCAATTTAAAGTTACTCTTACTTATCTCTTTATCATCTACTTTCTTACATGCATCCCCATGGTGCATGAAGTGACTACTCCATGTTGGCTAGATTAGGCACCATGGCCTTTTCCATAACCAAAATCTTGATCAGTAAAGGTAGTCACTATAAAAATTTTCCTCTGATTACTTGGATAAGTTAGTGTTGTGTAGTATCAAAAGCTATGTATCCTTTTACTATTAACCCTTTGATATAACCATCAATTATAGTCTTCATCCAGTAATTTATTGCTTGGGACCAATCATTATATAGGTTGTGAAGTCCTTTTATTTTGACCTCAATCCAAACTATAAATTATATTTTCCTTGGACTAAAGTATTAGTATTCTAATGTAGAGAGCCATATATCTAACAATCTAGATAATTTTTAGCATAAAATTTCATAGACTTTTCCCTAGATGTGTTCTTGGATAATCTCCTATGTAGTTTTTTTTACTCTTCATGCTTCTTCCTCTACAAATTTTTTTATTCTCTTATCTAGACATATTTCTATGTCTCTCTACTCTACAAACCATCTCATCATAGTTCATCCAATTAGTATCCATGCTCATTGGACCATTTTTAATATAGGTTCCTATAATTACACTAAAACATGGTAATTACATGGATAATTTTTGAAATGGTGAGTACAAAAAAAGCACAGAAGAGACAACAATAATATAAACTATCTAAAACATACTAGAATAGACTAAAGATCAAGATGAAGCATGTATAAATAGAAGTGTAACCACAAAAAGTATCACATTATATAACATATTAAATAAAAATATATTACTCACTATGCATAAACCATACATAAAAAAATATATAAGGAAAACCATAACAAAATGATTCTATTAGTCTCTATTAACACATCAAATCAAATTCTATTACATCAAAGTGTTATTTATATCATTTTTATACTATTATTTTCTCTTCACATTCTACCCTTTCAAAATAAAAAAAGGAAAGACTCTTGGAATTATTATAATACCCAATTAGGATTAAAAATCCAAATACATACAAAATTTATAAAAAGGACAAAATCATACACTTCACACATTTGTTCATCTCATATACTTCATGGTTTTATTAAGCTCCATTATTCATCCAACATTTTATGGTATGCAAGGTAGAATTTATAACATTATCTATGTATTTTGGATCAATGATTTTGGTCATGTCATCAATCATGTCATCTTTGACCTATTCTTCTATGAAGGATTTTATCTAATCCATGTTCATTCATCTCCAGTCTCTCTATACTACCTCATATTCATCTAAAAAAATTTCCCAATAGTCCTCCAAGTGAGGCACATATTCATAGGTAAAACCAATACAAAGGAATATTTTTACACATATATTTGTATCCATAATAGTGTTATTAGCATACAATCAAATAGATATTTGGGAGTTGGCTAATTCAATATCTTAAACACTAACTGTTGTTTTTCATGTGAAGTTCCCTAATGAAATGGGGAACAAGACACCCAATACATGTTTGTCTTTACATAATTTATGTGCTACACCAAATTTTTTGTATAGCTTTATCAATATGATCTTATCATTTTAGTGTCTTTGGATCCTCAATGGATATCCCTCAAAACCACCAACCCTAACGTAGGTGAAAATTTGGTATTGAGGATAATATCTACCATATTGTTTGATTAGGTTGGTTGTTTCATTTGAAATTATTCTTCCCTGATATTCATCAAGAGATTGCACCAACCTCATTATGAATACATCATTCAAACTTGTGAAATTTTTATTGATTTATCTTAGAGTTAGTTGGGGAAAACATTCTTAAGCTTGGATGAAAAGAGTGATGCTCCCATCCTATGAAAGACCTGGATAGTCTATTTGAGAATCCAAAGAATAGACAAGTTAAGTGGTCATGAAGAATTCTTTTATTATTTATACATTTAATATTTTAATGTGTAGGGAGTCACCCATCATCTCTCCACAACATAACAACCCCACCAGGTTTCAATAGAATAGGGTAATTTTTTTTAACATTTAAAAAAATTATAAAATAGATTCCATCAAGATGAAACTAATAAATAGTAGTATTTATCTAGATATTTTAGTTTCATCTAACCATAAAAAGTTTTATATCTAATATATTTAGATAATGATCACAATATCAATACCGATATCAAGTACAATGTTGAATACAAAAATGAAAACTATATTTATTTCATAAAAGTATATTTACAAATTTACCCATAGATGATAAAATATTACAACCAATCGATATAAAGATACATATGACTAAAAGGTACAATTTTAGTGCAATACATGTCCTAATAATGTATAATGATACAAATCTCCATGAAGCATGCAAGTCTCTATGAACTCATAATATCCATAAGTAATATTGAGTGTAGTTACTAGTGAATTAATTATGAGGGGAGAGAGAGCATCATTCAAGTGATTTTCCACACCAACCATAGACCATTGATTCCCCACACAATCTCTCAATTAGGGAATGGCCATCCCTTCATGGATGGGTAGATAATGATAGTGTGGGAATCAAGAATGAAAACTAGAACCCATATGTTGTAAGATAACTAATACATGATGTATATCATAAAGAAACCTGTTATAACATTATATCATATAAAACATGTAAATTAAATCAAACATATGAAATGGCAATTTTTAGCTATAAACACTAATTTGGCCAAAGTATTCATATAGTTATTTATTTTTAGGATCAGTTAATTTCATACACACCACTCAATCATAATACATCATCTCTATGTATCAGTGGCACTATTTAAGTGAATTTTATCTCGGTTTCTTATATAGGGTCATTAATAATATATTAGTTTTATATATTTAATTATTGTAAAACCAACATATTCATAATGTATATTTCATAAAAGTAGATGAAATATGTGTTAAATAAGGAAATATTAAAAACATTCATTTAGTGCATCAAATTCAATATAATGAATCCAAAAACATCTAATTTATTTTTTCATAACATCAAATTTCAATATATTCATCAACAAAATAAAACCATATGGGTAAGGAATATATATTGCGACATCATGTCACAAAATAATAATATGAAACTCTAATTTATATGTCATTCATACGTATAACATTGTTTATCAGTTTAATACTTTATATCAATAATCAAAATTACATTTACAAGTTGTTTTTAAATACTAAAAATATAAATATGATTTTTAATCAATGTAAATACCACACAAGCAAAATTTCATTCAAACCAATAACACACATAAAATTATCATTGATAATTCAAATGACAAATACACACATATGTATTTGTTATATCAATCAAGTTCTTAATCATTTATGCATAATATATGTGTGTGTGTGTGTGTGTGTGTGTGTGTGTGTGTGTGTGTGTGTGTGTGTGTGTGTGTGTGTGTGTGTGTGTGTGTGTGTGTGTGTGTGTGTGTGTGTGTGTGTGTGTGTGTGTGTGTAATCTAGATTTGTATTAAATCAACACATTAATAATATATCATAAATTTAAATACATATCCAACTCTCTTATATATTCCACATTTATATTTGATAATTCAATTAATCAAATATACTTAGACAAAATTCATTGTAAAAATCAAATATGCATGCTCATACACAATATACTCTAAATAGACATTATTTTATCCATGATTTAATAGGATCATGAGTATTGTATAATCAAACTTATCATTATAAAAAGTCCTTAAAACTATATTCAAAAATTAAGTATAGTATTTTGAATATGTTCTAAATCATTATACCCAACAACCTTTAACTTGTATGACAAAAACACACAGTCCTATGTACAAACTCAACTAGCTATAGATAAGTGTGTAGAAACTATAATTTCATATGTCATATATGAATTATTTTAGTTTCATAGGCCTTTTAATTTATTATTTCATCCCAAATACCTCTATCCTAAAGGCTAAATTATATACCATTAGGTACTTGGTAATTTATTTTTACAAATTACCATTTTACCTTTTTGGTCACTTAAATATAATTACAACCCATAAAATCTTAATCCCCTAACAACCTACCCACATATAAACCCATTCCTAAAAAATCCATCTCTTATAATCCTAAATTACCCTATATTTGGAACAAACCAAAATGGATGAAACCAAACTCCTACTAAAATGGGTGAATCAATGATGATTCTCCTACAATCGGTGTTGATTATCCGAATTGGCATCGATCTATATATACATAGGTAATTCTTTAGTTCCAGGCCCATAATTTTTCAATCTCAAAAATTTTATTACATTTCCTTAGGAGAAATAAGGTGAACATTAGCTCCATGTTGTCAAAATTAAGCTATAACTGGTCCATAATATCCACCATAATTCAAGAAGCTTGTTTGCACCTACAAGAGGAATACATTTTATCTGCATCCATTTCATGGTAAGTATTATATATTAATCATTACATTTATCATTTCATTATATTATTTTATATTCATTTTAGTGTCAAAACACATTAGACATTCCTATTTTCCTTTGTAATTATCCTCTATCACCCTTTAGCTTCTTATTTTTAATCTGGTGCAGTTTTAACAAAATTGATGTCGATTCATTTGAATCAACACCAATTTTATAGGATTGGCACTGATTCTTGTAATATATTTTTAAATCCAATCTATTTAATCCTAAAAATCTATCTTGGATCAATATTATCTAATTTTATGTCTTTCTAAACATGAAATTTACTTGTAGATGACTCTACCCAGAATTGTACATGACATAATTAATATCACTAATCTACCCATCATTTCTCAACCCTTGTTTATGAATATATTGAGATATATTTCAATTTATCACTTTTTTCCATGGTTTATTCTCCCTTAGTTGAAGCCAATTCTAACCAACTAAATGTTATACAAGAAGATGTGAATTCTGCTATAGCATACTGGGACGAATATTTTGCTTACTTGATAGTTTAAATAAAGATTAATTAATAATCATTTTGTTATTAAATATATATCACATCATTATATTTTTTAATTTAAATGTTTATTTATCCACTTAATTATGAAAATAGTGAGTTGACATCCACTTGAGGAAGTTCATAACTTTCTGGGACTGGTTCTTAACTATGAAGCTCACCTATCTATCTATTAATCCATTTTGTAAAAGTTATCTCATCATGTGAATCTTATTATTCTAAGTAAAAAATAAGTTCCCCAATTCATTGTATTCAATCAATTCAAAACCATCTTCTTATCTACAATTATTATTAATAAACCCTACATTTTTTTATTTTTTTAGTAGATAATTAAATTAAAAGGAAAAGATGAGTATGGCATGCTCGATAGGAGCCCTAAGGTCTCATTGTTATTATTAAATTTAATTGTGAATTTATTCATTTGGTTCCTCTTCTCTAGATTGTTTGTCTTCATTCAAAATAAAAATCCAAAAAAAATAACTCTTGTTTTTAAGGTTTAAAAATAATTGCATACATCCTTTACTTGCTTAGATAATTCACATAGAGTAATTTATTAAAATAAATATGTCATAGTAATCACATATTCTCACACACATCCAAAGCCACAAAAATCTTAAAAATAAGCAATCAAACATTTTCCTACCTAAGGTGTACCCACTTAGATTTCATCACCAAGGGGAAAACCAACTTGGTGTACCCACCGAGTATAATTTTTTTAGAAAGAAGTATAAAGGCTAAGCACCCAATTCCCTTATTTTTTAATGTGTGAAGTGATGGGGTAGGCGCAAATATCAAGCCACATAAATTCTTCCAACATAGAATTAGGCCTCAATGTACCTTCATGTATATATAGGCTCCCATCCTTAAACAAAAACCTGAAACCATCTTTAGATTACCATTTCTTAGTACCCTAATTAACCTTTTTCCTTATCACACTCTAAATTTAATTTATTAAAAAAATAAAATATTTTTAATACATTTCTTTAGTTTATGTGCCTTTTTCTACTAAAATAAAATAATCAAAAAAAGACTATTATGTGTTTTTTCTTTCATTTCTTGATTTTTATTTATTACTACATAGTTTTGATGTGATCACAATCACTAAAGAAAACTAAATACATATCTCATCTTCATCCATGGAGAAATCCTCAAGTCCTCTTACCTCTCTTGATTCTATGGGGAAGGGTATTCCCCAATTCTATACTCAGGGAGATCCTAAATTTGCCACCATATTAGATAGTAATCCAATTACTCTTAACCATTACCTTAGCACTCAAGCCATTAATATTTCACTTTCCCCTTATACAAAGTATTCTAAGAATGTTTTTGGAATTACCATAGAATGACTTGAAGGGTTTACCACATCCATGGTGTCTTCCTCAACAATCCATCCCCAATAGGTTCTAATACTAAAAACATGTAACCTTTATACAATCCACCTCTAGTAGCATCTAGTGACCCATCTCTAACTAGTACACAAGCCCAAAATGTTGCCACACCTCAACCTACATTTACTTTTACTCTTACCACAACACCTCAAAATTTAGTCGTCTCAATCCCTGCAACTCTGCCACCCATCCAAACTAGTGTAACTTCAAATCCCCAAACTTAGCCTTTACAACAAGATCTTATAAGTCAACCTCCTTAGTATTAAATCATATTAACTACCCAATACATAACTCCCTCATAAGCCATTGGGTCCTCTTATATACCCTTGTAAGCTCCATAGTATGTTGTAGCATCCCTACCAATTATGACCACTTCAGTTGGTTACCCTTTATCACAAACCTTTTCCACTCCATTTCATACCTATCAATATCTGCAATAGAATGTATTGGGTGGGTATTCCTCAATATAATACCCAACTCAACCTTATTAACATCCTTATGAATATGATGGAAAAATTGTAAACCTCTACCTCTGTGTTGAAAAATATGATCACTTATGAGCAAATATGTAATGAACCCATTAATTCAACTATCCTTATTAGACCATACCCCTAATTATGGGACATTATAAATTTCATTAAATTTCAAATAAGATCCTTATAAACACATTTGAGTGTTTAGACACACTTTTTATCTTATATCCCATGATGATGCTCTACTCGTAAGAACCTTTCTTATGTCACTAGTTGGACCAGCTTTAAACTAGTACAGTTCTATCCCTCAACATTCCCTATTCTATTTTGGTTAGCTAGCCCAAATATTTTTAGAGCATGTTTCCATAAACATCAGAAGAAAAGTGACCATCACCAACCTCTATGACATTAGACAATTCAATGATGAATCTGTCACTAATTCTATGGCTAGATGGAGGAGTATTATAAAGCAACATACTTTTTCTATTCCTAAACTAGAACTAATAAAATTATTTGTGAGATCATATATTGAACATATATCATCAACATTACGAGTTAAATCCTTGAAAACTTTTTAAGAGGATTTTTTTACGGCTCGTAAACTAGGAATTTGGGATTTAAAAGAAGGGAAAGTAAAGTTATGTATTAAACATTTCAAACCTGATCCTTCAAAAGAAACTAACAATACCTAAACCAAAGGTATTTATAATCTTGTGGTCTTAAAATTTTCACCCCTATAGACAAAAATTCAATCCTAATCCTCTACCTCCCAAGTACAATCACAAAATAATTAACACATTTTCCTCCATGGTAGTACACATCCTTAAGGGAATATCACGTTTCTATTTTAGACAAACTCTTAAAATAATCTATCACCAAACTTCCTCTGGTTAGACTTCTTGATGAATCTTACCCTAAGCCTAGTTGGTTTAAATAAAATGGCGTTTAAAACTACCATTGTGTAATAGGTCATGATATCAATGGGTGTCACTACTTCAAAGGAATAGTTCGAAACCTTAATGATCAAAGGAGAGTTACAATTAAATAACCCTAATGTTCCCCCTAATTAGTATATAGACATCTTTAGGAAGTTATTTCCTAGCCATACCTCTACATCTTATACTGTATAGGATAATTTAGGAGGCACCTTGAACCATGAGACCCATGTGATAAGTATTATCCATGATCAACTTCTTCCTAAAGAAGTTGGTAGTGATTTTGATTCACCTTCCACAATAACTATGTAATGAAATTACTTCAATAATAAATTAGAATAGCAGAAATAGATCTAAATATGAATGAAATATATCAGAATATATGATAATAGACAAGCCACTTTGAGGGGCAAACCTCCACAAGTTTAAATAAGAGAAGAATTCACCATATGATGATAAATAATTACCCACTACCTCCTATATATAGTTTATCTATGCCATGGTTACTCCATAGGCTAACCTACTAACCAAATTAATGAATAGAGAAATGTGATATAACATCAAAGAGGGATAAGTAATCCATAAGTCAACTATTCTTATCCTAATACATGCAATAGGTTAGGGGTGTATCATGCCCTTCCCCTTCAAACCAACATTGTCCTTAATGTTGAACAACTTTGGATGTTGTTGTAGAAAATCTTCACTGCTCAAGTTCTTCCACTTGATCAGATATTCCCTAATCTTTCTGGTTCTCAACCTCTTAGTACGTGTTTGGAGGATCTTCTATGGTTCCAAAATGACTCCTTCTTCATATAGTTTTAGGAGCTCTGTCTAGGTTGAAACTTTCTATCAAATGACCTTATTCAAATAGGAAACATGAAATAATTGGTGTATGAAAGATGAATGAGGTAACTTGAGCTTGAAGCCACACTTCCAATTTTTTGTAGAACCTGATAAAGACCATAATACTTAGGAGCAAGTTTGTTGTCCTTTTTCTATTGCTTCAAGGACATCTACTTGTAAGGCTACAAATGTACAAATACCCAATCACCCACCTCAAAATTTGCTCACTATGGTATTGATCTTCTTGTTGCTTCATCCTATTTTGTGCCAAGGCTAAATTCTCTCTCAAACTAGCCAAACCATTTTATTGATGTTGAATGTGCTCCTCCACATCTTGAACCTTGGTTTGCACCTTTAATAAAGAAGTGATGGAAGGTGGATGGTAACCATATAGTGCTAGAAATGGAGACATTTTAGAAGAGGTATGGAAAGATGTGTTATACCACCATTTTTCAAGTGATAGCCATTTAACCCAACATTCCTATTTATCTGATACAAAATAATGGAGATACCCCTCTAAAAATTTGTTAACCACTTCTATTTGTTTATTAGATTGGGGGTGGTAAGATGAGCTATGAGATAGCTGAGTACCCAAACAGGAAAATAGTTCAATCCAAAAATTTGATCCAAAACTCAGAAGTTTTGGTTGATGAATATTTCAATAACACAAAAATAACACAATAACAATGAATTCTCTAAGAAGAGATGTCATATTACTTAAAAATTATAGATACAAAACATATGCTTATCTCTGAGAAGAGATGTCTGCCTTCCCTTTTTGGGTTATAATACATTTTTACATATTTTGAAAACATCAGGGGATTGAGTGGCTCGAGGAATTAATGGGTGATGATTTAAGACTAAGTGGCTCGAGAGAAATAGCTATCACTGACAAATTAACATCCTTGAATTAAAATAATACAGTGCTCAAGGACATAATGGCTCAAGGAAATAACTGTCACTGATAATGTGACTTCAAAGAATGAAAATAATACAACATTTGAGGAATTAATTGTCACCCAATAATTCAATGTCCAAGATTTAAAACATTACAAAGCTATGTGCAGCCCTACCCTGTCTACTAGCCACCTGCTCTGGGGCCTTACAACAACCGCTTCAGTATCCATGGTTCATTATACTACCACATCTTGGCACTCGTTATACCACCTAAATTATCGCTTGGATCATTCCTCCCTCCTTGAAAAGCAATGGTCCCCATTGCGTCACTGTTCCCCATTAGGTGTGGTATTTGTGTCTTGATTTGATTCTCGATGCACACTTGGAAGGGACTATGGTTTATGGAACTATGTGGGGCCTAATTTATCACCATTTCTGTCTGACCATTAATCTGTGGATGGAAGGCCGTGAACTTTAGCATGGTATCTATTTGCTTCTATTGTGTTGTCAGGGCTGTAACATTGGCCCTTTTGGATTCCTATGGCTTGACCACCATGAAAACAAATTTCTTGGCACTAAGCAAAGAGATATATGTGGAAGGTGGTACTTTTGGTACCCTGTAGCATCATGTTCCAAGAGTGAGAGTGATCTATCTAGTTCTTGATTCATATATACCATGTCAATCATACATGAATGGCTGACCAAAGAGTACATCACAAACATCTAGATTGACCACATCACATAAGACCTCATCTTGGAAAGGTTGTATTGCATATGAGAGAAGACATTGGTGGGTGACACGGAGGTTTCTCCCTGGACTCAACCATATAATACTGTATGGTTTTGGGTGAGGCTTCATGGAAAGATTTAGGTTTTTCACAACATTAGTAGAGATTAAATTCTTTTGACTTCCACTATCAAGAATGAAATGTAGAGGCTTACCTTTCACCCATAACTTAGAGTGAAACAACCTTTCCTTGTCATCTAACATCTCATCATATGTCTGTGATGAAGCTACAATGGCTTTAGGATCAGAATCTATAATTTCTTCTTCAACCTCTTCAACTGTAGGGTCTATATGAGGTAGAGCAATAGATCTTCAGGATGGTGACTAAGAAAGCAGTGACTTGATAGCTCGACATTCTTCTTTGGAGTGAGTTCTAGATTTGTGATAACCACACCATTTCCCAGTATTTCCTACCTTTTGCTTCCAATTTTGGACTCGCATTGGACCTTCTTTCTCTCTTTTCCATTTTGAAGACTGATTCTTTATATCCATTCTTCCATACTTCTGCTCAATCTTTACTGCGAACTTGTATGCCTCACTGATGGTTTGCAAATTGAAGAGTTCTATTTCTACCCATATGTACCATTGTAATCCACCATGATATTTGAGAACCTTGTGTTTCTCACTTTCTTGGATGCCCAGTCTCGTAGATAGAGAATGAAAAATTTTAGTGTAATCTTAGACAGATTGATCCTTACCTTGGTGAAGTTACTGCCACTGTATGTACAGATCATCATATGCTTCGATGGGATAGTATTCTTATTTTACTGCTTCCATAAAATCATCCTAGGTAGGTTCCACCCCAAGGCTAATGATATCCATATTGAAACTCTTTTTGTACACTTCCCACCAGTTTTTCATGGGCAATGATGATTTCAGAAGAGCAAAAGTGATCTTTTATCCATCGGTGAACTTATTTATAAAGAAGTAGGAAGATAGTTGATCCAACCAATTTTCCACTGCATTAGCATTGATTTTACCTTCAAATGTGGGAATATCAAAATTTACCTAAACCTTAAAGGGTGTTGGGGCACTGAAAGGAAGTTCCCTTGATGAGGAGCCAGGATGTGTAGCCATGGAGCTAGAATTTCCCATCAAAAGTGTTTGAATAATTTGAGCAAATTATTGGAGCATCTACACTTGTTGCCACTAGAGGGCTTCATTCACCATTTCCTTGAAAGGATCAGATGTCTCAGTTTCATCTACCATTTGAAGTCATTTGGGGTACACAGGTGGAATGTTTGGAAGCTCTATCACTTCCCACCCAAGTTTCTTATATCCTGACCTCATCCTCAAGATCATACACTCTCAAGACAAACCGCTCTGATACCACTGATCAATAACTCAGAAGTTTTGGTTCATGAATATTTCAATATCATAGAAATAACACAATAACAATGAATTCTCTAAGAAGAGACGTCGTATTACTTAAAAATTATAGATACAAAACATATGCTTATCTCTGAGAAGAGATGTCTGCCTTCTTTTTTTAGGTTATAATGCATTTATACATATTTTGAAAACATCAAGGGATTGAGTGGCTTGAGGAATTAATGAGTGATGATTTAAGATTGAGTGGCTTGAGAGAAATAGCTATCACCGACAAATTAACATCCCTAAATTAAAACAATACAACACTCGAGGACATAATGGCTCGAGGAAATAATTGTCACCGATAATGTGACTTCCAAGATTGAAAAGAATACAAAATTCAAGGAATTAATTATCACCTGACAATTTGGCATCCAATATTTAAAATAATACAAAGATACGCACAGCCCTACTCGGTCTACCAGCCGCCCACTCTGGGGCCTTACAACAACCGCTTCGACATCCATGGTCCATTATACCGCCACATCTTGGCACTTGTTATACCACCCAAATCGTCACCCAGATCAAAATTAATAGTGAAAATAGGATCATGATCACTTACAATTATTTTTTGGGTCCCATGTAATTTTAGAATTACCTCTAGAAAAATAGCTACTATTATACTTGCTGAAAATAGGCGTGAGAGAGCACAACAATGGGAATATTTTGTAAGCCTATCCACAATGACCAAGATGACATTCTTACCTTCAGAACAAGGAAAACCTATGATTAAATCCATGGAAACCTCCTCCCACCTTTGACTAGAAATTGCTAACGGTTGTAGCAGACCTAGGGTCTTAACTATCTCACCTTTATTATATTGGCATATCAAGCATTCTACCACAAATTTTATACATATCCCTTGAGTCCTTCCCAGAATAATTATTTCTTAATTTTTTGATAATTTTTCAATAACCCTGAGTGTCCCCCGATTGGAGACGCATGAAAATCTAAAAGAATCTCATCCTTAAGCTCTAAATCTTTGCACAAGTATAACCTACCTTTATACCATAGGACATTACCTTTCCATTAAAACTTGTTATAGGCTAAAGTACCTTGCTAGAGATTTTGAATCATAATCTGTGTATATTTGTATTAATCCTATTCTAACCTAGCTTCATCCACCCAATCTACTTACAACATGGACATTGTATAAATTAATGCTTTTATGGATGTATCCCATCTAGATAGTGCATCTGCTACTACATTATCTTTACTCTTCTTGTAGATGATTTCAAAATCATAACCCAATATTTTGGTTACCCACTTTTGTTGTTTCTCAGATGATAATTTTTGCTCTAAAAAGTATTTGAGACTATCATGATCCATTTTTACCTTATAGTGTCTACCCATTAGATAGGGCCTCCATTGTTTAACTGCATGAAGAATATCCATCATTTCTTTCTCATAGATAGGTTTTTGTAAATTCTTACCTTTGAATTGATGACTCTCAAATGTAATATGTCTTCCTTCCTACATTAGTACTACTCCCAACCTGGATCTAGAAGGATCACATTCAACAATGAATGTCTTTGAGAAGTCTAGAGTAGCCAAAATTTGAGTGGTGCACATTGCTACTTTTAGTTTCTGAAATGCTTTGGTGGTGGCATCATTCCAATGGAAGGCATCCTTCTTTAACAATGCATTGAGTGAAGCCACTATGATACCATAGACTTTCACAGATATTCGATAGTAACCTGTTAGTCCTAAGAAACCTCAAAGGATTTTGAGAATATTTGGCATGGGCCATTCCATCATAGCTTTGATATTTCGGGGATCAACTTTGACACCTTCATGGTAAACAATGTGACCTAGGTACTCTACTTCCTATACTCCAAAATCACATTTGGATGGCTTCACATAAATTTGATGCTTCTCCAAAACTATCAACACCTATTTCACATGTTGTAGATGTGATTCCCATGTCTGACTATAAATCAATATGTCATCAAAGAAAACTAGCAAAAGCTTCCTTAAAAAGGCCTAAAAATAGTGTTCATCAAGCTCTAAAAAGTAGATGGTGCATTTTTAAGACCAAAGGGAATTACCAAAAACTCATAATGGCCCTCATGTGTTCTAAAAGTAGTTTTATGAACATCTTCATCCTTGATTCTAATTTGATGGTACCCCAAGCGAAGATCCAATTTTGTGAAATAATTATCACCATGCAACTCATTAAGTAAATCATCAATTACTAGAATAAGAAACTTATCTTTGATGGTGTACTTTTTGAGTTCTCTATAATATGGGCACATCCTCCATGTGTCATCCTTCTTCCACACCATGACCACTGGTGATGAATATGCACTTTGGTTGTGCTTGATGATCCTTTCCTCTAACATCTCATGGACCATCTTTTCAATTTCATTATTCTATACATATGGATATCTATATGGTCTGATATTTGGTGTTTGACTCCCTAGAAGTAGTTGAAACGAATTATGGTAGTCTTTTAGCATGGCCCCAAAAATAGATGGGTGGTCATCAAGAATCATCTGTAGATCAAGATGTGTAGATGCCTGTGTGGGTTGAAATTATATGGAACATAATCATGTAATAATTCCCTATACCACATTTTTTAGCATCTTGGTCATTTGATGTGAACTAATTAATTGTGGAGATTTTGCCTATAATCCACGTAGTTCAATTTTCATACATTTAGAATGAAAGTGCATAAATAGTTCCTGGAAGTTCATCTCAATGGTACCTAAGGTTGTGATCCATTGGCTACCAAAAAAATGTTTGTGCTACCCATGGGAATAGAAAACATAGGAGAATCAAGATTGTACTCACCCATAGCAAGCTTAATACTATGGAATTTGCCTGAAAAATTAAGTGCACCACCATTTACAATCATGACCTAAAATTTTGATGTTGGGTAGATGAAATAGTTTAATCAAGTGGCCAACTTATGGTTGATGAAATTATGTTTGATCCCTGAATAAATCAACACTATCACCTTCTATTTCTTGAGGAAACCCACCACCTTAAGATTTTTTGGAGTGATAATACCTGCAAGTGCATGACAAGAGTTTGTAGGTTGGGAATCTTTAGGTACCTCCTCTATCTCTTCCTCATCATCATTAGAGTAATCATCTTATTCTTCAACTTCATTATATCCCTCAATGTAGAATAACTTATTCTCAGCACATCTATGTCCTTTGCTCCACTTGCTATCACAACTGAAACATAATCCTTTTGCACATTTCTCTTCAATTTGTTGAGGGGTCAATCTGGTAGGTGGAGGAAATGTTGGTGTCGATATGTTACAATCTTTGAATTAAGTGAATGGATGCTTCTTGTTGCCTATGAATTTTTCCTCAACTCTATGTGCCATGATAATAGAATTAGAAATATTAAGTGGATTAAACATGCATACCTCATGTTGAATGTGGTCATTGAGTCCACCCAAAAATAGGTCATTCAATTCTCCTCAAAAATTATCTCCACACATAAGGATAGGTTCTAAAAATGATGAATATAATCCTTGATGGAGCTAGTCTATCACAATTTTTCCAGTTGGTTGAATTAATTATTTGTCACACTATTTCCATAGTGTAATTGTAGCTCTATAAAAACTGACGAGGTGACACTAAGAGTCATCTTTTTCTTTCGAGCACACAACCATTCATACCAAATGAATTGATCAGGTTTAGGATACAAGGATGTTATGGTAACCTTTTATCCACCTAAGATCTAATGCAGATCAAAAAAATTATCCATTTGGTTGATCCAATTGAGTGGATCTTTTCCATCAAATTTGTGCATATCCACCTTTGGTAACAAGTTCATCTATGGCAATGTAGTTGGATTTGAAGTAAACTGGTTAGTAGAACCACCCTAGTGGGGTTATGAAATAGTGATAGCTATATGATTTGAATTATTATTTTTCAAATCCATCATGATATCTACCAAACTATCTTGTATAGTTTTCATATTAGATTGTATGACTTGCACCTCACTTTGAATGCCTTGCACACTATAGTCAAGCTGGCTCACTTTATGATCTATGTCAGAGAACCCTGGTACAAAGGATCTAGTAAATCCCCCTTATAACTCCATATCTTCATTTTTAGGATTTTTACATGGTGTTTCATCACCCTTTCCTTGGCCTCGAGTTTGTGGACCTACCATAAAAAGGCTTTAAGATGTCAACCCTTATTGGCACTTTTGACCCAACTTTGACCAAGTGATTTTGGACTTATTTCTACCTCAAATAAAAACATACAAAGAACATACCCTATCCAAATTTTTTAAATATTTCCAAAAATGTAAATAACTTAGAAAAATTCTTTGAATTGCGTGTTATAGAGCAATTTTATGAAAAAACCTAAAATGGAGACAACTTTTGTAAAATAGATAAAAAAGAGCTGAAATTTTAATGAAAGATTTATTTAATTATTTCTCACCTCCATTAAAAAAATTGAAGAGAAATTCGTAACCAATTTCTATATATAGCCAGATTTAAAAAATTAGGGTTTTGCCCACAAGATTGCCCAAATCTTAGCTCTAATACCACTTGTAATGAAATTACTTCAAAAATAAAGTAGAATATCAAAAATAGATCCAAATATGACTGAAATATATCATAATATATGATAATATACAAGCCACTTTGAGGGTGCAACCTCCACAAGTTTCAATAAGAGCAGAATTCACCATATGATGATAAAAAATTACCCACTACCTCCTATATATAGTCTATCTAGGCCATGGTTACCCTATAGGCTGACCTAATTGTACAGAGAGAAATGTGATATAGCATCAAAGAGGGATAAGTAATCCACAAGTTGGTTATTCCTATCCTAATACATGTGATAGGTTAGGGGTGTAGCAAACTAAAATCCTTGATCTCTGTATAGGAAATGCCTTCAAATTATCTCAATCAAGTAGATCTATCCCTAAGAATTAATCAAGATTTTTGTATGTCATTATTTGGGATCCTCTCAAGGAGACATTATCTAAACCCATTTAGGATGATCAACTAGAGACAAAGGATGATAGAGATGTCAAGGACAGTGCCTTTTTAGACATCTAAAAAGATACACATACCACTCCTTGTGTCACTAAAAAACCTTCATGTATCATACCCTTCAACTTACTCCCCCATGAGAATATTTTTACATTACCTCAACCAAACCCTAGATCAACTTCCCTCATAACTCAGGAAGAGCCAAATCTTAGAGAAATTAGAACTGATTAAGGAATTAGAAATAATAACCTTGGGGGGTCACGAGGAAAATCATTTAAACATCCTCTCATAAGGATTGAACTCCCTAATTAGGATATCCATGCTACCCTTGATTAGATTCAAAAAGAGAAGGAACCTCTATCACCTATTTGAATTAAAGCATATATATTAGGACTTCATCCTTTAGTAAAACTAAAAGCCACCATTGTAGAATCCTCTTCTAAAGAGCATATGCCATTATATAAGGATATACCCACTATAATAATTACAATTTAGAAACATTTAAATCCATACTATCCATAAATCCTAGGTGTAAAGTCTTATCCTAAACACAAAGTACCTATTGTGGGGAATATCCAAACAACTAGTTTGAAGGATTGAAATCAAATACAAATTCCATGTCAATGCCTCATAAGGTTGAAAATACAATCTAGGATCCATTGAGGGGGTCTTACTTTGATATTCTTGATCAAATTATTCAAAATTCCCTTATCACACTACTACCCATAAAACCTATTAGTCCTCATATTCAAAAACTAGTTTGGTATCAAGAAAAGAAGAAATGAGTGTATCATCAAATAGTGGGACATGATATTAAAAGTTGTAATGTGATAAAAATTTTGGTCCAAAATTTACTATAAGAGGATGATTTTTAATGGAGTAATTTGGTCATGACCATCCCCATAATCAAACTAATAGGGTCACATCGAATTTAGGAACTAGTATATTATAAAGAGAATCATAACAAGTTTCAAAGGAAGATAGAATCTCTGATAGAACTCAATATAAACCCCTCTTAAACCCTCTAGATTTGGATGAGTCTAAAAACATGAAAAATCTACCATTTTTTTAGATTGATGTGATTCACATAGCAACATGATCCTAGACCTAGGATCATAGAACCCAAAATCCTAATAAATCTAAAGTGACTATCATAAAATCTCTTGCTTCTACCATAAATATTCCTACAACACCCATCCAAAAACCTAAAATTTTTATTTTAGGAAAAGCAAAAAAATAATGCTTCAAAATTGATATATATATATATATATAACCATTCTAAAGTATCTTCATAAAATCTCGATCAAGATGTCTTTATTATATAACATCGTGAGGCTATGATATAAACCTTGTAAGTTATCAAGATCAAATTAGATGAAACCTAGTCTCTATCAAATTTTATCACATCACTTCAAAAGCCATCATCCAAAACATTCCATGATTTTGAAACATCACCATTGTACCCTGATGACCAAGATCCACCACTATTTATCACTGCCCAAATTGATCAAACCCAAATCAAATGAGTAATGATTGATAATATATCAAGCATAACTATTATCTCCTCTCATTCATTTAAACAACTAATATTATTGGAAATTGGTGTCTAATCACCAACCATTTTATGAACAATCAATGATATATGATCCCTTACATTAGGAATCGTTGTCCTTCCCATCCAAGTAGGTGTAAATACCCTCCCTAAGATATTTTTCATAATATAAGGGTATTTTTAATACAAAATCCTATTAGGGCATCCTTGGATATGCGTTATGCATTGCATCCCCTCCACCTTGCATCTATGTATTACATTTTAACATGAGGTTAAGATCCATAATGTCCCAGTCGATCCCCATCCATTTAAAACTTAAAACCTTACCTTTCAACCAAATTATCTCTTAATTCCATTATAAAATATGATCCCATAATCATAAAACAAAAATCATCATCTAGAACAATAATCCTTGAATCAATAATTGTTGGGAAGGATTCCATTGATTTAATGTTTTAACAACTATCAATGGGAGAGTATAAATTACTAACACTCAACACTCTCCCCACACCCCAATAATATGGGTATCTCAACAAAAAACATGCATATTATCCCAATCTTAGGAAGTTCATTCCCTTTGGTCCACCTTTTCTCTACACTTAATTAATCTATAGAGGGATTGATCAGCCTTATTTAGGTCTTGATATTTGAACCCATGCCAAAATGTTCACCTCAAACTTTTCATTCCTATAAAAAACCCACTTAGTAAAAACATACCTTCAATGGTGTGATTAGATGGGTTTTGTCATAGGATGATATGAATAAGGGCCACATGATATCACATTAGGATATTTTGGGAAACAACATGAAAAGATAGCCTAGGTTTTAATAAAAATCCCAAAAACACCCTAGAAATTACTCTTCTACCTATTCTCGAAGAGGACACATCATCCTCTCCATCCAACACCCCTTCTATGATAGATGATGTAGTATCCATTCCTCCTAACTTTTTTTTAGTCAATGCCATCACTATATAACCTCTCATCTATCATAGAAATGGAGAGGTCACAACCATTCCTCTTTCCTACCCAAACATGATAGAGAAATATTTTCATACTATCCCTATTCTTCAGTGCCAAGATGATGAGTTTATCTTAACTCATTTAGGCATAGATAACTCCCATATATGTAATTCTCTTCCATCTAAAATATCTAGTCTATTAGATAAAGATACCATTGACATAAACATAGGATCTCATGATATTCTATGAATTATTAAGGTCAAAAAATCTTTATATCATCAAGAGCAACAATATTTAACTATGCTATGGAAGATCATAGTGAAACATTTGCTTGGTCCTATAGTGACATGCCTAGTGTCATCCATAACATTGTCACATTCCCTAATGCCAAACCTCTAAAACAAAAACTTCAAAAAATAGATCCTCACATTACACTCTTGACCAAGGAAGAATTACAATGTTTCTTATCCATCAACATTATCCAATCTATTTACTACCCTTAATGGTTGTCTAATATCATCCTTGTCATTAATCCCATAGAATGACTACACCTATGTATTGACTTTAATGACCTTAACCCTAATTTTCCTAAGGATGATTTCCCTCTCCCTAATATTGACAAATTAGTATACTTAACAACTAATCATGTAATGTTATCACTTATGAATGGTTTCTCTAGGTATAATTAGATCCTTATTGTACTATAATATAAACATAAGACTTCATTTATTACTCCTTAGGGGACCTTCTACTATTGGGTTATGCCTTTCATCTTAAATAATCTTGGATCCACCTATTAAAGGGCCATGACTTATATCTTCCATGACATAATCCATAAAATCATTGAATATTATGTGGATGATCTCCATAGTAAGTCAAAACTATGAAAATACCATCTTTTGGTATTTAAAGTAATCTTCACTCACCTAATATAGTTTTGCATTCATCTCAATTCTAGGAAATGAATTTTTAGTGTTTTGATAGGTAAGATTTTGGTTTTTATCATCTCCATTTGAGGGTTATAAGTAAAACCTACTAATATTAAATCCATTATATAAATTCCACCCCCATCCAATCTCATGTAGATCCATAGTTTACAAGGAAACATGTAGTCCATTCCTCATTTTATCTCCTAGTTATCTTATCGATGTCAATCATTCCATCACCTCATAGGAAAGATACCCACTTTAATTGGGACTCTAGATATCAAGAGGGATTCAATGCTCTCAAAATCTATCTTTTCTCACCACTAATTCTCATTCCTCCTAAGGAAAGTAAACCTTTCTTCTTGTATATTTTTAGCCTTGAACCATGCCTTAGGAGCCATGCTTATCCATCGTGATGAGTAGCATAAAGAGAATGTGGTTTATTATATAAGTCACATTATTATTGAATACAAGGCATGTTATGCATATAAAAAACAATTATGCTTGTCTCTTATCTTTGTAGCTTCCAAGTTGCATCATTATCTACTCAATCAAAAAACATATGTGATCACGAATGTAGATCCCCTAAAATTTATGCGATCAAAACCTTATACAAATTGGTGAATGGCCAAATTTCTCATGCTTTTAAAAAAATTTGATCTTGAGTTTATCCACCAAAAATTAGTTAAAGGTTAGATCATTTCTAATCATCTTTATGAGGTGCTTCTTGATAATAATAAACCAATCAATTATGAGTTCACAGATGAGTCCATAGACTCAACATCTCAATTATATTTGAAATATCAAATGACTCTATTTTTTTATGGATCTAAGTGTGAGCATGGTGGGGGAATTGTAATTATCCTAATCCCTCCAAAAGGGGCACCTATACATTTATATTTTAAGCTTTATTTTGATTGCACCAATAATATGGTAGAATATGAGGCTTTGATCATAGGTTTCTAAATCTCTTTAGCCTTAGGTATTAAATCATTTAACATCTATGGTGATTCCCAACCTAGGTCAATCAAATAAAAGGCATATATAAATGTAATAATGACACCATCTAGAATTATAAGACCTTGGCTAATCAATTATTAACTACTTTTGAGCATTACACTATCCAAGCCACTCCTTAGTCAACTAAAAAGTTTGTGGGCATGGCCTCCTTGGCCTTATTTATCCAATCTTCTTCTTAGGAATATAAGTCATTTTTTCTCATCCAGAAGGTTAATCAACCTTATTTTACTAAAATTGATCTTCCTTCCATCCATAATGTAGAGGAAAACCCATTGGATCTTTGGTATGCATAGATATTCGATTATGTATTAAGGGGGATTATTCTTCCAGATTTATCCAAAAGTGGCAAATGAGATTTTTAGCATTACATCAAACATTTTTTCATACTAGGGGGTGTTATATATAAGCATGGCTTTGATATTATCCTTCTTTATTATCTTCAAAATCATGAATCTACCATCACTATCAAAGAGGATCATGATAGGTCATGTGGTGCACATTTTAGTGGTTGCACCATTGCTAAGAGAATCTTACAATTAGGCTATTATTGGCCCAATTTAAATCAGGATTGTTATAATTACATTAAAAATGCATAAAATTCCAATAACATGCCAATCTATCACATGTCCCTAGTCATGAATTATAGACAACATAGGAATTTTGGCCATTTTCTCAGTGGGGCCTTGATCTTATAGGTCAAGTCAATCCTAAATCTTCCCAATGCCACAAATTTATCATTACTACCACTAAGTATTTTACTATGTGTGTGGAGGCTATTCCTCTTATCTGAACCAAAAAAGACAAAATTGATGAGTTTATTAATCACCATATTATTTATTGCTTTGGCATTCCTCATGAGATCATTATAGATAATGGGAAATATTTTAAAAATAAAAAAACTAAAGAACTATGTGAAACTTTTAACATTAAGCTAAGCTTCTCCTTGCTTTATTATCCTCAAGATAATAGATAAGCTAAGGCATCCAATAAAAATCTACCAAAATCTTAATTAAATTTGTTAATGAAGCTAGAAAGAACCAGAATATTCATGTTCCATTTGCCTTATGGACTTATCAAACTAGTATTTGAACTCCTACAAGTGTTACCCCTTTCTCTCTAGTTTATGGTGTTAAAGCTATACTTCCTCTTGAGGTTCAGATTCTATCCCTTCTCATCTCTCTTAAATATCATTTCTGAGGATGGATTCTATTAGGAATGATTGGCCCAACTCAAACTCTTAGATGAGCATCAATAGATTAACCTTGACCATTTCCATGTATGTTAGGAACGAATAAAGTGAATCTATAATAAACACTTAAAAAACATGAATTTAATGTTGGTAACCTCATCTTAAAATAAAATAAACATGTAACTAATATGGAAAATATAAAATGAGGAAAATTTTCCCCAAATTGGCTTGGACCATATATTATTACCCATAAATACAGATCTAGGGCATATCATTTGGCCTCTCTTGATTGAAAACCAAAATGAGAACCTCTTAACACATTGCATTTGAGTCCTTTCCATTATTAACAAGTTTAAATTTCCTTGGTCAACCTAGTTTATTTTATTTTTATTTGATAGTTATCCCTTTCATCCCTAAATAAAAATATACCAAATAATGATATATAGAGTCATGTGGTTATTTGGCAGAATGTTTATTTTCACCTTGAATATGAATACCCTAACTCTATTCATAGCATGATATACTTGAACAAACTTCACCTATAATTGAAAGGAACCCCAAATTATTATTTCCTAAAACTCCTTATTATCACCTCAGTAGTTCATTTTGGGAATAAGAGTATCATATTGTACAACAAAGATTTGGGGAACTATTCTAAGTTACCTTAAGAAAATCCATAATAAAATAATGATGTTGGGATCAAAAAAACCAAGTAATGAAAATCATCACTAAAAAAGACAAAAATAATAGATTGATCCCTTTAAGGACAATTGTAAAGTATAGAAAAAAAGAAAAAGTGTAGATTGCTCCCTCGAAGGATAGCTACTTTGAAAAAGTATCTCTCAAATATAGACCACTCCCTTTAATGATGGATATCATGCATGAAATATACCAAGAAATCTTCCCACATTGATCAGCTTTCTCTAAATTAGAAGACTTCCTACATTGATTTGTCTATATGGATTGGCATAAAAGGATCCTAGGTTCAACCTTAGCTTTAGGAATAGAAGGTGAAAACATCTTCTTCTCAAAAAATACACTTTTATCAAAATACTAAAGCAAATCCCTAGAAAATTCCATCTCAAACCAATAGATCTTAAACTTATTTGACCTAAGGTTATTAGGATATTTATTAACAATCAATTAAGGATACACATGCAATTACAATAAGAGCTTTTCTTAGATAATAGTAAAAGATAATGATGATTAATAAACTCTTTGTGTCTCTCTTTCCTAAATAAATCAAAATTAAGATAATTAATTGTGTAAAGCAGGATCACCACATATATATTGATCACAGTGTAAGAGTGTCATAATTAAATCCATAGAATCATTTAAACTAACAATATAATAATCCATAAGAAATCTAAACAAACCCATAATACTATAACATAAATTAATAATATAATATAATCTGATCTACATCCATAATCACATAATCTAGATCCATAGACATTTTGATGCAAATTCATAACATTTAAATCCATAATAAATCTATCACATCATCATGTCATCTAAATAGCTAAATCCATAATCACATAATCTAAATACAAAGCATCCTAAAATTAACTCCATGATCCATAACATTTCAAATCCATAATCTAATAAACTCCATAAATTACAAAATATAACACCATAAATCATAATCAAAATCATGTATCTATATAATAAATTAGCAAATGTACATCATAAGTCTTGATATATAAAATAGATGATCTCTGGCCATTATAATAGATACAAAATTGGCTAATCTATAAACCAGAGATGGTTTAGATGGATTATCCCAATACCTCCACCCCCTATTCACTCCCATCTCTTCCCCCATCTCCTCCTTTATCCCCCCTTTGATCTCTCTTGTGGGATACTCTCCCTATACAGAATGAACCTGTATATGTCCATCTAGATGATCTACCTTATGTGGTCAAATGGGTGGCATACCATGGAATCTATGGATGAGAATATACTACAATATACTCATAGTAGAGCATCTTAGATGTCAAATCCTAGTGCCTATCCACACTCATAGTACCTACCTATCCTATACTTATCCCAATGACCCCTACAACTATCTACCTTATGAATCCTCCATCCCCTCATTACAAGATATCTATCTATGTATGATATATATCCTAAGCCTCACTTTATCACTCATTAATTAGTCATAGAGTGTCATACTCCACCTGCAAAGCATCTAGTCTAGTTTGAATACCATCTTGATCCATCTACATTGTAGTGAGCTACCCCTGTGATATGCTCACCTATCACTATAAATTAATACACTAGGGTCTAAGTGTATCCATCTCAACAATAATAAATATCACATATAACGCCTCCTCATTTCCTCCCTCTTCTCCCCTCTCTTCCTCATATCCTCCCCTCCCCTCTACATCCTCCATCTCCTCATTTATTACCTCCTTATGAGGTCACACCAACCTTTCTTGCCTAGTATTCAGCTACCCTAACCACCATGCTAAGTATGTTGGGGTACACTCTGCATCATCTATATTTGTATCCACTTCTTCCTCCCAGATCTTGTTATAATATCTACATTATCTGGCTTTGAGATTCTAGGCTCTGTATTATCCCATTTATATACTCGTGGGTCCCATGATATATCTTGTATAAGCCCAACTTATCTCCTCACCCTCCAAAAATGGTAAAACTCCATGTAGATTGTCCTCCTCCCTATAAGAAACATCCCCCTCCAAACATCAACCAGCTCTACCTCTATCCTAGGTCTTGTATGAAATCTAACATAGGGGCTCCAAAGAATGCCACTATCCTATATCTCCCTGAAGACTCACTGATAGTATCGTAGGTCTCATGTCGCACCATATTTATAAGATCATACTAAATATTCTTTCTATAAAAGGATGGAAACACTATAAGTAGTCTCATACCATCATATCCATGGGCTACCAATGGGTCAAACAACTCTAATATGATCTTTTAACCAACACTACAAAACAAATGTCACCTCTAAACCATATCTCCTCTAGGTCTTCCAACCCCATAATTCATTATATACTTGTGTTAGTAAATTCAAGGCTTAGTAAAATATTATCCACTACTCTAACATGTCTAAAACAACACCTATGATGATCCATGGGAACTTGCCTCCACCTAAGTTTAGGAGAATGTAGCATGAGATGGCTAGCATCATCATCATCAATACTCACCTCCCATCTATATATGCATTGTATAAAGGCTTAAAAAAAAATCCTCCTACTATGAAGGTAATATCAACAACATCTCCACCATATAACCATGTCAATTTTGTTGCATGATCCTACTCATCCACAAATATAATTACTTCCCCCTTCACTATAAGTCATAGAATCCTATATATATTCTCCATGGTAATGGTCATCTCCCCTATAAGTAACTAAAATGTCCCCATGATTACATTTCATCATTTCAGTATTTCTACAAATAGACTCATATCTCTATGAATATAGTGGTAAAAATGCACTCCTCTTAAGCCCATGGCCTCCATATGCACCCAATCATCATCATTCAATTGATCACATAACTACTCTAGAAGAGGAAGTACTTGATCCTACATCCTTAACAATGTCTATTCCTATTACCATACTCCTATATAAGCCTTAAACTCTCTAAACTTTAACTTAATTTAACCCTAGACACTCTAACCTAGTTGGTAGCCTTTCTTCACAAATTGGTGCCAATTCATTTCTAATCAGTGATGTTTTCATTGAATCGGTAATGTTCTCACTGAATCATAATCAATTCACTAGATTGATGATAACCCAAAATCACCATATCACTCTAAAATCTATACACATTACCCAAACCCAAATAACATAATAGCCTAAAAGACTAAAAAGTTTAAATAAAAATAAGGCCTGACTCATCCTAAGACCGTCACCACCACCTATGACCACTTCCACTTGCCTCCATCACACCACACATCATAATCATTATCAAATTTTAGCTCTTTAATCACCACACATTGATATAAAATGACTTATCTCCACATCAGATTTGCTTATATACTTAGCTTTATATCAGCATTAATTTGTTTCTTATTGGTGTCAATTTGAGTGGATCATCTTTGATTTATTTAAAAATAGCATCAATTTTCCTATATTTTACACTACTCATATTTTTTTGTGCCCAATATTGTTATCTTATCACACCTACCCCATTACTTGTCCTATTACATTTAATGTTTATTGACATAGACCCCCTATTGGTCCCTCATCTTGCATAAGGCATGTACTTTTTGGGAATTCCCCTTTTTGTGTCTCAAAAATGCATCTCCTCTTGAGAATAACTATATATAGGTAGCATGCACACTGTATAACACACCAAAATCTATCATCTATTTTCTTGATTTACTTTTATTTAAGCCCACTTGTTTGTAGTTGTGGTAATTTATTATGTGATTTGTCTTGGGACATCTCTATCTATACTATCTTACACCATGTTAGTGAAAAACATATACTTCATGTTTTGCATCTGCACTCATAATTTCTATTTATTATCTATCCATCCCATCCATTTCTCCATCTTTAAAACCCATCACATGATCATCATCTTATGTTGGCTCCTAGTTTTTGGGGGATACCTCCTCACATAAAACTGGGGCATTACACTTCTCTTAGTTTTTATCTTGCAATGTGTTATTATATATCAATCTGAAAAAAGGGGTAAATGTAGACATTACAATTTTGTATGTCATATAAAAATTATTCCAGTGTCATATGCCTTTTAGTTTATTATTTCGTCCTAAATCCTCCTATCCTAAATTCTAAATTGTATACCATTAGGTACTCGATAATTCATTATTATAGATTATTGTTTTTACCTTTATAATCACCTAAATCTATTTATAACCCATAAGGTATTAATACCATAACAACCTACCCATGTATAAACTATTCTTAATAAACCCACTATTTATAATCCTAAATTATCCCATAGTTGGAATAAACCAAAGAGAATGAAACTAAACTCCTTATAAAATGGGTGAATTGATGATGATTCTCCCATGAATGGTGTTGATTCTCTTGATTGGCATCGATCTATATATACATAGGTGATTCTTTGGTTCCAAGCCCATAAATTTCAAATATTGAAACACTATCTGGATTTCTTCAAGAGAATTAAAGTGAAATTTAGCTCCACACTAATGAAATTAAGCTATACGTGGTCCACAATAGCCATCATAATTTAATAAGCTTGCTTGCACCTATGGAAGGAATACATTCTACCTGCGTCCATTTCATAGTAAGTATTCTATCTTAGTCATTACATTTCTCATATCATTCTTTTCTTTCCAATTAATTTTAGTGTTAGAATACATCAAACATCCTTGGTTTTCTTTATGATTATCCTCTATCACCCTTTAGCTTCCCATTTTTAATCTGATGTAGTTTTAATAGAATTGACATTGATTCATTTGAAACAACACTGATTCTACAAGATTAACATTGATCCTTGCACTCTATTTTCAATTTGATCCATTCAATCCTAAAACTCTTTCTTAGATCAATATGATTTGATTTTCTATCTTTCTAAACATGGAATTTACTTGTAGAAGACTCTGCCTAAAATTGTACATGACATAATTAATATCACTAATCTACCCAAAGTCTCTCAACCCTTTTTCACCAACAAAAGTGACATAGATTTTGAATTATCACTTTGTTCCATTATTTATTCTCTCTCAATGGAAGCAACTTCTAACCAACTATATGTTATACAAGAAAAAGTGAATTATATTGTATCTTACTGGGATGAATATTTTTCCTACATTGATAATTTAAATATAGATTAATTCATAATCATTTTGTTATCGCATATTTATATTTTGTAGTTTTAGTGTTTATTTATCCACTTAATTATGAGAATATTGAGCTGACATCCATTTCAAGAAGCTCATAAATTACTAGGACTTGTTCCTAATGAGGCAACTCATCTATTTATCTATTAATCCATTTTGTCTAATTTATCTCATTATGTGCAGGTTATTCTTCCAAGCCAAAAATAAGTTCCCTCATTCTTTGGATTCAAGTGTTGTACAACCATCTTATTATCTCTAGGTATTCTTCATAAACCCTACATTTCTTTAAGTTTTTATTATATATTTAAATTAAAAGGAAAAAACTAAAAACTACTAGTATAGTATGGTTGAATATAATGTGAATAATTTATGTTTATACCTCTACAAATTTTAAAAGCTCTATCCAAATTGAAATGATTATTTCAATATACATAATAATATATATTTAAAATAGGTTTTATCTATTTCCACACTCATACTAAAATGAATGACTCGATATTAAATCCATTATGAATACTTATTCATCTAACTATCCCTACATCAAAATACCTTAGGCTTTAGGTACAATATAAATTCGTTTCTATAGGCAATATGAGTTTTAAAAAACTTATTTATTTATCTTAGTCTTATAATGCATATAAATAGTTATGATTATATCATTAGGTTATTCCCATTTAAATTTTATCTAGGGCTCAAACTCATTATAACACAATTTATATCTAATAAAAACAACCATAAATCTATTCACAATACACACACATAGATACACACACACACACACACACACACACACACACACACACACACACACACACACACACACACACACACACACACACACACACACACACACACACACACACACACACACACACACACACACACACACACACACACACACACACACACACACACACACACACATTCATATTCATATTCATGCTAACTGGTTATCAACAATCTTATCCTTAACCTATTTATATAGGATATAACTATAAAAGAAGAAGATTAAAATCAACTTCATAAAATGATATTTAACCCATCTTATAATACTCTACCTAAAATAGAAATATTCCAATATAGGTGTTATCTAAGAAATTATTTATTCATAGCAAGGTCTTATAATTTCTTATTCTTATAAAACTTTCATCTTAAATATATCCCATACACAACTAGTGAAAAATCCATTTACCTTGAAATTGGTCTAGGGTTTAATAACTCAACTTGAATTAACAATTATTTAAGATAATATCTTATAATAAGGAAGGAATAACATATTTCTAGTTTCAAAGGACTATGTTAAAAATAAATACCCTAAAACCTCATGAATTTCACTCCAAAAACTTTAGCAAGGTTTATAACTCTCTAAAACTCAACTAAAAGTGTTTATTTAACCCATTATGGTAGTTTAAATTAACTACACAAAAGTCTAATAATATATCATAGTAATTTAGATTTTTGGAAATTTACTCAAAGAAATGTTTTGGAAAAAAAATTAGGCATTCATCCATTTGAACTAGGGTTTTATGAGTCCTACCCCTGGCTCTATGGATAGATGATCCATACCTAGTGCTAAATATTTGGCCCTGGTTTTCTACATTTTTTAAAATAATGAAAAAAATGAAATACTTAATCAAATAATTTACTAGTTTTTAATTCATACATTTAAACTATGAAATTAATCCAATAGCCCCTACTTAAAAAAAAATCTTTGTTATGCCAAAGTTTCATTTTGATCTTTCTAATCTTACTCCAGTCATACACCTTTTCTCCTCCTAATTATTTTGTACCCCTAGGGATATCCTTTATGCATTTTATTCTCATGCATGCTAACTAAACCTTCCATAATAATCATAATAACTTAATAAAATCTTGGCAAAGGAACAGTCATACAAGTCCAACTGGAAGAAAACTTGAAATGATTTCATGATTTCCTCATGTAATACAAAACAAAATTGTTTATTTTTCATAATTTCATGATTATCACAATGTCAATGCCAAACGAAATATCTAATATTAAACCTTATTCATTATTATCCTTTTATGCCTAATGAATATTACCAAAGATTTTGCAATAATCCATTAAACATTAAAACTATTATCATTAATAATGATTTAAGTATCAAAACATTAACTTAATAAAAGGTTATGTCAAATTATAATAACATGTACTTAGCATGGTATTAGTGTTTAGTTATCAATTAACTAACACATTTTCTAAACATAAAGAACACGTTAAATCTAGTTTAATATTTAACTAACATACATTAATTATGTTTCCTTACAAGGTATTTTCAAATAAGATATTGTCATAGAACATTCAATTATATCCAAAGACAAAAACAAGACAAACATACACAAATTTTGATTACTTGTTATAATAACATCATCACATGAGATAAGCTAAGTACGACAACATAAATACAACACACAACTAGATCAATTTGAGCATCAATCATTTCAAAAATGGTAACAATCAAGATCACATATGAAAGCAAATACAAGCTATTTAATCAAATAATGATCATAACATTTTATAACATTGTGGTGTGTGTGGGTTCTTAATTCTCATTCTATCATCCCTTAATGCCTCCATCTATGCCACTCTCTTTGATGATTTCCTCTCTCCATCATAGTCTGAGGGATAGACATAACTTGCATCCACCTCAAAATAGTATAGGTAGTTAGCCTGAAAAATATAAATACATAATATACTAGTGTAATGACTTAATAAACATGATCATCATGTACATAACATACAAGTAAAACTAAATCAACTAGTTAATAATCATGCAAATAAGAAATATATAATTTTCCATAAATCAATATATGAAATCCAACTTAACTTTTTAGGAATGGTAAAGGCATTCCAACCCTAGAATCTGAAGTGTTGGCAATAAAACATCACAAGGAAGCTTCAGATATAAAATGTAAAACATGTAGATCATATATATTCTAAAATGAAGCCAAAAATGAAGCACATCAATGTATGATAGTACAATAGGTAGGACTTTGCTTATATAGGCAAGGCAAAACATAGAACTTGGCTAAATTGAACTATGTGAGATAAAGCCTCACATAGGACAAACTCACTATATGACTAAAAATATAGATAAAACATTAGTAAATGTGAGAAAATAATGAAATACATACCCTAACACCCCCCTGCCAAATGAAGCTAGGGGATAAAAAAATACAAATAAGAAATAGTGGCATGTCCATAATATGAGTCCCAACAACTAGGATTGATAAAGTACTCATGTACAATATGTATCCATAAAATGAAGATGGAAAATGTAATCATGAACAGCCCCTAAGGGTAACTTCTAAAACCCCAAACATGCCATGTAATCTAGATAGATGAGGTGATGCAAAAGGCTTCATGAAGATGTCTGCAACATGTTGCTAATTCAAAATTTACTTTGAGATAAGAATCTCATCCTGTATCTGTTGAAAAATGAACTGCATATGTACCTCAATTTTCTTGGTCCATTGATGCTCAACTGGGTTGTGAGATATATAGATTTCACTCTAGTTGTCACACCAAAGTATAGTGGGTAAATCTTGTGTGAACCTGTAATGTCCCTTTCTTAAGGGCTCCTTTTTTTTAACAAAGCTCTGATACCACTGTAATGTCCCTTTCTTAGGGGATCCTTTTTTTAACAAAGCTCTGATACCACTGTAATATCCCCTTCAAACAGGGAATATAGAAACACAAAAGCTCCGAACAAAGATACAATTTTGCAAGATAATTTCAAATAAATAAATAAATCATAGTAAATCTCTTAACTGGTAAATCACTAATCTTATTATTGTCTAGATGGTTACAATAGATGTCCTTAGTTATGCATAAAAAGGAATATTTAGATACGGTCTTAAAAATTTGATTATCTTCCAACAATTTAAAAATTAGCTTGAATCTGTGCATCTCGGCCTGTTGTGTCAAAAACACAGTTGCCAACGTCGGTTATACTACCGTCGTCGATCGATTGGGGTCATTAACTTGCCGATGTCGGTGATAGGTTGGTCGATTTTGGTCGCTGTGGATCTCTACCCACTGATGTTGGTCTCTGTGTGAATCTGTACAGACTTCATACGACCACCAATAAAGTACATCCTATCTGCTTCAACCCGTGATCTAAAGATATATGGCTCTAATACAGAAAAAGCTTTATCTATATAATTTATTGAATCAAACTTAATAAAATAAATACTTGGAATACTGTGATAACTTCTATGTGAAGTTATCTCTCAAACCTGTAAACCTTTATGATAACTTTTGTATGAAGCTATCTCTCAATTTGGCAATAGATCAGCTGATATCTCACAGCCTCTAAATCACACACAATGAAGAGTGGACATTCTTCACTACAAATGGAATCTTGGAACCCTTGGCTTAGTCTTCATAGAAGAATTCTTCAATATCAAAATCAATAATCAATTCATAATCAATAATGGCCTCCTTGAGAAACCCTTATACCCTCAAAAAGATGTGCTTGCCCTAATTAGGGTTTCTTAAATTAGAATTATGGTTTCATAATTAAAAATAGACTAAATAATTAATATTTGATTAAATCAATCAAATATTAATATCTCTCTCAATATATATCCGATCAAAACCAAACGAAAACCAACTAGAAAAATTTTGCTAAATGAAGCCAAGCCAATCTCCATCAAGACCCTCTAACCATCCTATCAGCCTACGAGGGTCTCATAATAGGCTAACCATGAACTCAAAACATGTCAACTAAAAAGGGGACATGACAATCCACCCCTCCTAAAATTGCTTGCCCTCAAGCAATCACTAAATGACAAATCAATCAATCCACCTAGATCCCAAATGTAGTCATGATCTCCACCATTGTCAATCAACACGAAATCCATGCCATGTCCATCACAACTCTCATCTAATGGCGTCACATCATCTCTAGTACTAAGATAAGCACCCCAACACCCAATCCATAAATGAAAATCAGTAGGCAACTCAAGTAAACTCCTTACCTGAATAATATCTAAATCCTGATTGTGAAGGCTAGAAATAGTCATATCATCATCAACCTGTGACCTGACTATATTAGAAAGCTGTGTCCCTACCACATGTGATAACTCCTAAACTGAACTCACCTCAAGACCAAGCTCATCCTCATATCTCTCCTGTGTTGGTGCCAATGTGCACTCGTCAACGCACTCTATCATGTCATGTCGTATGAGCATCTCCATCCAATGAACAACCATATATCTGAAGTTGTTGCCCCGTATTGCCTTAAGAATATGTGTCTTCCCATCAACATCAAAGAAAACCTCCATGTCCTTGAGATGAAGAGTAACTTCCTCAAATGAATGAAGCCACTTCATACCCAATACTAAGTCTATATCCCCCATGTTCACCACATAATAATCAGCCTTGAACTCATAGTTGTTCAAGCACAATGAGAGGTCTCTAATCATATGCTCACACCTAAGAGTGTGACCATCAGCTACCTTAACTTTGATACCCTCAAAATCTTTGGTAGTGAGTCCACGCTTCTCCACAAATCTAGCATCTATGAAATTATGTGTGGCTCCTATATCAAGAAGGGCGATGACCTTCTGCCCTGCCAAAACTCCACAGAGTTTAAATGACTCATCCGACTAAATGTTGGATAGGTGTGCCTCCTGTATGTGAAGCTCTAACTCTACCTCTGCCTTAGGCTCTGAAGCCTCTACCTCTGCCCCCTCAGAACTATTTTGATGTTTGAAATCCTCTGAATCGGAATCCTCATAATATGCCGACATCACACGATTTGCCTTGCCCTTAGGCCTCAAAGGGCAATCATGATGGATATCATATGGACCTTTGCAGTAGAAGTAAAGCTTTTTCCTATGTAGATCATTAAGAGCCTCTCAATCCAAAGGTGGTGCTACTGGGTTGGCCTTTGAATCATTCTTAACACCTGATTTATCTTTGTTGAAATCTAATCCCTCTCTATCTCCGTTCGAGCACTTATGGTCCCTGGATGAGGAAGTACCTCTGGAGTTAAATCTACTGGATGGGGCTGCCATCTCCATGCTACATGCCTTCTTCATAGCTACCTGTAATGAAGAAGGATCAAAGCCTTTAATCTAACCTCTCAATGGTTCTGTCAATCCCTCCATGAAGAGTACTACAAGTTGCCTCTCTGAAATATCAAGAACCATGATTGATAACTTCTGGAAGTCACCAATGTAAGTCTCTACACTACCACTTTGGTGCAACTATGCCAAATCTCAGAAATAGATCTTTGGATCCCTCCTATAAAATCACTCTACCATCTTATCCACAAACTCTTGATAAGATGTGATCCAATCATGATGGAGTGTCACCATCCCATGGTGCCACCAATCGTGAGCTACTCCCTCAAGATGCAATGTCGCATATCTGATAGCATCTCCCTCAGCCATCAATCACAATGTCAGAAATGTGTCTAACTTACTAACCCAAGCCTGTGCTATCACCTTAACACTACCATCAAACATCGCTAGTGTGAGCTTGCTTGTAGCATGCTTCAAATCATTGTTCTGATGTCTCGGTCTCCCAGTCTGTCGACCTCGATTATGTTCTCTCCTCTGTGTGATGAATCAGTCAAAATTAATCATCTCTCTTACCTCAGGTGGTAATAACTCCCACTCATCATTTGCTACCATAAGTGTGTCTGTAAATGACTCCTCATGCTCCTCACCTGCTATCACCTCCTCGACGTCCTGCCTCACAAAGGTAGGCCTAGTAGGCCTGTCAGCTTTATGAGAAGTAGTCCTAAGGGCTCTTTGTGATCCTGCATCACTCCTGACATCATCACAATGTGGTGAATGTCTCCTTAGAGTACCCAATCTCATCAGTGCCTCTGCCAATAGATGTAATACTTTGTTGTTCCACCTTTGCCCTTCCTGTAGTTCTTTGAGTGTAAGTAACACCTCTGCATCATCTTGATCCTTAAGATGGTGTGGAATATGGGTCCTGTCCATATTGTCACCCATGTCTTTTGGCTATTGTTCTAAAACTTGAGTGCCTTCAAGTAAAGCTCTACTACGTGTATTATACCTATGTGGTCCCAACTCTTGTGGTTGCATGAGACCTCTAAACCCTCAGGATGGCAGGATTTAGCTCTGATACCACTGTAATGTCCCTTTCTTAGGGGCTCCTTTTTTTAACAAAGCTCTGATACCACTGTAATGTCCCTTTCTTAGGGGCTCCTTTTTTTTAACAAAGCTCTGATACCACTGTAATATCCCCTTCAAATAGGGAATATAGAAACACAAAAGCTCCGAACAAAGATACAATTTTGCAAGATAATTTCAATTAAATAAATAAATCACAGTAAATCTCTTAATTGGAAAATCACTAATCTTATTATTATCCAGATGGTTACAATAGATGTCCTCAGTTATGCATAAAAAGGAATATTTAGATACAGTCTTAAAAACCTGATTATCTTCCAACAATCTAAAAAATAGCCTAAATATATGCGTCTCGGCCTGCTGTGTCAAAAACACAGTCACCAACATCGGTTATACTGCCGTCATCGATTGACTGGGGTCGTTAACCTACTGACATCAGTGATAGGTCGGCTGATGTTGGTCATTGTGGATCTCTGCCCGCTGATGTTAGTCTCTATGCGAGTCTGTACAGACTTCGTATGGCCACTAATAAAGTACACCCTGTCTGCTTCAACCCGTGATCTGAAGATATATGGCTCTAATACAGAAAAAGCTTTATCTGTATAATTTATTGAATCAAAATTAATAAAATAAATACTTGGAATATTGTGATAACTTTTGTGTGAAGTTATCTCTCAAACCTGTAAACCTCTATGATAACTTTTGTATGAAGCTATCTCTCAAATTTTCAATAAATAAGCTGATATCTCATAGCCTCTGAATCGCACACAATGAAGAGTGGACATTCTTCACTGCAAATGGAATCCTAGAACCCTTGGCTCAGTCTTCATAGAAGAATTCTTCAATATCAAAATCAATAATCAATTCATAATCAATAATGGCCTCCATGAGAAACCCTTATACCCTCAAAAAGATGTGCTTGCCCTAATTAGGGTTTATTAAATTAGAATTAGGGTTTCATAATTAAAAATAGACTAAATAATTAATATTTGATTAAATCAATCAAATATTAATATCTCTCTCAATATATATCTGATCAAAACCAAACGAAAACCAACTAGAAAAATTTTGCTAAATGAAGCCAAGCCAATCTCCATCAAGACCCTCTAACCATCCTATCAACCTATGAGGGTCGCATAATAGGCTAACCATGAACTCAGAAAATGTCAACTAAAAAGGGGACATGATAGAACCCAAGCTTTTTCAATAACTAATGAATCCAAAAAACCTACTAACTTACTGTAATTGTTTCCCTATACTCAACTTCTATAGATGAAAGTGAAATAACCTACTATTTCTTGCACAACCAAGAAATAGGTGAATAACCAAGACAAAATATGTAGCCAAAATTAGAATGCCTATCATCAAGAGAACCTGCCCAATATGAATCATTATATATAATCAACTAAGTAGAACCCCTGGTGTAATGTAATCCAAGATGAGTAGTGCCTCACAGATATCTTATAATCCTCTTGGCATCCTACCAATGATTGTTATAAGGGTCATGTTGAAACTTAGATATAATACCAACTATAAATGAAATGTCAGGGCATGTATAGGTTAAGTACATAAGATTCCATACCATCTACCTATAAAATATAGGATCACAAAGTGGAGTAGTACAAGAGGTACTGAGAGTCACTCTAGACTAAAAAGGAGAAGGACTTGGCTTATAATCAGCCATGCCAAAATGTTGAAGTAGATCAAGTGTGTACTTATGCTAACTCAAATAGATCCCTATATCTGATTGTGAAATATATAGACCAAAGAGACATGTGGAAGGCCAAGATCTATCATGTTGAACTATTCTAAAAGCACCTACTGAATAGTCTAAATTTGACATGAAGAGCTACCTATGAGAAGCAAATCATTAACATACAAGACTATAATAACAATGTCCCCCCTAATATGCTAAATATATACTATGGGGTTAGAGTGGTAGTGAACAAAAATAGTAGAGAGAATAAATGAATCCATCTTATGATACCAAGCTCGAGAGGCTTGTTTGAGATCATAAAGAGACATCCTAAGTTGACAAACAAGAGAAGAATCATGAACAAACCTAGCAGACTACTCTATATATATTTATTCATACAAGTCTCCATGCAAGAAATTAATCTTAACATCCATCTAATATATTTTCCAACCCTTTGATGCAGTAAGATAAAGTACAAGGTGAAAATAATCCATCTTGGAAAAAGGCCAAAAATTCTTAGATTAGTTAATACCTTTGACTTGTGAGAATACCTTTAAAATAAAATGTGATTTATACTTGCCAATGGACCCATTTATTCCATACTTGGTGTGATAAATCCATTTTCACCTAACCAACTTTATTCCCTTAAGAAGAGTGACCAAATCCAAAGTGTGATTCTTCATTAATGAAGAATACTCATTTGTCATCTCAACATCCCACTACCGTATCCAATGAGCATGTTAAAAATATAATGGATCCCCAGAGAATGCCTGACACAAAATTTTAGTACCTTTAGAATATGTACAATGATGCCAAGTAGGTGTAAGATCCTATATGAATGGTGTTTCCTCAGAAAAATGGTATGAGCCTAGCTAGGCATAGTGGTAACATTAGTGTGAATAATATCCTCATCCTCTATAACCTCCTCAGGAATCTCCTAAATTGGGTCCTCAAGGAATGAATCTTTGAGAGGAGGTGAATCATGGAAAGAAAAAAAATAAGGCATGATAGAAGATGAATATTCATGAGATGTGAAATGATCATCAGACTATACATGTGTTTAACAATGAACATCATGAGTATTAGGGTTTAAAAGATGATAAGCTCTTATGTACTTAAAATACCCTATAAAAATCAAAGTTTTATTCTTATTATATAATGCTTTCTTTTTCTTATTTGGTATAAAAACTGAATAAAGGCTCCCAAAGACTCAAAAAAATGAGACATCAAGCTTAGTTCTAGACCACACCTCCTCTAGAGTCATATGCTCAAGTGCTCAATGTGGTATGCAATTCTAAATGTAGTTCACCCAAATAACTACCTCTACCGAATAGATAAGAGGTAAATCCCATTAATGCATCATTTAGTTATCCATCTCCTTCAAAGTCTAGTTCTTATTCTCTACTAAGTCATTTTATTATGGAGTATGTGTAATATAATGCTAGGAAAAATACCATGGGCTACTAAAAAATAAATGAAATCTCAACTGAATCACTCCCCCATTATCTATACGAAGCTTCTTGATATATCTCAATGATTATTTCTTAACCAAAGCCTTAAATACTTTGAAGTGAGAAAAGACATCACTCTTATACTTAAGGAAATAAACCCAAGTACACCTCAAGAAATTGTTAATGAAGGTAAGTGCATACTTAAGTCCATTGAAAGGAGTATGAAAGACCATCAAATCACTATACATAAACTCAAGTGGTAAATAATTTCTTGTGGACATGCCCTTAGAAAATGTATCCTAATGTTTTTTTCCTAATGCACAATTGGGATAGACTCCATCAAGACATAAAACTATAGGCATACCCTCTACCATATTGTGAGTGCTCAACTCCTTCAAATATATGTAGTTGAGGTGTCCATATCTCTCATGTCAAAGTTGACTCTTAGAATATTTATGAGAAACTAAACACATCCTTAAAGGAGGAGTATCATCAAAACCATAAAAATAGTGAAGTTGATAACTGTGATCAACAACAACCTATGTAATGAGTGTATGTGGCTCTAACAAATCTCAAACTTTAGCACCCTGTGGTGTGAAAGTCACGATCTTGCCCTGACCAAAATGACAAACCTGATACACTAAAATTATATTGGTGGTGATGTATATAACATATAATTAATCATTTATGTGTCCAACATATAGATGTATTTCACCCTTCCCCTTAATAGAAACAGAGGAATAATATAAAACCTCAATTTTGGAAGTGCAACTTAGACTAAGAGATACAAATGAATCCTTGGTATAAGTCATATAGTGTGAAGTACCAAAATATAGAACCAACTGTCTGAAACAATTAATTATGATCTCCCAATAATATTAAGTGCTTTACCATGCTCATGAGATGGAAAAGGAGTAAAGATAGAGATCTTATGTTTCCTAATGGCATCCTCTAAGGCTTGCATTGTTTTGAAACACCTAGACTCTTCATGGCTAGTCTTCCCATAATAGGATCAAGATATGTTAGACTTATTCTTGGGTTTGGAAGATGGTTTGGATTTAGATGAGGTAGTGTTGCTGGGGTTGGGTTCATTTTGAGGTGGAAGAGGACTATTTTTCTTCTTACCCTTAGATATTATCTTAGACTTAGGATGTGAGACCACTAATGCTTTTTGAGAGGTAGAAGACTAAAGGTGAGACAATGTGTATTCCTCCCTATTGAGTCTCTCACAAAAAAACTTTGAATATGGCATTTTGAATTTGGTACCTAAAGCATCCATACTAGATAAAAAAGTAGAAGCAAATATTTAGAATTGGCCACTCAACTTAGACAAGATTAAGTATACACACACTTCATCTTTTTTATCTCATCGACTCCCCTTAAACTATGTCAATAAATGCTTAAAATTTATGAGATAATCCACAATGGAATCAAAGTCATCTAGATGTAGTGAAGTAAGTTCCACTTCAAGCAACATCACCCTCAAGCTGTCTACTTTCCCAAACAACCCTTTTAACTTAGTCAACATTTTAAATGGAGAATCACACCCATCAAAAATTAAAAATAGACCATCACTAACATATCCCCCAATCAATGCCATACAGAGTACTAAAATTTTTCTTTATATTCATCTAGAAGTGTATATTTTGACCTATGGTTGATATTTTATACAAATAGAGGGCTAATTGGTAGGTTAATTTGTGAAGGATCTATAGTGTAGAGGAAGATTTGGATGATTATTATTTTCATGCATGAGGTGGAATATTAGTGTAATTGAGATATGAAATTTCAAGTCATGAGGGTGCATACACAAAATGTTATGGGCTCTGCAAGGTTTAGGAAGGGCTACTAGTCCTCTAGACAAGGCTAGGTCAGTCAAATGAACTTTTTGGCTATTTTATCCAAAATGCCAAGGTATGATTGTTCTAATGTGAGTTTTTTAGTTTATTTTGAGAATATTTTCATGTTTTAAGTATGGCTTGAACATCTGTTGGTGATCATGGAGTTGACTTATGAGATAAAATTTGAAAGCAACTAAGATGTTTCTTCATGGTTGGAGATGGCCTAAAGGTGATCAAGGAGTTCCTAATCCAAAGAGACTTAGGGGGAGTCCCTATTAATTTTCTCAAGGTTTGATTACTCCTATTTTATTCATAGTATTCATATCTTTTTCATATAGCAGTGCATGATCAAAGAAGAGTGTTGTTAATGAGCAGGCTTGAGGTAATCTTGGTGAGGAATGGTATACACAGTGATAGGGGGCATTTATATCATATCTAACAGAATATCCCTTCTTGATGTTGGATTTGAAAATATTTATAGGTCTATAGGATCAGTAGTTAAGCCCACTTTGTCATTGTGTCAAAGGGGGAGAAAGTGTTTAGAGAAGGAAAAGAGTATATGCATAAGCTTTGTTGTTGGCTTTGAAAACATTTAAGTGTTGAAATTAATTAAAAAGGGGTATATTGTTGAGGTGTTTTTAATTATGTCCCTAAGGTGGCCAATAGTGTCCATGAGTTATGATGTATGCATGGTTCTAAATGACAAAGTGTGTCTTAGTGATCATGCATGGACCCTATTGTATTTGTCTGGTTAGACAAGATGATGGGTGTTGTTGATGTATTGATCATTTTTAAGGGGTTTAAAATTTCATGTCTTGACATGATGTATATAGAAATTTATGGTGGTGAAAATTTGGTCTCCCTAGTAGATTTCACTAGTTTTCATAGTCAAATTTGGATTGAAAAGTGACCATTAGAATTCAAATATTTGAATTTACAAAGGAAAACTAGTTTACATTGTTTTGATTATAAATTTTTATTTTGGATGAATTTTATGGTAGTATAAAAATAAAATTGGTAGATAAATTCAAGGTAATTCCAGGAAAAATTATTTGGAGGTTTGACTGATCATACACTTACATTTATTATGGTCCAAAGTTGACTAAGGGTTTGACCTTCTTCTGCAAATGACTTGAAAGGATGTTTGAGTTTTTATTCATAGTGTTTGTATGTTTCAAGGTAAATTATATAGTTTAGAGTATAAATTCTCATGGATTTTGGAGGTTTGAACAATCCATATTCAATATGAATAATTGTTTACAAGTTGAATTTTGGTTCATTCATGGTGTTTTCATGTACAAGGCAAATGATTGATAGGTTTTACATATGCATAGGTGTGTAGTGATGAATTCAATCACTTTAGGTTGTCTTAGGTGTGATATGGAAAGGACCTATGTGATTTGAAGTGGTCTTGTGTTCCTTTTTTTTCTTAGTGAAGTGCTAACATGATGAATAGGTCTCCATGGACTTATAAGGGATTCTTAGGCCTAATTGAAAGGTTTTGGTGATTAAGGGTGATATATCAATGATATGGATGACCTATGTAGATGAAATTTATATTATTATAAGTTTTATATAATCTTAAAGGTTTAAGGTAATTATTATGGCCAACCAAGAAGGTGATGATCATGAAGGATCTATAAAGGCCATAAACAAAGATGAAGGTTTCTAGAGTTGATATGTGAAGTATATAGAAGGGTGACTATGTTTGGTGGATAGATTTAAGAGTAGAGATTTTTTATGGATATGTATGTGACTTATAGGTCATATTTTTTATGTTATAATAGTGTTATTTTAGGATTGAATATTGAGGATGAGCGAAGAGGTGTAGAGTGATCCAAAAGGTTATTTTGGATGCATTACTTATGTGTGAAGGCTTGAGGAAGTTTGAGGGGTTGAAGATAGATGTTATTCACTATTTATCCTTTAGATTGAAATACAATCATATTTTTGGAGGTGTTGATATCAGATATGTTATGTGGGTGCTCATCATCTTGGTCAAGTGGGTTTTTGTTGATGCTTAGGGGTTGGTGTTCCTTATGAAGTGGGTGCTTTAATAAAGTCTCTTGTTTGTGAATTCATTATAGGACTATATTACACTTTTTTGTAGACTTGAGAGTGGTTTTTATCCCCCATGATGTTTTTCCACATATTTCATGTGTTATGTCCCTTGATCTTGCATACTTTCCTTGTTCATTGTAATAACTAGTTTATATGCTTCATGATTGCTTATATTGATTGGTTGAGAGTTTGATGTTTTAGAATTGGAATTTAATTGATTAAATCATTGATTTAGTCTTATGGATTATACCTATAAAAATAAATAACTTAGTTTATTGGATAAATGGGTCAACATAGCACTACATGGTTGACTTAGTATGTTTTCTAAGTGGCCAATATAGTACTACTTGTTGAATGTGGAGCCCGTTTCAACACCCCTAAGGTTAAAATAAAATTAATGGGAAATTTTTAAAATTTAATATTTACTTTCAAAAATGGTGGGATGATTTTTTAAGTGTACCAATCACTTCCCACATTTTTGGCACATTTTATGTAAAAGTGGGTATGATTTAAGGTGGTTGAGAGAATCGAGGGATTGTCTTTATCCTAGTTGGTTGTAACCTCCCTTATTTGTTGCCATTTTGGTAGGGATATGATTATATCCAAGGTATGGTGAATTTTTCAAGGGGTTTTGGAAAGTATAAATAGGGGTGAGGGAGAACACATTAAGCATTGCATTTTTCATCTCATTTTTTAGTTTTGTATTCTCTTCAGTCGGTATGATCAGGTTTGAGGTGTAGCTTAACATCTCAAGAATTTTGGTGTGAATTTGGGTTAGATAAAGTTATCTCTATGAGAGGTTTCTTTTTGAGAGTTGTCTTGTACTCTTTTTTATAATATTATAGATACTCTTGGTGGGTACATCCCACATTGGGTGAACCACGTTATATAAGTGTTATGTGTGTTTTTGCTTAGATTTGAATTTTCTTCTATATGTCTCTACTACTATGATTTTGAGGAATGAATTATGTGTTACATTTTATTTCATAATTAATTAGTTAATAACCTATTTCTAAAAATTAGTATCAGATCTAGCTTTAGTAGTTTTACTAAAGTGGTGAATCACAGGGAAAGATATTAGCTTGAGTGGGAGCTATGACAGATAATGGAAAATCTAGAGTTGAAAAATTCAATGGGTATAATTTTGGATTGTGGAAGATTTAGATGGAGGATTACTTGCTTTATAAGGATCTTCATCACCCTTTTATGGGGAAGGTAGGTGAAACTTCAAGTATGAATTAGGTAGATTGGAATTTACTCAATAATAAAGCACTAGGAACCATACAGTTGTGCCTCACATCTTTCGTTGCCTTCAATATTTTAGAGAAAATGACCACATTTGGTCTGATGAAGAAATTAGGGGAGTTATACGAAAAAAATCTCTACCTCTAATAAAATATTTTTGATGAAAAAATTATTTAATATGAAAATGTCTAAAAATGGTTATGTAGCTGATCATTTGAATGATTTTAATATGGTTTTGAGTATGCTAACTTATATTGGTATTAAATTTGAATGTGAAGTTAAGGCTTTATTGATTTTGTGTTCCTTGCCTGATAGTTATGATAGCCTAGTTATGGCTATGAGTAATGTCATCCTTGCTAAGGGAAGTTTAAAGTTTGATGATGTTATAGGTGTGATTCTTAATGAGGAAATAAGAAGGAAGAGCACAAGGGAATCATCTTCAAGGAATACTTTGATGGTGGATACTAGAGGGAGATAAAAGGATAGAAGCAAAGGGAACCATGGAAAGTCAAAGGGTCAAGGAAGATCTAAATCTAGGGCCAGGATGGTGTGCTAGCACTATTGGACAAGTGGACACACAAAGAAGGAATGTTGAGAAATTTGAGACAAGAAGACCAAACATAAGGAGACCAAGGAGGTAAATATGAAAATAGGTACTGTTATTCAAGATGCTCTAATTCTTTCCTTGGATAATGTTTCTAAATCTTGGGTATTAGATTTAGGGGCTTCTTTTCATGCCACCTCACATAGGCATCATTTTAAAAATTATGTTTAAGGAGATTTTGGACTATTTATCTTCGTGATGATGAACCATGAAATATAGTAGGGAAAGGTTGTGTTCAAGTGACTATGTAGAATGGGAAAACATGGATACTAAAGGATTTTAGACATGTCCCATAGTTAAGGTGGAATTTAATTTTAACAAGGTAGTTAGACAGTGAAATTTATTTGATAATGTTTATAGTAGACTCTTAGAAAGTTACCAAGGGTGCTCTTTTCGTAATGAGAGGTAATAAAATTGGCACTTTGTATATGACTAGTAGTGTTGATCATTGAAATTTAGTTGTTGTATATGGAGATGGAACTTTGTGGCACTATAGGCTCAATCATATAAGCCTAAAGGGCATGGAGATCGTGAAATACAAGTTTCCTAGATTGAAATAGGTTGATTTGGACTTCTATGATGATTATGTGTACGGGAAGTAGAAATGAGTTAATTTTTTTAGGGTTGGACCTATGAAGAAGGAGCATAAGTTGGAGTTGGTTCACTCAGATGTATGGGGACGAGCTCAAGTGTCTTCTATTGGTGGTTAAAATTATTATGTTGCATTTATTGATGATGAAACTATGAAAGTTTGGGTTATTAAATTAAGAAGAAATCTAATGTTTTTGAAACATTCAAGAGATGGAAAGCTTTGGTTGAGAATGAAATAAATCTCAAGTTGAAATGTCTTAGGTGGGACAATGGAGGTGAGTATTGTAGAAAATAACTTGATGATTATTGTTCATAGAATGGAATTGATAGGCAAAGGATGGTTTTAGGGACACCACAAGAGAATGGAGTGTCAGAGAGGATGAATAGGACAATCATGGAGCATGCTAGGAGCATGAGGCTACATGTAGGGATGCAACTAATTTTTTGGGTGGAGGCAATTAGCATAGTGGTATATCTGATTAACAGAGGACCTTCAGTGCCTTTGGATGGAGGCATACATGAGGAAGCTTGGTCTAGTAAGAAAGTTAATTATTCTTTTCTAAGGGTATTTAGATGTGAGACATTTGTTCATTTTTTCAAGAAAGATAAGACCAAGTTAGAGGCTAAGTCTGAGAGATGCACCTTTATTGGTTGTGGTGAGGATGACTTTGGTTTTTGGGTTTAGAGTCTTAGAGACAAGAAAATATTCTACTCTAGGAATGTTGTCTTTAAGTAAAAATTCATGTATACAGATCAGTAATAGGAACAAGAACAAAAAGAGTATATAGTTTTGGATGATATTACAAATGGTAAGGTGTCTAAGGAGATAGTTTAGGAACCTCCTACATAGGAACCCCAAACTCCTTTAATAAGAATGTCTTATAGGGTAAGAAAATATCCTAAACATTTTTTCCCATATTTGAGTTATTTATTACTTATTGAGAGTGGAGAACTAGAATGTTTTGAGGAAGCAATGCAGGTGAATTCTAGGAAGAAGTGGGAGCAATCCATGGAAGAGGAACATAGTTCTCTCATGGAGAACTAGATGTGGGTTTTGGTGAAGCTAACCAAGGGCAAGAGAGCATTGTAGAACAAGTGGGTATAAAAAACAAAAAAAGAGGATGGAGGAAGGAAAAGGTACAAGGCCTAGTTATAGGTCAAAGGGTTTGCACAGAAAAAAGGTATTGATTTTGATGAGATTTTTTCTACTATTATTAAGATGACTTCTATTAAAACTATGCTTGGTATAGTTGTAGTAGAGGATTTTCACTTATAATAATTAGATGTGAAGATTGCATTCTTCTTGGTGTTTTGTAGGAGGAATTATATATGGATCAACCACAAGGTTATGAGGTTGAAGGAAAGGGGAAATTGGTGTGTAGACTAAAGAAGAGCTTGTATGGCCTAAAACAAGATCCACAACAATGGTATATAAAATTTGAGAGTTTTATGTTGGAATAGGGTTAGTCCAAGTGTCATTGTAACCATTGCATGTATGTCAAGATATTTGAGGATGTAATTATATTATCTTATGCTTGTATATAGATGACATGTTGGTTAAAGGAAAGAACATGCAAGAGATTCAAGTACACAAGTAACAGCTTGGTGATTCCTTTTTTATGAAGGATTTGGGTGTAGTGAAGTAAATCCTTGGTATGAGGATAAATCATGATTGGAAGGAAAGGAAGATGATCTTATCCTAGGAAGAGTATGTGAATAATTTTTTGGAGAGGTTTAGTATGCAAGATGCTAAGTTAGTTGGGACTCCTTTGGTAGGCCATTTTAGATTACCAAAAGAGTGGTGTCCCAAAATAGAATAATAAAATCTAAAGATTTCCAAGGTACCTTACTCATTGGTGGTTGGTAGCCTAATGTATGATATAGTTTTTACTAGGCCAAATATTGCCCATGTAGTGGGAGTAGTAAGTAGGTTCATGAGTAATCCAAGTTATGAGCACTGGCAAGTAGTGAAGTGGATTATTTGATATTTGAGATGAACCTTGCATACAACATTTTGTTTTGGTGATAAGACACCACTTTATGTAGTTATGTGGACTTGAATATGGTTGGGGATGCTTATAGTAGGAGGAGTACAATAGGTTATGTATTTAATATTGAGGATACAATGGTTAGTTTTATTTCTTGGATATAGAAGGTTATGACTTTATCAACCACAAAGGTTGAGTATGTTGCTATTATAGAGGCTAGCAAGGAGATGATTTGGTTACAATAGTTACTTAATTAGTTAGGGAAGAAGTAGGAAGTTTGGGGAATACATAGTGATAGTCAAGGTGTTATACATTTAGCTAAGAACTCTAATTTCCACTTGAGGAAGAAGCACATATAGTTGCAGTGTCATTTCATCAAGACAAATTTGGAGGAAAACATGGTGAAGTTAGAGAATATAAATGTGAGTTATAATCTTATGGATATGATGACCAAGGTAGTAAAATTAGATAATTTGATGTTATCTTCAGCTTTGGTTGGTATTCATGAATATTATGGAGGAGTGTTAAATTTTTTTCAAGGAGAAATGAACTCTAAGTGGGAGATTGTTCAATGTGGGGCCCGTTTCAACACCCATAAGGTTAAAAGAAAATTAACAGGGCATTTTTAACATGTAATTTTTAATTTCACAAATGGTGGGTGAATTTTTGAGTGTGCCAGCCACTTCCCACATTTTTGGCACATTTTATGGAGAATTGGACATGATTTAAGGTGGTTGATAGAATCAGGGGATTATCTTTATCCCAGTTGGTTGTAACCTCCCTTATTTTTTGCCATTGTGGTGGGGATATGCTTATCTCCAAGGTATGGTGCATTTTTCAAGGGATTTTAGAAAGTATAAATAGGGGTGAGGAGGAACACATTAAGCATTACATTTTGCATCTCATTTTTGAGCTTTTTATTCTCTCTTTAGTCAGTGTGATAAGGTTTGAGGTGTAGCTTAGCATCTCAAGAATTTTGGTGTTAATTTAGGTCGGAGAAATTTATCTCTATGAGAGGTTTCTTGTTGAGATGTCTCCTATACTCTTGTTTATAATATTATAGAGAACCTCTTGGTAGACCTAGCCCACATTTTGTGAACGACGTTATATCAGTGTGTTGTGTGTGTTTGCTTAGATCTAAATTTTCTTCCATATGTCTTTGCTCCTATGATTTTTAGGAATGAATTATATGTTTCATGTTATTACATAATTAATTAATTAATCACTTATTCCTAACACTAATGAGGGAAAAATAAGGTTGACTTAGTACTATAGGGCCAAGTTAGTTGTTCTCTAAGTGGTTGATATAGTACTAAAATGAAGTAAGATGATCAATATAGTATTATTAAGCCATAGGGTGGCCAACTTAGTACTAAAATGTTTGATTTAGTTAAAAATAGGTTAAATTAGTATAAATGAATAAATGAAAGAAAAATTACTTTATTTTTATGAAATTAAAAAGAATGTATTTTGATTATGAGTGACATGGAGGTCTAATACATCTTTTGTTGTTTTATTTTTATAGATATGCTAGAGATTTTGGTTATTGGTAGATGCATCATGGATACCAAATCTACTAGAGTACTCAATGGATGTAGACAGAGCTAGATTGGTCATGTTGGGCTTGGGATGCATCATGGAAATGTGGTGGAACCCATTGAGTGTTGATCTTATGGTCATGTTCTTAGGAGCTTGGGAACATTTGACCAATACATTTGGATGGGTGGTGGATGGGGATATCATATAGGTTGGTATCACATTGGATAATGTTCATGCATTTTTTGGACTTCCTATAAGGGGATAATGGTAATCATAGGGATACCAAATGATTAGGAGGAGAGGTGAGCATTAGCTCAATGGGTAATGTGCTTGGATAGGATTTACCCAACATTGAGGGTGAGCTTATTTCATGTCTATATTTCATAGATTTTAGATTTCTATAAGGTTTTGATATGACTTGTGATAGCACAAGTGTTATGTCATAAGTCAAATGGTAAGGTACCATTGTATGCAATAACATTATGTCAATCCATATTAGATTAGGGGGCACTCTATGACTTGGGTTCTATCATCTAGGTTCAACTCATGCATGATATGTTATGGGATTTTGTATAGAGGTAAAAAGACCATGGGACTAATGGTACTATTGAGTGCATGGATATATGAGAGGTTTTTGATGTATCGATCCTTAGGGTTACCCTATATGGTCGATGATAAGTTGCCTCAAGTGTTGAGATGGAGATAAGATTAGGTGGCATGGGTTATACCCAAAATGGTAGTATTATAGATGGTCATATGAGGAAATATTATGTGATAGCCTTATGTGCATATTACAACTATTTGACTGAATTAGGTGAATTTGGTGCCAAGGTTAGCATAAATAGAGATCATAGGTCACTACACCTGGTGGGTAGAGCAATAATGATGGCATGCTTATTAGGACAATTTGGAATCCCTCACCAAATAGTTCTTATAGTAGTCCCCACATTTTGGACTCAACATGAAAGAGATATAAGGGGGAGAGGAGGAGGAGGATTACTAGTTGAGAGACTGGAGATCATACCATGACATGTGAGACCATGGACTAGTTGAGTATGATAGCTAATAACTAGAGGGGGATGAATATAGAGGTAGGGGTTTCATAGGTACCACAACATGAGGAACAATGACCACCTAAGTTTCACCACTAATGGAGATGTTAGTGGTAAGAGAGAACATAGAGGGTGGTCATCTAGGATGACTCATCAGTTGGCTTAAGGTATAGACAGTATATAGATGCACCACAAAGGAGGGGCCCAATATGTGCATGGGTCGTGACCCTATGCTTTTCTTTGATTGGGATACATCTCACAGATGAGGTGCTTAAGGGATGATCGAATGGAGAGACCATTCTTGGTAGATGAGTAGATGGGGAGATGGTGATTGGTGACACTGAGATAGGTAATCAATGTTATAATTCGTAGTCTTTGATATAGAATATGAGTTTGATATGAGTTTAGATAGATATATTTTGAGATGTATATATGATCTAATATCTATCTAGTTTGAATTTTTTAGATCTTATGGATGAGGAGGAGGTCAAATGGGGATCCCTAGAGATAGAAGCACACCATGACATTCTAGATGGGGTGATGGCTATCAAGATCTAGGAAGAACAACCATGCTATGACTTCATTGTTAGGACCTAGAAGCACCATTGATTACCAAGCAACTTAACATGTGGAATTTAACCAAAATGCACAAGTAACTAGAATTCAAAAATAACACATAATATGAGAGACAATACCCAATTGTATTAATACTCTTCCAGAAGGAAAAACAAAAAAGAAGATGCCACCTTCTTCCTTACACACCTCTAGGGCTCCCACACCTCTAAGGCATAAATAGTAAATCTCTTCAAGAGCTCACTCTCTCTCTTACGGTCCCAACACACAACTCAAACACAGAGTTGGTGTTTACCTCCAACCAGTCAGTATCACTACTACCAGTACCACCAGTCAGTATCACTACTGCCACTACACAAGTGCAACACGCACTCCACAAGTGCTCCACGCACTCCAAGTACACAACATACTCCAAGTAGATCTCCCTGATCTTACACCTTGATATGTTGTTGTCACCTTTGATCTTGCTACCCCATAGACCTCCTTTGACCTCGCACACACACACACCTAAAAATCATTGATCTTACTTACCATGTAGATCTCTATACACCCTGAAGAACCCTTGTCCTTGCCTCACCAAGTCCTTATGATTCTTCAACCAGTACCCTAGTGGATCTTCTCCCTGATCTAGCACACCTACAGACCAACTTGATCATACACACTCGGCACCCCTATGGAACTAGGAGGAACACACCTTGCTCTCTTCCCTCTGAAGGAGCTAACCTTGCTCAACTCAACTAGAATAAATTCCAATACAGCCCATGAGTCTCTTAAATAGATCTCATGCAAACAATAACTAGACACCTAATTACAATAATTAGATCCACAGCTCCAAGGCTAAAATTAGCCTTTAACATGCAAACAACTAGTTCATTAACAAACTATTCATGCAATCGATAGTTTTAGAACTGCATAGGCGACTGACGTTAGTCCCTGTCTAGTTGGAGATGACCGACGTTGGACGATACATGACTGATGTTGGTTTGCTATGCACTAGATATGATTGATGTCGATTGATCAGACCAACGCCGATTGCTCTACAACTCAGCAACCTCTCAACAACCTCCTCCATGTCTGCATTAGTGAAGCTTTTAGCTCCACAACCTAACAATCTCCCACTTGGAGATAAATAGCTGCATAGTACATATACCTATACACTATCTAATATATTTCTTGGCTTGTATTCCTCTTCAAGCTTAATCTTGAAGACCAACCACCACACAACCTGTGGTGCACCTCTTGTCATTTAAGTAACCTGCCACATCCAAACCTACAAACCCATGTAGTAAAGTCCTGACCCTGCATAGCATGTATACCTACTGCTGGTCCCTCTCAAATACTTGAGAACCCACTTCCCCAAATTGGCTCCTAACTCTCTGACAGCTCCCACTACTGGGGAAAACTTAGGTCTATACCAGACCTCATGTGATTTTAGACATTGAACTGTCCAGCCCTTGGTATGCTCCAGTTCTGCATCTTGCATATTGAACCTCGCCAACACTTGATTCACATCAACTCCCACTGGAGACAAAATCAACCTGTGATCTTTCATGTCTCTCATGCCAAAGAATTTTGTTGCTCCCAAATCCTTCATGGCAAACCACTGAACTAACCTTAACTTTAGCTTAGCAAAACCATGTATGTCTGAACCTAAAAGAAGCTCATCCTCCACATACATTAATAGGATAATGTAGCGACCATCATCCACCTGGTAAGACAAACACAATGGTTACAATGACACTGACTAAAGCCATGCTTTGTCATCCACCTGTCAAACTTGTACCACTATCCTGTAGCTTGCTCAAGACCATATGACTTGGCCTTCCATCTCACGTATCCATTCTCTCTATTCTTTAACCAAGGAATCCATTTGTCTCTCAGTGCTTTTATCTCAGATGGCAACTCTACCAAATCTCCCATTTGGTTCTTCTCCAAAGAAATCATGCCATGCTCCCATTGTTTCCTAGATCCTTCCTACTCTGTAATGAGCAACTAGTATAAAAAAGAGGAATAACAAATTTGAGGCTTACTTACCCTTTCAATCCTCCATATGGGTGTTTGAGACTCTTTGACAGCTTGTTTTCTGCCCAAAATCTATTTTAGTGACTAACCTTAGTCACCACACAGTCTGCATCCAACCGACGTCAGTTCCATGCGACTATCCAAGTCACCGACACTGGTTATCCTATCGATGTCGATCTCCACCTACCTGACACCACCGACCTTGCCTTTTGCACATGACCGATGTCAGTGCCTATCTATTCAACACTAGTTTTCCATGACTGATGTCGGTACCTGTGTTCTCCTGTGAGTGATGACTTTTTACCCGTGAGCTCTCTTTGGATCAAAACCCTATCCAAACTGCCCTGCTCAGAGATATCGAGTCCCATCCATTGATCTATGTCCATCATCTCCTCCATAAACACCAAGGCTTTCTAGTTCTTAAGTCTGTCAAACACATCTAACTTCCTCTTAATAACATGCATCTCCTTCTTGCTCATGTAACCAAGCCTACAAAGCCACGTCCTTGTAACAAAAGAAGAATCAGTAATACAAAAAAGTAGATAAAGAGTACCTACTTTCTTACCACCTGCTAATTCAAGTGCATCCACTGTGAGAGTTCCTATGCATCTCTCATCACCCAACTTCCCTGAAGAAATTAGCCGCATCTTCAAGACTGGGACCTGCATGACCTTCTTCAACACCCATGTGTTGGCTGCCTACAATATCAGCAACACTTCCCCTTTGCCAATACTATGACAAGGCTCACCAACCCCTAAATTTGGGGTTACATGGAAAGAGGCAATAAAATCTATAAACCAAGATTCTACTTTATCCAAGGAACATCTTAGAGTATCTTGTGTAACAACACCTACAACATCTGCTTCTTCAGTTCCTTCATGCTGATCTTCTACCAACCAACAATTTTTCTTTACCTGCTCTTTCTTTCCATAACATCGTAATTGACCATTCATGCTTTTCAATTCCTCCATTCTTAGTGTACTTTTTTCTGCCATTACTCTACTCCCACTCAATCAGAAACCCCTGAGAGTGACCTGTAATCAAAACACAAAACCTGCTCCCTGCAACCTTAGCTTTGATACCACTTTGTCAGGATCTAGGAAGAACAAGCATGCTCTGACTCCACTGTTAGGACCCAAAAGCACCATTGATTACCAAGTAACTTAATATGTGGAATTTAACTAGAATGCACAAGTAACTAGAATTCAGAAATAACACAAAATATGAGAGACAATACCCAATTGTATTAATACTCTTCTAAAAGGAAATACAACAAAGAAAATGCCACCTTATTCCTTACACACCTCTAGGGCTCCCACACCTCTAAGGCATAAATAGTAAATCTCTTCAAGAGCTCACTCTCTCTCTTACGGTCCCAACACACAACTCAAACACAGAGTTGGTGTTTACCTCCAACTAGTTAGTATCACTACTACCAGTGCCACCAGTCAGTATCACTACTACCAGTACACAAGTGCAACACGCACTCCACAAGTGCTCCACGCACTCCAAGTACACAACATACTCCAAGTAGATCTCCCTGATCTTACACCTTGATATGTTGTTATCACCTTTGATCTTGCTACCCCACAGACCTCCTTTGACCTCACACACACACACACCTAAAAATCATTGATCTTACTTACCATGTAGATCTCTATACACCCTGAAGAACCCTTGTCCTTGCCTCACCAAGTCCTTATGATTCTTCAACCAGTACCCTAGTGGATCTTCTCCCTGATCTAGCACACCTACAGACCAACTTGATCATACACACTCGGCACCCCTGTGGAACTAGGAGGAACACACCTTGCTCTCTTCCCTTTGAAGGAGCTAACCTTTCTCAACTCAATTAGAACAAATTACAATACAGCCCATGAGTCTCTTAAATAGATCTCATGCAAACAATAATTAGACACCTAATTACAATAATTAGATCCACAGCTCCAAGGCTAAAATTAGCCTTTAACATGCAAACAACTAGTTCATTAACAAACTATTCATGCAACTGACAGTTTTGGAACCACACAGGTGATTGACATCAGTCCTTGTCTGGCTGGAGATGACCAACGTCGGCCGATCCATGACCGATGTCAGTTTGCTCTACACTGGATATGACTGACATCAATTGATCAGACCAACGCTGGTTGCTCTACAACTCAGCAACCTCTCAACAACCTCTTTCATGTCTATATTAGTGAATCTTTTAGCTCCACAACCTAACAATGGTACCATATAACCCCACCACATTAGATGATCATGTGGCACCATCTACCCCAGCTCAGGTGGGCTAGTTTAGACTAGTAGAGGAGGATACAAGGAAACTAAAAGCAATTTAATATGGGATACAACCACCATCAAGGGTGGGAGTAGGAGAGGCACATGCATGGAAATCCTCAACTCAGGAGAGAGCCATGGATATGGCTACCACTATCTAGTTGGGATAGGTACAAGCCCAAGTGGCCAACTTACAGGTATAGGTAGCAAGCTTGAGAAATCAAACAACCTCTTTACAACATACTATTCAAAGGGGATAATCTGAGGAATCTATGAGCAGCATGGCCAGACCACAAGATAGACATGATGGAGCCTAGTTATAGAGCTAGAGTGATGTATTTTTATTCTTTTTATTAAAAACACACATTTTATATAGAGATATTATGTTTGGATAGTTGGATGTTAATCTTGTGGTTTCTATTTTGGTTTTGGTTGTGGATGTATGGATATATTTATTTCTAGCACATGTATCTTGCTTTTGTTGTATATGTTATTGGAAAATATATGTCTGATGTTTTGTTTTCTAGAATTATGTAGTACACATGCATGGTTAAAAATAAACAAGCAAAAGGACTTGGAAAAGTATAATTAATCAAAAACAAATGCACTACACACTATATCACAATGGGAAATTTGTAATAACAAAATATGACTAAGTATATGAACCAAAAATGTGGTAAATAAGAGGGCAAAAAAATGTTTTTAGACCATGAGAAAGAGTGGCACCAAATTAAAACAAGTAAAATCACACTAAATCATGTTGAAAAGTATGAAAATAATGTAATAAAATGGAAAGCATGTGAAATAAAAATGGTATAAAAATAAATCAATTAAGTCAATCAATCATACTAAGTCATGTTGGGAAGTATAAAAGAGAAAACAAATTGGTAAAAGGGTCTTAAATTAATCACACTAATTGTTGACCAAATTTTGTCTACATACCAAAATGTGCCTAATCCAAAAGATCGATGGAAGGAGAAGGATCTTAAGGTTATAATTGTCCAATGTTTCAGTGTGAGTAGATTTTTGGATGGAATAAGTAGACCCAATGAGATCATGCAAAGTGTAAATATTTTGAAACACTTTAAGTTCACTTAAAGTGTAAGTTGTCAATTTATAAGGGACAATTCTACAGTGTTACAAAGATGGGATGTCAAGAGTACCTAAAATAAGTATATAAGTACATATCATTCATTTGGTTGTTCATTGTGTGCATCTAGACATATTGAGTCAAGTGGAAGAAATTTTGAATAGGCACTTTGCTAAAATCATAATTAACACATGTGGGATTAGTTAGGGAGAAGTGATCATATGGGTTTGTTCACTTTAGTCCTAAGAACATATGTGCCAAGTTTTAGGTCCTCTACCAAAGAGCGTCAAAAAATATAAAGACCCAAAGTTAGACCTTTAGTCACTTTTGATGTGTTTTCCCATACTTAGCCATTTTCAAGAGGCTCTAAAAGAGCTGAGTGAGCATCATTAAAAAGCTATATATCACACATGTGGAAGCTACAGGGGAAAATGGTCATATTAGTTTGTTCACATTTGTGTCAAGAATATACATTCTAAATCCTAGATCCTCTACCAAAGCGTAAATGGAGTTATGCATGTGTAAAGTTGGATCATCAGTCAGATTTTGTTAAGTTTTCCATATTTAGTCAAATGAGCTCAACCGTTGTGAGGACATCACGTGGGAGTGGATATATCAATAAACTTGAGAATTTTATATATTCACTCAAAAGGCTCCTATGACTAGTAGATCAAATAGGTTCATCCCTTTTGGTGAGAATAACATCTCCTAAAAGTTTGGTCCCTCCATGTTTCTTGTGCTTCAAGATCCAAGCCTTCAAAGTTGGAAAAAAAGCATAAGGTATTCACACAAACATCAAATTTTAGACAAAGAAAAGGAAATACATTTGAGCTTAAATTTGAAATTTGTATGAACATCAATTAAATCCATGTAAACATCATTTTTAAGACCATGAACTAGTCATTGGCTTTTAAATAGTGGGTTCTAGAAGATCAACAATTGGAATTTGATCAAGCATCTAGATCTAATGGTTATCAAAGGTCAAAGGGTCAAGGATCCTAAGAGAAAATGCATACATGACAAGTATAACAAGCATGTTCAATTGGTAGAAGATAAATGTCTCATAGGCATCTATGTGTAGAGAGGATTACAAAGCAAGTTAGTCAAGCATTAGTCCATAAACAATGAAACATGCATAAAGAACTAACTAACCAAGCCTATCTATTACTATGGGAATTAAAAAGGATTGTTAAAAAAAAAATGAAATAAAGCAACACCATATTACCTTCCCAAATGGATTCACCATGCCCATGTGGCTCAAAAACATGTTCTCCCTTGATCAAGCATCCTTTTCTTTGTCAATAATGGTGGTAAGCTCATCCAATGCCTGAAGAAAACTTGAAAAAACCTAGGCTCTTGATGTGGAATCACTAAACTAGCCTATCAATGAAATTTTTTAGAAATAATTTAGCATTATAACTTTTAAATGTTCAATATTTAAAGATATTTGAGCATAATAACCTTGCACCAAAATAGCTTAGAAATGATGTCCATGGCCTCTCTATTTATATATTTTTGATATTGGTCAGGATCAACCTCAATCTTCATCTTGAGATGAAGATGTGTGGTTGAGGATAATCCTAATATTTGGAATTAAATACATAATTATCCTCAAGATGATCTTGGAATAAGGGGCATTGAATAGGCATGGGAGGCATTAACTAGGCATGGGTGACCCATAATCCTGATATTTTATGCACTTATGGCTTGATGGATGCCACCCCATAGATGATGTCACTAAGTGATGTAGATAATAAGAATAAATTTTCAAAAATAAATATTCAACAAATCTCATGTAAAATCCACTTATTCTCTTGATTTGGATTAATTAGCCTTAAACAAGGTTAATCAACATTTGTGCAATTATTTAAAATTGACCATCAACTAATCAAAACGGTCAGAAAGTCATATTACTAGGTCATAATTTGACTCGAGAAGAATTAAAAGGTGACAATAGATGTGTTGGAATTGTATTCTCATATAGGATGTTTCCAATATAAAATAACAAAGGTATATGATGTGTAATAATGAATTAGAAGAAAAGAGTGAGCCAGAGCACTAAATGGTGAAATGGTCATTTTGACTCAAAATGATTTGATCAAAGTTAGCTGGCCCATAAAATGTATTGTGTTATCTATGGATACTTTGATATAAAATGGCATTTGTAATGACAAGTTTGAACCATTTAGGATGTTCTATATATTTTGACCTAAAATGTGCATTTGAGTGCAATTCAAGTAAGATTGATAATTTCAACATAAATGGTGTTAGGAATTTGATGTCTGCATTTTTTCCTTGTTTGATAAGGTGTAGCAAGACATTCAAGTGAAGCAACATATTTTTAAAGAAAAGAGTTGTCAATAATAAATTAGAATATACTAGGATGAAAGAGAAGGATGAACTCTTGAAAAGAGAGCGAAAGTGAGAGATTAACCTAGGGAAAAGATCACATCCAGATAAGCTAATGCTTGCACACACGATTACCATCAATGATCAAAATATAATTATAAGTATAATAGACCCTAGATATGGGGGTAATGGGAAAGATACAATCCATAAAATTAATTGATTCACTTTAAATGTACCCAATTTGAGAGTACAAGCTATGCATTTATGGCATTGATCAATCTCGAGAAAAGTTGCAAACTAAAAAATTACCATCATGGGATTTAATGTGGAGAGCTTGGAATTAGAGGAAAAGGGAAAATTTTATACTTCAAAAATGGAAGCCTCACTATAATGGGGTCTCCAAATATAATATAATATAATAATAAGTTCCCCAATAGAGCAAATGTGATCATGATAAAATAGGTGTGCCCCAGTAGGGCAAATCTTGATCAATAATAAAGAATAAAGAATGATTTTCCCTTATAGATCTGATTTAATTTAGACATTTTTCAGATGTTGGGCCCCAACATGGGTAATTTTCAAGTAATAATAGCTTAAATATATAACCCAAAAGATAGGTTAAAGTGAGCAGGTGAAAATGGACATGCGATGGTATAATGGCTTAGAAAGCCATATAAAACCAAGCATATGAGAATGCACAAAGTGATGAGAGAGATGAAAATAATAATGGAGATATTCAAGCTAATCTCAATATAAATTTAACACTACCTACATAGTTCCATGGACACATGTTCCATCATGAACTTCAGGCCAATGTAGTTCACCCAAGTTTGGGAGAGAATGGAATGAGGAATGATGAAAAATGACTAAGAATTGATTAGACTCAAAATTTATACAAAGAGATTCACATCTAAGATTAAAATTGAGTATTAAAATACATTCTACCTATAAGCCCAATTCCACATCATGAGCGTAGGTTTTGCAAAGTGTTTTTCAAAATCATTCATCGGATCTGATATTGACATTAAGACCTTGAGACCTGAGAACAAAGTGATTGCTATAGCAAAAGAAATTAGGCATCAAAATTATGAATAACTTTAATGACATAATATTCCTATTGTGTTGAGCTAGTTCAAATGTAAATACCTATAACTAAGGATAATGGTAAAACAATGACTAAAACTAGAGTTATAATGATTTACATTTCTAAAAAAAGCAAAAGACAAAGAAAAAGATAAACATAAATGAACCTAAATTGAAACCAATATATGATCTATCAAGACGTAAGTAAGAACAAAAAATGTTTAAAAATAAAAGGTAAGAACATCTTAAAGACATGAGACCAAAATATGAATAATCAAGATCCATGTGAACCATCATGGTATTCTTGAACACAAAGGAGAAGCAAAATCAAACAAAAAAACAAGACAAAGAAATAGAAGACCAAGAATGAGACAAAAAGGAATAAAAAGAGAAAAGGAGAAGAAATAAAAGGAGAGGTGTGAAAGCACAACAAAACACCAATAAAACACACACAAAAACCAATAAAACATAACAAAATACCAAGAAAACTCAAATAAACAAACACAAACAAAAAACCAAGTTAGTGAGGTTTAAAGACAAATGTTTATGTATATATGGTAGAGGCATTACTTTCCACCACATCATTACAAATAAAAATGACATAATAACTAGGGGAAGAGAATAAAAGGAAGGGGTTGGCCGAGATGACTCTAGATGTATAAGAAAAGTAGGTGTTTCCTACATATTTCCATGGATGCATGTTCCAACATGAAATTTAGGCCAAATGTAGTTCTCCCAAGAAATGGGATAGAAGAAAAAAATGATGATCAGACCATCATGATTAATGTTATAAAAGAATATGGAAGATATGACAAACAAACAAGAATGGTTGGCAAATAAGAAGCTAATGAGATGAGAAAGAATGATCTTGCAAAATGGTAAGTGTGTGGGACAAGATGAAATGAACTAGCATTTTTGTGACTGAAAAATGGCAAGAGCATTCAAACTTAATAGTTAATCACAAAATGGAAAGATCATTCAAACTTAACAATTGCTCACAAAATGGTGAGAGTGTAGGATGATGGAATGAGAATGTACAAATGGACAGAAGCATGAGACAATGTTTTTATTCTTTTATGGATCATGTTCTAATGTTTCTAGTATTTTCAAAATATTTTTGATGTTTTTGGTGTTTTTGGGATAAAATATGCACAATGTGGGACCATCTAGTCGAGGAGATGCACATCCTAAGAGTAGAGGTTCCAATAAGATAGCTAAGCTAGCTACAACAGCCCATGCTCACAAATCAGTGAGAGTGAGGATCTTGATAAAACAAGAAAGTAATAAAATACTTATACTAAGAAGATGCATATATTCATTTGTCAAAATCTACACAAGATTGTCATGGTTAAACTGATTTGTATAACTACAACTAAAGATGTTCATAATGCTCATGAGACATAATAAAGATCATAATTGGTCAAGGGATAAAAAGTGTTCAAGCTTATAACATGTCCTAGACATAACAAAAAATATGCATCTTGAAGAGATTAATCTAGAATGGGATGAATAATGTGTTTAGAGTTCCAAGAGTTTAAAATCCTTTACCATAAGGATTCACAAAAAGTGGACCAGGGTAGTATAAAATGTGGTCAAGGTAAGATAAATAGGTGGGATAAAATTATGATAGCACAAGTCACCCCGAATTTATGGGTCTTATAGAAAATGGTTCAAAGTTATTCATGCATAGAATCTCTTAAGGTGTATGATATTCATGGGCTCTGAAAGTTCCTCACCATTAAGTTTATCCAATTGATATGCATGTGATCCATAGTTTGTTATGGTAATGTATGGTCCTAACCAATTAGGCTAAAACTTGCCTTTGTTTTTGGGTTTAGCATTCATGTTCTTCTGGTTCTCTTTCAAATCTAAGTCACCAATATCAAATTCTTGAGGGAGAATGCATTTGTTGTAGCTTCCTTAGAATCTATTCTGATAGGCTTGCAAGTTTTCTAAGGCATCCAAATGCTTATCATCAAGAAGTTCTAGTTCTTACAACCATGAGGCTAAATAGTCTTCATCATCTTCAATGTGCTCCAATGATATTCTTAATGATGGGATCTCAATCTCGAGCAGGATGATAGCTTCAGTGCCAAAAAAAGGTAATATGGAGTAGCTCCAGTTGGGGTGTGATGATTAGTTATATAAGCCCAGAGGGTAGGAAAGAGTTACAAGTGCTAATTATGGCTAGCATCATTGACAATATTTTTTAAGATGGCTAGAATGGTTTTATTTGATGCCTCAGCTTGTCCATTTCCTTACGAGTTATATGGAGTGGATTTATTATGCTTGGTCTTGAATTTTTGACAAAGAGATTTCACATCTTGGATTACAAAGGATCCACAATTATCAGATATAATATGGGTTGTGATGCCATATCAACAGATGATATGGTAATGAATGAATTTGGCTATTTGTTTTCTTGTAATATAAGTGAGAAGAATGGCCTCAATCCATTTGGTAGAGTACTTAGTTGCATTCAAAATGTGCTTATGGCCATCTGAATATGTTGGGTTAATTTTCCCAATGAGATTAAGATCCCATGTTGAGAATGACCATGGTGTTGTAATTGGTTGTAATGGTAAGGAAGTGACATGTATTAAGTTGCCATACTGCTGATAAGGAACACACTTATTTACATAATTACATGCAACTATCTCTATTTTAGGCCAATAATAGCCAATTGTAAGAGGTTTATTTACTATGACTACACCATTGGTATGGGCCCCACACATTCCTTCATGAACCTCCTTAAGTGCCAACGTGAATTCTCCCAAAGATAAAAAAAAGAAAAAACATTCCATCATAACCTTTTTGATAAAGCATGTTTCCAAGGATGATATAACATGTTAGGTGATGAAGGAAAAGTTTTTTTTGGTTATTATAAAGGTTGGTAGGAGAGACATGGCTATGACAATAGTTATAAAAATATGGGTACCATGGTAGCTCAGGTGAAAGATTTTCAACCTTGCAACATATTGTTGCTTGTGGAATTTGCTCAAATTGCAAAGATTTAAATTGTCTTTTAAGGTTATCAATAATTTACTTGTAAGGGACAAGCTTATCATCTATTTTTTGATATTAATTAGTTTTTTTATTTATGATTAGCTGTGAATCTCCATATACCTTTAAGCTTTGAAAATCCCACTGTATGGCAAGATGAAACCCTACAACCAATGCTTCATTTTCATCCATATTTTTCATACACTAAAATTGTATATGAAAGGTTTTAGGGATCAAATCCCCTTGTGGTGTTATCAACAATATGCCAGATCTAGATCCATGGGATGTGAAGGATCCATGAAAATAGAGTGTACACTACTCAATCTCCTATGATTCTTGTTCTATCATCATGATAGAATCATCTAGAAGGTCAAATTTGAGAGGTTGAGTGGTTGTGATAGGATCTTCTACAAGTTGGTCTACAATAATTTGTCTTTTGATTGCTTTCTAATTATGGTATTCAATATCAAACTCACTAAAGAGCATAATCCATTTATCCATGCATCCTTGGAGATCTACTTTAGATAAGAGGAACTTGAGATGATCTACCTTGGTGATAGAAAAAGTTTTTTGATTTATCATATAATGTCGTAATTTTTGAGTGGCGAACACCATAGCTAAACATGCCTTCTCAATAAGAATATAATTATGTTCATAGATTACCAATATGTAGCTTAAATAATAAACAATGTGTTCCTTACCATGATCATCATGCTGAGCCAAAAAGGCCCCCAGTGCATATTCCATGGCTGATATGTAAAGAAGTAGTGGTTTTCGTTGTGTTGAAGGTCTTAAGACTGGTGGAATGGCCAAGTATGTTTTAATCTTTGAAAATGCTATCTAATAATATTCATCCTAATAAAATTTCACACCTTTCTTTAAGAGATGGGTAAATAGGTGGCACTTATTTGCTAGTTGAGAAATAAACCTACGTATAGACTAGATCTTGCCTTATAGACCTCACAACTATTTAAGATTTTTGGGTGGAGGAATTTCCATAATAGTAGTGACCTTTGTATGGTTTATTTCAATCCCTCATTGTGATATAATGAACCCTATAAATTTTCTTGATGTGAATCCAAAGACACATTTTTTAGGATTCAAGTGACTTTATATGCATGAAGCCTTCCAACTATTCTTCATAGAATGTCAGGGTGTCTAGCTCTTATTCTTAATTTTGCTAGTATATCATCAACATAATCCTCAATAATGTCATGCATCATGTCATAGAGATGATATTCATTTCACATTGATATGTGGCTCCAACATTCTTTAAATTGAATGGCATGAGTTGGTAATAGAATATCCCCTATGGAGTGGTGAATGTGGTCTTATGCTGATCTTCAGGGGCTATCTTGATCTAATTTTTACCAAAAAATCTATCCATTAAGGATATCATCTCGTACCCAATAGTTGAGTCGATAATCATGTTGATGTTGGGTAGAGGAAAATCATCTTTGGGACATGCCTTGTTGAGATCACAAAAATTAGGACAAACACATATACTTGGGGTCTTTTTACTTAATGGCACTATGTTAAAAATCCATTCAAACTAGTCCAATGGTCTAATAAAATTGGTTCCTAATAGCTTCTCCAACTTGGCCTTAACCAAAAGGGCAATGTGTGAATGAATCTTTCTTAACTTTTGCTTGACTAGTTTAGCATTAGGGTGAACAACTAGATTATGCACAACTAAATATAGATCTAGGCCTAGCATGTTAGAATATACCCATGCAAAGATGTCTATATAATCCTTAAGAATGGATATAATATGTTCATGTTCTACTTTAGTAAGAGAAGCTCCAAGATAAATATTTTTGGGATCCTCATGGGTTCTGAAATTCACTTCTGTTGTACTCTCCATAAGGAATGTAGACCCATATTCTAGAATTGTAGGAAATGTATGGTCATGATCATCTTATTCTATTATATCTTCTTTTTGTTCCTCTCAAAGATCTAGATAATATGAAGAATTAGAATTTGCCTTCTCAAGTAAAGCCCAATTGGAAAAGACCTCTGGAAACTCAAGAGCAAGATGCTCAAATATTTGATAGTTTTCTAAAGAGATGCTTATACTAGATATGCAACTTGGGCTAGATGGAATTTTTACATTCTAAGGGGATGAGGAAACTTTCCCACTTGGGAGTGCTTGAAACAAGTTTTCAATCAAAGGCTTTTTTTTTTCTTTACTTTTTCCCTAATCAATGAGGGCCTCAAAGAGGTTTTAACCTAAAGATATCTATGTTTGTTCTATATTATGACCAAGAAAATTTTCTTGCTCTCTAAAGTAGGCAGAAGGATTCAATTAAAAATTGAAACCCTGTTTATGATCACCAATTGGGATTGCATATCATAGGTCCATGTATTATGTAATTGATTCTTCATTTTAAGACTCATCGAGGCATATGACTAAATTTTATTGATCCCAATCTATGATTTTAGGATGGCATAGGCATAGGTTATAATGAGGGTTTACTTCGGGATGGGAAGCACCAATGGTAAGGATATAATGTCCTACTTTAGGAAGGGAAGAACCACTAGGATGATCTTTTGCTTCAAGACGAGAAGCTCTAATAGGTGTTATGGTCAATACAGAATTTGAATCAAACAAATCTAAATTAGCAAGCTCATCAAAAAGGCTATAATGGGATGTTATGTCACTGCTAGGAGTCTCATTACGAGTCACTTTTGAAGAATCACTACCAAAAGTTATGAGGTCATCTTATGGTGGTTTAAATATGAGACCATGATTCTCATTAACAAATCTAGTTGATAAGGGCTCTAATATTCCTTGCACCTAGGAGCCAAGGTGTTTCCCTATATAGTCAAGATGATCTATTATCCTGTTAAGGATAGGATACTTTAGATTATCAAAACAATCTGCAAGGCCCTTAGAATATAACCAATCTCCCTCAGTAAAAGCCTCTTGATCTTTCTTTGGTGTAATTATAGGTATAAAAACCATATGAGGTTTTGGTTGCTTCTTTTTTAGTTTCCAAATCTAATCAAGTTTGTTAGGAGTCTAGGAAGTTTTGGGCTTACCAAATGTTTTAAGGGATTTTGGTAATTTTACAATATGGAGGACATCCTTTAGATGATACATGGAAATGGATGCATATTTCATAATCCTATTTGGCCAAAGCTATCAGAAATGGATCAGTTTAGGTGGATGCTAGATCACTAGGCTCTATATAATTAGATGGAGATGGATGAGAAATGATGGCTTTGTTCTTCTTTGCAATGAATTCATAACCTAGGCAATAGTTATAATTTTAAAACTTTGCTTCAAGATGTTTACGATACTAGTATGGCTTTTGATCAATGGGAATATTAACCTCGATCCCATCATGGGGAAACTTAAGGCATTGGTGAAGAGTAGATGGAACTACCTATACTTCATGGATCTAAGAATGACCAAGAAGTATGTTATAAGGAAGCTCAATATCCATAACATGGAATAACGTGTGATGATAAATAACCCCAACCATGATTTGAAACCAAATTGTACTAGATGACTCCCTCTTAGCATTATCATAGGCCTTGATTGTAATAGTCTCTAGCTGAATGTCTTTGTCCATGTAGCCCAATCGTCATACCAATTTAAGAGGTATGATGTTTAGCCTTGAACCATTATCTACAAGAACCCACTTGATCTTGTGATCCATAATGATTATCTCAATTTATAGTGGGTTATTATAGTTTGGTCCAAGGGTGGACATGTCCTTTTGATTAAACATGATTTGTTAAAATGAAGACAAATTTCCAATTAGGTTCTAGAACTGATCAGGGTTTATATCATTAGGCACAATAGACTCTTGTAAAAATTTGTTGAGGATGGTTTTATGGACATTAGATGTCCACAAGAGTTCTAATATGGAAATTTGTATAGGGGTTTTATCTAATTGGTCCATTAGACTATAAGGCCTTTGAATTATGGATTGAGCTATTTTAGTCATTGTTGGATTAGTATTTAGCTTTGGAACCATTAGCATAATATTCTCATTGGTTTTATGGAAAGAAGTGGGTGAAGGGCCCTAGATGATAACTCATGGGTGTCTAGTTGCGACTGCAAAACCTAGAGGTGGAAAGGAGTCATTAAATTTAGAAGGATGAGGCAAAGGGCCTTAGATGTTGATTCATGGGTGATTAATGGTATTCCTATAATTTTAGGTCAGTGAGGAGCCTCTAGAAGAATGTTAGTGTTGTTTAGGATCAGTAACCTGTGCAAATGGAGTAGCAACATGATGATGAAAAATTGACATGGTATTACTAGGGGGAAAGGGTGATAACCCTATAATTATGGGTCTCATATTGTGAGGAACATGAGATCAGCCATGCAACATCATAGTAATAATGGTAATGTGGGTTGAAAAAATGCATCCCATAGTGTTATTGTAGTTGTAAGGCACATTGTTATAAGCCACATTATTAGTGTGTGGATCATGATCTTGATTATGCTCATTATGATTCTGACCCTTTTATTGGTTTTGATTTTACCTCTATGCTTGATTATGACCATTTTGATTATTTCTTGGTGGTGGCAGATTATGTCAAGGAAAGGGGTCTTTATAGATTCCCATATCCTGATTAGGAGCCAACTTAGTTTCTAGCTCACCATTTTCAATAAAGTTCTCAATAATATGTCACAATTGAATGGAATGATATGCACTATGACCAGCAACACAATGAAAGTTACACCATTCATTCTCTTTGTATTAGTTTGGTTTTGGCTGATTTTGAAGAAATGGCTTTGATACTGGCCATATAATTAAGTTAGCTACAATGAGCTTTTGTAATACTACTTCAAAAGATTTTCCTAACTTGCTAAAGACTCTAAAATTGTTATGAAACATCCTTTGTGGAGGTTGTATTTATAAAGTAGGTATCATATTTGAGGGAGTTAATTATACATTTGGAGGAGGTATTATCTATATCATTTATACATGTCTTGTTTCTATCACCCCATTTACAACCATGTTCTTATTTTTGTGAAATCCCTTAGACTTATCCTAAGTAACTATTTAAGGAGCCAGTGATTTAGTCTGAGTAGATGCTTGTCCTTATGCAAAGATTTTAACAATGTCCCTAGCAATAAGAGCTTTTTGTATCTACACTCCTTTGTCAATAATTTATTCAAATGGCTTAGCACAAGCTAACCATAGATTATTCACAACTTCAGGATGTAAATTCTAAGCAGAGATATCAACCAACTATTTATCTGGTAAATTGTGTTGAAAGTGGCCCACTAATGCTCTCCACCTTTGTAGATACGCAACAAAACTTTCACCATCATGTTGTTTAGCTTTGCATAAGTCAACAATGGTTAATTCATGTTCTATGTTATATGAGAAATGGCTAATAAACTTTTTTGATAAGTCATTCCAATCCACAATTGATCCCTTGGGTAGTTTAAGTTTCCAATCAAGATTTTGTCCTACTAAAATTCATGGAAATAGTCATAATAAGTAGTCACTACTATACGTAGCCTCTTGACACAAGATGAAGAATGCTTGTATGTGTTCATGTGGATCTCTTTTCCCTTTGTATTTATCAATTTTGGGTGCATCAAAGTGAGGTGGAAATGGGTTTTGGAGAATATATAAGTCAAATGGATATGGGCATATCTCATAAAATTTATACTTTTTGACTCTATTGTTCATCTCTAATCTTTGGATAATTTCCTTCATAGAATTATAGTCTTGCATTTTTTGTGCACTTGGGGATTGGATAATATGTTGTTGGGGTGGAATGTGCCCCTGATTTTGTTGTTTTTGGGTTGGAACGTGCCCCTAGTTTTATTGCTATTGGGGTGGAATGTGCCCCTAGTTTTGTTGTTGTTGCGGTGGAATGTGCCCCTAGTTTTGTATGGATCTATAGGGAGCGTATACCTTTCGATCCATTATTTGGATCTGATTTGCTACTTGATTTGAGAACATAGGCCATTGTTTCTTGGATTATAAAACATTCCTTGAATTTGGCTATTTCATATTTTGTTGATTTTGGAAATCTATATGTTTATTTACCAATATTTAGTTTGTTTGAGGGATTTCCTCAATTTGAATTAAATGTTTAGGTTTTTAGGTTTGTAAATTAACAAGAGGTTCTTGATGATTGAATAATGTATGTTTCATGTCAAATGTAACATCTTGTAAGGTCTCTTGTGACTTCAAATGGTCATTCAGATTACCTTGACCCACTATGGTAATGTTCTCATCCAATATTTGTTGCATATTGTCCACCATGTCTTCATGTTCTTTGGAATCATTATTGTGAATTGAATTAGAAACTAGGGAATCAGTTAAGTCTATGACAAGTTGATCTACATATCATTGACTTATTATCTTGATCTTAGCTAGAAGATCTAGATTTATGGGTTTTGACTCTGTTTGTATTTCCTTTCCTTTGTTAGAAGAAGAAGGTATGTCTATTTTTGTAAAATATTACTCTTGACGTCGTTGTTCTCCTTCTCTAAGGTATGTAATTGTTCCATAGGAAATTTAGAAGATAGTCTATCACCTAATTCTATCAATCTAAGAAGGGATTCATCTTGATCTTCTTGGGGTTGATATTCATTGTAATCATCTTCAAATCCTACTATTGTGAGTATATCATCAAAAACAATGGGGTTATCTTGACCATCATAAAATTTCTCATCCTCATAACTAAGGCCATAAGAGGCCCCACTATGCATGAACCTTTGAGTCATGTCTAAAAAGAGCTACTCTGTGTGTTTGAATAGCTTTGTACCAATGTTCGATAACCAACCAAAGTATGCTTTGGATTTATTTATAAACAAATAACCAAGGTACCAATGAGACTATAAGGGAGGGTGGTTTTAAACCATGCACAATTTAAAATATTTGGTTCATAAAATTACTCAATATTTGGTAAAGTTGAAATTGTATACATCGGAAGAGAGTAAGGTAACTCAAAGACCCAAGGTGAAAACTAGTGCACCAAAGCTTAGATCTTTGTGATACATCCACACTACAAAATCTAGTTTCAACTTTGAAAATTTGACCCTATAAATTTAGAGGAAATCTCTCTAGATTATGAAGAAGACAAAATGAGCTAAGCAACTCAAGATGTAAAGACATACATGAATCACTAAGTATAAAGCTAGGACCAAATGGGTATCACAACATCACCACATGATTCTAGTAGGATAAAATATGTTCTAGGACCCAAAGCATGAGTGATACACAAGATGACTTGAGTCCACCAAGATGATAATTTGATTTTGAGTCTTAATAAATGACCTTCAATCCAAATAGAAAAATTGAGCCCAAGTTAAAACAAGCTTAGTGCACAAATGGGAACCCACTTTGATGCACCAACCCTTAGAACTTAGAAAGGTTTAATTTTGAATGTGGATTACAAATGAAGGATTTAAATAAATTAAGTAAAAATTCTCGACTCAATTGGATAGCATGACTAAGCCAAAGTGGATGTCATGCCACAAAGCTTTTGATAACAATTTGAACAAGGAAAAGATGAATTTTCCATTTGGATAGCGTAATGCCTCCCTTTCCTAAGAAAGTTGAGGATAATGTGTTTTGGTTAAGTACATTGAGTTAACAAGAAGTTTTAGACACAAATCAAGACCAAGTAAGCTAATAACAAAAAAAAATGTCTTAAGTCTAAACTAACAAGGTATGGTAAAGTGGGGTCTACTAAACTATCAAGTTTTGAACGTTTTAGGAAAATCAATTACACAATGACTTTCACACCAAACAATGTAAAATAAAATCATGGATTTTGGGTCCATATCACTCAGCTTGTTGCATAAAGGTCTAGTCCTTTATACAACCATTACATCCTGCTAATTGGTTAGTGTAGTGCAATGTCCAAAGTGCCACTACGTCCCATGTGCAACTCTAAAAAGAGTCAAATGAAGTCAATGCTAGGAGATGAAACCCCAGGTCAAAGATTCCCTAGATAGCTTATGGGAGGTGATGAAGTCCCCCTCACAAGACAAGTTGTATAAAAACAAAGAAATCATGAAAATAGAAAGACTTTAGGGTCATTTTCAAGATCACCCAAACTTTAGCAAGTTTTTAGGGAGTGTTTTAGGTGACATTCTTTCTAAGCCTTGGACTAGGCTATTTGCATTAAGAATGGCACTTTTGATTATAAGGGTTCCCTATAGGGTGAAAATGGAAGATCATACACATAACATTCCTATTTTTACCAAACAATATTAATCTAGTCAACTATTGCAAATAAGAATTAACATGTGTGTTCAATTTTAAACCCAAATAAAATGTTTGGTGGTGTTCATTTGACCCCTTGGTCTTCATTGTAACTTTGAAAACTAATGCTAAAAACACTTAAGCACCTTAAATGTTACTTTAATCACCAAAATAATGTTCTTAATTCATTTTAAAGCATGAAAAATATGTTCTAAAATATGATATATCAAACATGAAAATAGCTAGTTACATGTCTACCCTCAAGGCATCATCCCAAAAGCAAATATGTTAGATTAGAAAAAATTTAAATGGATTTTCAATTTTTTTTAAAGCATTTATCAAACTTGAATCTAAACTAATTCTGAATTCTAAAAATTTAGGAGAAAACATGTGGTTTTAAAAAAACTCATCCAAAATAGAGTTCATATGACCCCAAACCAAGCATTTTAAAATAGCTCTCAGGTTTGTGATTTTAAGAAAACATAGTGAATGATGTCGGTTATATACCACTGATATCAAAAATTTCCAACTGAGATGTAACTAATGTTTATTCTACTAATCGATGTCGGTTGTGCCAAGTAACTAATGTTGGTATTTCCTATTGATGTCAGTTACTGTGTCAACTCGTGGCAACAAAAAATGGCAAAATAAAGCTAAAAAATCAATTTGCAAGAGTTTTTAAGGTCAAAATGGATATTTTAGATTTTTTAAATGATCTCCTTTAGGTGTGAGATGCATCTCATCCCACTAGGAATGATAAGATGTAGAGAGGATTACAAATCAAGCTAGTCAAGTATTAGTCCATAAATAATGAAACATGCATAAAGAACTAAATAACCAAACCTATCTATTCCTATGGGAATTAAAAAGGATAGAAAGAAAGAAATGAAAGAAAGAAACACCATATTACCTTCCCAAATGGATTCACCATTCCCATGTGGCTCAAAAACATGTTCTCCCTTCATCAAGCATCCTTGTCTTTGCAACAATGGTGGTAAGCTCTTCTAATGCCTCAAGACCACTCCATAAAACCTAGGCTCTTGATGTGGATTAACTAAAATATCCTATTAATGAAGATTTGTATAAATAATTTAGCATTATAAATTTATAATTTTCAAGATTTGAATATATTTGATCATAATAACCTTGCACCAAAATAACTTATAAATGATGTCCATGGCCTCTCTATTTATAGTTTTTTGGATTTGATCAAAATCAACCTCAACCGTCCATCTCAAGATTGAGATGTGTGGTTGAGGATTAATTAATTTTTTGTAATTAAGTTTGTAATTATCCTCATCATGGAATTGGAAAAAGGTAAAATTAAGAGGCATGGAGGGCATCATGGAAGGCATTGATAGGCATGGGAGGCATGAATCCTGATATTTGTGGCATTTATGGCCTATGGATGTCTTCCCAAGAAATGAGGTCACTTAATGATGCAGATATTCCATTTTCATTTCCAAAACAAAGTATTTAACAAGTTTCCATGGAATTCTTGATTAGCCCTTGATTTGGGTTAATTAGCTCGTAGGCATGTTTAAGCACTTTATGCACAAATTACTCAAACTGATTAGAATGTATTATTATTAGTTCTCAATTTGATTGGATTAGAATTGGAAGTCCACATTAGATGCATTGGATGTGTATTCCCATTTAGAATGTTTTCAACAATAAATAACAAAGGCATAAGTCTTGTGCAAAAGATTTGATAGGAAAGAATAGTCCATATTATGTAGATGCAAATTTGGCATTTTGACTTGAAATAAACTGATCAAAGTTAGTTGGCCCATAAATTGAATCACCCCATTTAGGGATACCCTAGCCAAAATTAGCATTTGAATATGTCAGTTTCACATCATTTAGCATGTTTTAGTGTTATTAGGCCAAATTATGCATTTTGGGTAAAAATTGGTCAAAATCCTCGTTAGAGGTTATCAATGGCCAAATTTGGGTGTCTAAAGTTTACCCCTATTTGGGAAGGCATTTCAAACCATAGGCAAAGCAATGATTGCTCAAATAATGATAAATGGCCTATATGCCAAAAAGAAGATGATGATGATCTAAGAACAAAGCTCCAAATGGTTTTTAGGAAGCTTATGATGATGCCCCCTCAAGGGAGTGGCTATCACATTTGTTGATGGATGATCCCTCAAAAATAAATAAGAAGAAATATGGAATTAAGCCATGGTTGAGATTAATCCAAATGAAAAAATGCTTGCATGCATTGATGTAAAAAGGATGTTGATTTGCCTAAAGGCAGTTATAATCAGGAATAAAAATCCAAGTAATGATTTCCCCATAGGCAGTTATAATTTAGGTGTCTATAGTTTACCCCTATTTGGGAAGGCATTCAAATCATAGGAAAAGCAATGTATTCTCAAAGAATGATAAATGGCCTATATGCCAAAAAGAAGATGATGATGATAATCTAAGAACAAAGCTCCAAATGGTTTTTAGGAAGTTTATGATGATGCCCCCTCAAGGGAGTGGCTATCACATTTGTTAATGGATGATCCCTCAAAAACAAATAAGAAGAAATATGGAATTAACCCGTGGTTGAGATTAATCCAAATGAAAAAATGCTTGCATGCATTAATGTAAAAAGGATGTTGATTTGCCTAAAGGCAGTTATAATTAGGAATAAAAATCCAAATAATGATTTCCCCATAGGCAGTTATAATCATGAAGATGTCTTGAATTGGATTAAGATTATTGTGCCCTAGTTCAGGCTGATGAGCAATCATAACTCAAGGATATAAACTAGAATATAGATTAAATATGAGCGGATGTAAAGTGATGAATAAAAGAATAAGATTGATTAGTGTGAATGATTTAGTTGTATCTACCAATGAGGAGATGCTCATCCTGATTAACAATGATACAACTAGAATGGTCATTAGGTTGATTTGATCAAGGTGGGTGGGAGGATTTTCCAAGGTGCTAAGGAGAAACTTATGTAGCTTCATTGATTGTAGACCTTAATGAAGCTAGTTTTTGCTATAGCATGTGATCGTAGGCTTCATGGTAGAACACCATGAAGACTTGGACAAAATATGCATAAGGACTAACTCCTGGTCTAATAAACAATCAAAAAATAATGCATCAATGATAAAAACCATGATGACAACATTGACAAATGAATATGGATAGATTCAAGAATAATGTGTGCAAGAATCACCCAATTAACACATATAGACTGAGTCAAGGCAAAAGTGTAGAAAGTAATCAAATAAGAAAGTGAATAAACAAATTAAAAAACAACTTGAAATAAACAAACAAATAGAAATCCTAAAAATAAAAGCAAAAGAAATCATCCTAAAAATGATAATTCTCCAGTAAGGCAGATTGAGGATAACTAACTAGGCTTAGATAAGATAAATATTTTTGGATTTTTGAAATGTTATGAATGTTTTTGTAATATTTATGTATCTTAACTCATTATAGAATGACAAGATACCTTCTTACAAAATTTTAATTACCTAGGGATATGATATATGGGTTGATGGAAATTCCGACATGTGGCACACATTCCCTTAGTTAGTTATGTGGGTACAATATATTAGGATAATAGAGTAACTTATGGAAGTAGTACATTGGTTAATGGTTAGCCTACATTGGATTAGGAGGTTACCCATCCATGGGTTAGATAGATGTATGTGTTTGGCTTAGGATGCTCATGAAATGGTGAGAGCATATGGAAAGGGGGAATGAGGTGACCTTGACATGTATTGAGCATGACCCACACAGTCCTGAAATGACCTCAAGTTAGTTATTCCATCCACATAAAAGTTAGGGAAGAACCAACTAGGTCCCAACAAGTTTTTAAATTAGGCAAATAACTAGTCAAATAAAAATAATGATGGCAAAATGTGGTAGGCAATTCATGGTACACAAGTGTTGCCCCTAGTTTGCCCATAAGCAGTTATAAATAGGATACAATGCATAGGTCAATGATACTAATTTTCCCATAGGTATTTATAATTAGTATCAAGACTGGCAAGACACTAATTTTCCCATAGGTGGTTATAATCAGGCTCACTTAAACAAACTTTATAGGATGAAAGATATCTTACCAGATCAATTGTCACACTACTTTCATAGACTATCATTATAAACATGAATTAGATTGATTGTTTAAACCTTATTAGAATCCTCCCACAAAAAGTGTAGGAAGAACCAAAGTAACCAAGATCAAAATAAGATTGGTTAGGGTGACTAAAAATAGGCTTTGGTCTAGATAGGAATAGAATGACAAGATGGAATGGTCTTAGTAAGGATAATGATGGTCTAGATAGATTGGATAAAATGGTAAGAGGGTTTCCCCTAGATGATGGGGTAAATGGATAGGATCTATAATGGTAAATGGATACATAACAATGGCAATGGCATGGCAATGAAATGGTATGGTACATGTTTTTGGCCTGGGTATGGTAAAATGGCATATGATTATTTTTTTCCTATTGAGATGGAGATGTGCATCCTAATCAACAAATGATACAAATATAATAATCAATCATGTTAATTTCTAGCCCACACCTCATCTAAATAACTACTCTATCAAGAATGGCCTATAGGTTTGGTTGTTAAGAATGCTTTTTTGATCTTCATTGGTCATTGATTTTGATTCCTTCAAATGTTAAGACAAGGTATTTTTATAGCCTCTATAAAGGAAAGTTCAACCATGGATGATAAACAAGGATAAATAATAGATGGTAGGTTTGACTATGAAATGGAATGGTAGATGATAATGGAATGTATAATGGTGGGGAAAAAAATGAGTATCATGAATTTAAATCACATGTAATGTTTTTGATGTTGGATTAGACATAATTTTGGTTGTGGCGGGGCTGAATAATTATTCTCTCTATAGGATAATAAGATTTTTTTATTGTTTGGGCCTGATAGTAGCTACCATCTGATTAGGCTATAGACTAGAAGCTATTTTTATTTGATCTTTGATTTTGTCTTCATCAAGTAGGGAAGAAATTTTATCCTCAGCTATTGGTGCCTTAAAAATGTTTTCACCAATGAAGTTTTCTTGATTGTCTCATAGTGATTTTGAGAAGGTTTCACTAATGAACATTGGCTTTTGACTTTGATTTTCTTCTAGCACTTCCAACAAAGTGTCACTAGGAGATGCTAAGTTCTGACTTGGATTATCCCCTACTACCTTTGAAAAGGTCTTACTAGGAGAGTGTTCTTCTACTACATGAATGTTGTCTTGGCCTCCTTTCTCTTTTTCAATTGCTATGTCACAATGAATGTAGTTTAATAAAGTGTGATTCTATTGGTCCCAATTGACACTTATGGGAAATGGAATCTCAATAATATGGCTATCTTGGTTGATGTTAATTACTTATGGAATGGTAATAGAATGGGGAGAGGCTACACAATCCTTGTAGAAGATATTAGAATAAATTATGTCGAAGCTGAAGTACTCATCTTCAAAAGCTATAGAAGGATCACAAATGTATTAAAATTAATCTGTCAGGCATGTGTAATGAATATTGTAACATCCCCAAACATATTCTTCTTTTGAATCTGATTCTAATTCAAGGGATTTTGAATCTGATTTTGAGATTGATGTTGATTTAGATTCTGATTTTGATGCTAAATCTGATGTCAGTTCAAGAATAGAACTTGACTCTAATTATGATTCTTCATTTGATGGGTACTATATTACAATGATGTCTTGTTAAATGTTGAGTTTTAGACAAGTAATAGCTTTTGATGGCATGATGGGCTCCAAAAAGACTATTTTGTCAAATTGAGACTCCTCTAGGATGGGAAAAAGGTCAAAATACAACTCCTTAGAGACTAGCTTGTCAATAAGAAGCTCATAAAAAATAGGCACATGATCGAGGTAATGATTTTCCCAAAGGTGGTTATAATCATTAAGAAGTGACTCAAAAAAGACTGACTTGTTATTGTGAGACTCTTTGACAACTGGTATAGGATCAATAGGAAATTTATTATAGGTTGACTTATCACAAATGGTTGGTTTAACAAAAACATCTCGGATTGGTTGGTTCTCTTGGCCTTGGTTTCTAATGAGTTAGAACATTCTAGTTTTGAACACAGCTTGGTCTTTAAATGATTAGATCGATTAAGGTTTGGTTTGGATTGATACTAGATGAGTAATGACTTGTAGTTGGATAATGGTAGGGCCTTAAGGAGCATGATTACTTGCATGAGCCAAAGGCCAAAGTCTTGAGATGGTTATGATAGGGTGGTACAGAGTTTGATTGATCACAAAAGCTAAAAGACTAGGTCCTAGAGTGATGAAGGGGTGTTGTGTAGCTTGGTTTCTTGCACAAACCAATGGATGAGGTCTTGGTATATAAATGGTTGGGCATTGTGGAACTTGGTTCCTCTCACAAGCCAAATGACTAGGTCTAAGAATGGTAATGGTATTCCTTGGATATTGTAGAACTTGATGGCTCATATAATTTAAAGGAGGGTTAGGGGTAGAGGATGATCAAATAACAAAAGGATGTCATGAAATTTGATTACTTACATAAGTAAAAACATCCAAGTCTTCCTCATAAACTAGATCATCCCAATCTTGAGTTGGATGATAAGTTAGTTCTTGATTGTGTTCCATGTACTAATTATTGCAAAGAGGGTATAAATCTACATTCAAAATAACATTATCTATAGTTAGGTCTTCAAATTCCTCTTCACAAGCCTCTTCATACCAATCAAGGTCTCGATCTAGATCATAAGTTGATTTGTGGCTTTGTTCCCATGAATGATTAATATGAGGCAGATAGAAATCTATCTCACAAACCATATTAGCATCATTGGGTTCTTGACAAAGGCCATAAAAGTCATTTTATGTGGCCATTCTATCATAATTCAGATTGTAAGGTACTCCACTATAATTCCAATGAGACATCCACGTAAATGACAAAAGCTTTGAAAATAGAAAGACTTAGAGTTTTATAAATTTTGAAAAACTATGTCTAAAGGATAAATGATTCAAACTTGGTCTCACTTGGTCAAAAGGGTGGAGTTTTATCTCTAAAATGATTTGTGCTAAGACTTGGCATAAAATAGCCTAACATCAAATGTCTAATGTCAAATGTCATACACATAAAAGGTCAAGCGTCTGAATAAAAATTGACATGTCAAAGGTCTAGGTCAAAGTATTCCAAACAAGGTCTAAACTAGGAAAAGGAAAAGTTGAGTTGCTAGGTCTTTTGTCCAAACATAGAGTCAAAATCTAGGCTCAAACAAATAGTCATGTGCTAGGAATCTTGGCCAAATAGTATCAAAAGCTAGACTTGAAACAAAGACTGATGTGATTTGATTTAATCTAACAAGTTTGGAAACAACTTTGACATAGACTTGGTACATGGAATCAAACATAAACATGATCAGTTGGCATAAGGCATAAGACAAAATGATCTTTGAGAAAGGTTGTGTTTTACCAAATAAAGGCATGAGTAATGTTGAGGATAGGCATTAAATAATTAAACCATCAATAGTTTTCAAATTTGGGTTATTGATTAACCCAAGTTATGCAACTCAAAAAAGAAAGATCTATGTATTAGCCCTCATGAATTAAGGCCTAAACAAAAATCAATCAATGTTTGAATCCAAACTTGACAAGGCTAATTGAAAACTCAATGATGAAAACTAGGTTTTGACCAAACAAGCTAGACAATATTGGACATCATGACGGCACAATACAAAGCTCTAAATGGTATACATGACATGGTTTTAAATAATGATTTTTGGTGCAAGTTAGATTGGTCTTGAAAAAAATTGAGCAGCCTAATGGTGCAAACATGCTCAAATTATGTGGTTAATACTATTTTTTAAAGACTCAAAGGTAAAATGGTTTGACATGATTTGGGCAGCATAACGCTACCCTCTGTAACTCAAATGACACACACACAAACAAGTTTATCAAAAATTTCAAGGCACAAGTGTAGTGTAAAATGGCCATCATAACACCTCTTTAGACAAAAGAGTGATGTCTAGACAAATTGGTTTTGACATGGTTTATACACAAACACATAAGTTTTAGTCTCAAAACACACTAAGAAAAAACATACCAAGTTGGAGTGTTCTTGAAGAATTGGAGGAGATTAACACCATTTTTGATAAAGACAAGGATGCTTGATCAAGGGAGAACATGTTTTTGAGCCACATGGACATGGTGAATCCATTTGGGAAGGTAATATGGTGTTCATTTCTTTCATTTCTTTATTGTTATCTTTTGTAATTCCCATAGAAATAGATAGGCTTGGTTAGTTAGTTCTTTATGCATGTTTCATTGTTTATGGACTAATTTTTGAATAACTTGCTTTATAATCCTCTCTACATCTTGACACACCTAGTGGGATGAGACACATCTCACACCTAAAGGAAATCAATTTTCAAGAGTTTTAAAGGTCTAAATGGATATTTTAGAGTTGTAAAATGATCTCCTTTAGGTGTAAGATGCATCTTGTCCCACCGAGCATGCCAAGATGTAGAGAGGATTACAAATCAAGTTATTCAAGAATTATTCCATAAAAAATGAAACATCTATAAATAACTAAATAACTAAGCCTATCTATTCCTATGGGAATTACAAAGGATAGCAAGAAATAAATGAAAGAAAGCAACACCATATTACCTTACCAAATGGATTTACCATGCCCATGTGGCTTAAAAACATGTTCTCCCTTGACCAAGTATCCTTGTCTTTGTCAACAATGGCAGTAAGATCCTCCAATGTCTCAAGAACACTCCACAAAACCTAGGCTCTTGATGTGGAATCACTAAACTAACCTATCAATGCAGCTTTTTAGAAATAATTTAGCATTATAACTTTGTAATGTTCAAGCTTTGAAGATATTTGAGCATAATAACCTTGCACCAAAATAGATTAAAAATGATGTCCATGGCCTCTCTATTTATATATTTTTGGAATTGATCAGAATAAACCTCAACCATCCATCTCAAGATTGAGATGTGTGGTTGAGGATTAATTCAATTTTTAGAATTAAGTTTGTAATTATCCTCATCTTGGCATTAGAAGAAGGGGAAATTAAGAGGCATGGAGGGCATCATGGAAGGCATTGATGAGGCATGGGAGGCATGAATCCTGATATTTATGGCATTTATGACCTAGGGATGTCTTCCCAAGAAATGAGGTCACTTGATGATGAAAATATTCTATATCCATTTCCAAAATAAAGTATTCAACAAGTTTCCATGGAATTCTTGATTAGGTCTTGATTTGGGTTAATTAGCTCTTAGGCATGATTAAACCTATGCATAACTCCCTATGTCAAAACCCCCCCTTGAGCCCCTTTTCAATAATAATAATTATCCTCCCTAACCCATAATTTTACCCCTCACACATTTAATTAATTTAAAATATTTAATTAAGTTAATTAAAAACCACTCATGTCACCTTACCTAGCCACCTCCTCCTAAGACTAATTCTTACCCTCTGAGTCACCTCAAGACTTAGTCCCCTTATCCTAACTACCCATAACTTGTTCTCACCCCAAACATAAATTCCTAACCAACTACGTCATTCCTTCTTATCCTCCCATTTCTACCATTTCCTAATGGATACCACACTTGGCATGAGAAAGAATAGAAAATAGACTAAAATAACACTTTTACCTATTCTCATGCTACCAACATCAGTCAACCCAAGGTTGACATTGATGAAACCATCGATGTCGGTTACTTAAACCAAACTCTAAACTAATGTTAAAGGTAGCAGAAACCAAGAGAATATATTATTATTTTCATAAAGGCTATTGGCATCTAATTTTTCACATCTTGGCTTACTGTTACCTTGCATAAGTCAATCCAAATCAAGAACCAATCTCTTGATAATTATCAACACATGCTTTTTTCTCTATTCAAGGTATTGGTTTGGCAAGACTCATAGGATCCATCCATTCAACACTTATCATTCAATCACCTTTGTAGCTAAATATATCACTTACTTTTTAATTCTTTAAGTATTTACTTTACAATTACTTTATACCTATTGTTTTACACATTCCAGACCGAGCCCCCATGAAGGAGTTAAAAAGCTTCCCTGCTTGTTTCTCCTTGTTCCAACACACCAAACCTCTGACCAGATCCATCCAAACAATACTCTCTCTCTCTCTCACAACTCCCCCCAACCTTTCAGACCTAACCAAAACTATTTCCCAGACCTAAAAGAAGCCTTTTACAAACTCCTATGAAATTATTGCCCCTACCAACATTAGTCACTCAACTAATATCGGTCACACTTGCTCACTGACCTCAGTAGCCTAACCGACATTAGCAACTTTGGATTTTCAGTAACCTTTCTAAAACCTACCCAAACAACTTCCAAAATACAAACTAAATATGCCACTTGCACTCTGTTACTCTCTGCTACACTCAAGTTACGAATAATGGTAACATAATCTCTTTTTTACTCTCTCTTTTCCACTCTATTATTTATCACTCTTTTATTTCTCAAAAGTGGATTGTCATCTCTAAGGAAGTTTGACACTTCCTGGAACAAGCATGTAGCTTGGCAGCCCATTCATATATCTACTAATAGACATTTTTGTGTTAGTGCTTTCTTACTTATAGGTAGTCCTCCCCATCTAAAGACGAGTGCTCACAATGTCTAGATATAGTGTGCAAACCAATCCAGATTCATTCTAATCACTTATCCCTAACCTTCTTCTCTATTTTTCTTTAGACTTGAAATAGACACAATTTTAGCGAAACATTTCTAGCATGCTTAGTGGAACCCTAGAGTTTTCCTTGGGTTCATTACTTATTTTAAGCATTCATATAGGTGCATTATAGTGAAAATTTCATTTCTTGCACTTTCTCCTTCTTTTCTTCCTCAAATTGAAAAATTCAACATTTTATTTTCTATTTAAGGGCAATAAATTGAAATTTCTTCTTCCTTGCCACTCTTCTTTTCTCTTTGCCTTTAAAAGAAATTTATCACTTTTCTTACAAGTTAAAAGAATCTATTCATTATTTATTTCTTGCATGCACATTGAGATAGTGAATTTTATTCTCTACTCCTATTTCTTCATTATTTTTATTTGACTCTAAACATTTTATATTTGGGTTTAAAACTTACTACACTTCATTATTTTCTTGTTGCATATTAGTTCACCTAGTTAATTATAAGCATTATGAATAATTATAGTACACCTATGTTACACAACAAGATCATAATCATAAATAAAAATATCTAAACTCACCTAAGATAAGGACCAATGGGATTTCATCAATTGGTGGATCACCTTACCCTACCTAGCTATCCTACTTGGATTTTAACACTAAGGGGAGAACCCACTCCATTATCTGATGGAGTATAAACTCTAGGCAAAAGGTATATTTTGGCTAAGCGGCCTAGATTGGCTTTAAGTCTATGAAGTATGGGGAGCAAGATCCTATAAAAATCTACATACCTGGTCTAACATAGATTTCCTCTTGAGCACTAAAACTAACCTGAAAGTAGCTCTAGATTTCTTTCTATTACCTTCACTAACCAAATTCTCTTATCACTATTTTATTAGGGCGTAAGCCAACACGAGACTAAAATTAATCTCTAGGAGTTAATAATTAGTTGTTTTATGTTCTTTTTCTACTCTTCTATTACCTTCTATATTTTGGAGTTGCTAAGGATGTTTTTCCATTGATTCACAAAGTCAACACTATTTTTAATACCCAATTTGTATAAATTGTTATATCAATTTTTTTTAGTGTTCTTTCTTCTTACACAAACCTATTGCATCCTCTTTTTTACCTAGATTCTACCTATAGGTTTTTAAAACATTAGATTTTCCATCTCCAAGGATATCATAGTGACTAACATTGGTTAATTATATTGATATCGGTAGACTTTCACCTATCGACATCGATTAATCCCATCGACATTGATAAACTTTTACTACCGACATCAGTCAATTGAATGACATTGATGATTGTGTAATTTTAATTTGCTCAAAATGGCAAGCTAAAATAACATACTTACCTGCACCCAAACCTAGTTTCTCTTTATTCTATCACTAATATAGAGTATGAAGACTATTTTTACTTCTTCTTGCATGGCGTTAACATGAGCCCAAGCCAAAAATTTTGTTGATTATGTAAGTCATTAATGACTTCCACCTTCCCCTCTTGTTTATGATTCTATCATGGAGCATACTTCAGATATAGAGCATATTCCCAGCCCCAACCAAATTCCCATTATGCCTAAAGGGGATCAAGAGTTTTCTAAATTTGTTGATCACAATGTGGTATCCCTTCAGCATTACCTTGCCATGAACCAAACCCACAATTCTTTAGGTGACCCACTCTATGGTATGCTAACCTCTCTAATGGAGATAACTTCAATTTCAACTGTCTCCACTATTTTATTCATGGTTACTCAAACTACCACCTTGATAAGTAACCCAACCATAAACAATGTCCAAAGTTTAGCATCACCAACTGGCCAATCCCACCTATACTCTAGCATAACTTCCCTACTTTCACAACCACAAGCAATTCAGTTAAGTCTCACCCCATTTCAAAATTTGGTGGTACCTATTCCATCTACTCTCATACCTATAATTACTCAAGTTATGACTTACCCCTCATCTAGTCTAACCATGCCAATAACCCAACCTATAATAACAACATCCAACCAAAGCATAGTCTCTAACCCAATGGGACAAACCCTTTTTATTTCTACCCCCCAACCTATGACTCGTTATCTTATGTTGTGCTAACACAACCTCATCAAGATATTTCATATGCTCCCTCTGCTTCTTATCAAGTTGCCTATAACTTAGGGGGTATCTCCCAAACTAATCCCCCTCTAGACCTCATTAAGATGCTGATGGACAAGATGTCTAATCTAGAGACATCTATTTCAGGTTTAAAGAATGTGTTATCTTATGATCAGATATGCAATAAACCCATCCATCCTTATATGACTATTCTCCCTTATCCAATCCAATGGAAACTCCCCAAATTTAATCATTTCTAGAGTAAAGAGGACCCATAATAGCATTTGTGAGCATTTAGACATGCTTGTTATTTAATAGGGCATGATGATGCATTATTACTTCACAATTTCCCTATTCTCTTTTGGATGCTACCCTAGATTGGTATAGCTCTATAACTCAACACTCCCTTTTCTCATTTACCTAACTCACACAAATATTCCTAGACTATTTATCTATTAACATTTCTAAAAAGGTTTTTATTATAGAACTTTATTCTATTAGACAATTTGATGATGAGTCTATCACAAATTTTATCACTCACTGGAGAGGCTTGATCAATCAAATCTCCTTACTCCAACCTGATCTTATTGAGATCTTCTTGAAGGCATGTGCTAAGCACATTTTTTCCACACTCAGAGTAAAAAATTTTGTATATTTGATGAGGCCTTTACAATGGTGCAAAAACTTGAGATTTGGGCTATAGACGAAGTTAGAGTCAGGTTGCATAGTAAGAATGCCAATTCCAAATCAAATGACTCCTCTTCTTCTAAAACTTATCCTTCTAACAAGAAATATAAAGGCACCACCAACATGGTGGTCATTAAATCATCTTCTTCCATAACCACAAACTAACCTAATTCCTTGACTTCCCAAAATCAGACCAAGCAATTGCAACAATGGTATGAACAAAGACAATACAATTTGATTGGGGAGTCATATACTTCCATTTTGGAAAAAATATTATAATAAGGTGTCATAACCCTTACTAAAATAAAAATTCCTATACAGTTTGACCCCTCCCATCCTATTCCAACTTGGTATAAGCAGGATGATTTTTCTAGCTACCATCAAGTTAAAGTTCACAATTCTAATAACCATAAAACATTCAATAACATTGTTCAATACATGCTTGATAGGGGTGATCTCATCTTGGATAATCCTAATGTGCTCACTAATCAAAATATGTATGTGTTGAAATATTATTTTCCTAATCATTCACCTAATCAAAATATTATTTAGACCATGACTAACTCATCTGATCTTAATATCCATACGGTTAATATGGTATTTAATTTACCTCTATTTTGACCTCTCCCACAACAAGAGGCCCTCATTTTATCGAATCCTTGCCCACAATTAGTGGCATTTATATTACTTATTCTTCCTCCCTAGGGAGAAGAGCTTATTTCACCTATTCCACTCTTGCATGAGGAAGAGCCTCCTTTACCACTCTTTTTTCCATTAGAGGATCCTGTATTGCCAATTCCTTTTACACCAATGTTACCTATCCTCTTACCACTTGAACACCATGCCTTAACCATTCTATAGCCACATGTTGAGGGGAACATCATTCCTACATTATACCCTCTTAAGGAACCCTCTTCACCTACCTCTCCTCTAGTGATAGAGAGTAATACCCCATCCACTCCACCTTTACACTTAGAAGAGTCAGTTTTATCTACTCCTACATTAGATGAGAGACTTATTATGCCTACTCCAATTCTACCACTTTTACAACTTTTTTTACCTATGGAGGATCATACTTTACCTATTCCTCACCCACATGTTGAGGGAGCAATTATACCTATTCTCTACCCCATTGAGGAACCCTCTTCACCTACCTCTCCTCCACCCATGGAAGACCATGCCCTTTCTCGTATCTCTATCAAAGAAGACCTATTGCAGCTCTTTCTTATCTTTAGCTTAATGTAGTAGTGACCAAAAAATTTCCTCTTTATTAATCACCTTAACCTTATAAAGAAGCAACCATAAGGCATACATTAACTTCATCTAAACCCTTATTTTGGTTGGTGAAAAGTCTAGAATTTATTAACTCCAAGAAGCTATAGATCACATGACATTTTGGGACTAACTTAAAACTCCTTATCCAACACAATGAGTGTCAACCTTTACCACCAACCCTCTCACTACCCTTTACCCCAAGGTCTTTGACTAAGCTAGATATTCTTCACCAAAATCACTAGAAGCTCATCCATCTATGTCAAAACCCTCACCCTCACAAGCATATTCCACATTAAAGTAGATCAGGTCTTTAAGCATATGCCCCATCTCTAATATAATTCATCCACAAGTGAAATTAGATCTAACTCTCTAACCACAAGTTAGAGTTTCATGGCCTAAACTATAGTAAAATGTTAAGCTTATTAGATCTCACTGATCCTTCCCTCTTCAACCCTCAACTTTACAATCAATTTTGGGACCTTACCCCTCTACTTTAGTTGGAGTATCACCAATCTAAGAAAAACAAAAGGCTAAGTTACCTACACTACTACCTCTACCACCTGGTAAGCCTTTCACATCTAACACCATAATACCTAACACAAAGAAAGTGTCAATAAAACATGTAATTCCACTACCACCAAACAAGTCACCACATAAAATCACCCCTACAACTCCTAAACAAAAGAAGGTGTCCACTCCTATTACATAACAAGTGTGAGCCCACTCACAGGGTCTTAGAGATTTTTTGTACATTAGTTGTTACAATATTCTTTAATAAGTGTTCCTCCCATTAATCCTTATAGTCCTCTTGGACATAATCCATCTTATTTTAATGATAGACAAGTGTGTTTATATCATTGCTCACCTGGACATGATATCAAGAGTTGTAAAGCTCTCACAATAGTCATTTGGCAACACTTTAATGTTGACACTCTCTTTGTTGATATTCCCATTAACCTTCCTATTATTCCACATCTAGCATCCATAATGCCTCCTACTTTTCCACCTAAATTCAAACCTAAAGATGTTGTCATACCCCCTCTGCCACCTCCTTCACTTATATTTCAGATCAACATATTTAATGTGGCCATGCAGTCACAAAACCAAAAGGATAAAGGTAAGGAAAAAATATTTGCTCCTTGGGGTCATCCCATCTCCAAAGACACTCCTCTAAATCCCAAGATTTCCATCTTGGGTGTCTCAAAACCAACATCTTTAGATGTTATTCAAAGCTCAATGGTGAAATAGCTTCACCAAACTCTTGTGAAAATGTCCTTGTATGAGTTAATCCAAAACTCACCCTAAATCCATAAATATTTAATTAATTCCTTGCAAGTGATTTAGGCAAAACCTAATTATCCCCAACATCTTGTAGCTTTGGTCATCTCTCTTAATTCCATCTCCTTGATTTCCTTCATCAATTCAGAAATTTCACTTCAACACATTAAAGATTAGGATTCTGCCCTTTTTATTACCACATATATTGATAAAACTCATGTCAAGAGAGTCATGATCGATGGGGGAGATATTATTAATATTATTTCCACCCATGCTTATAAACAACTAGCTCTTCCTAATAATTTCATGTCTCAAACTGACGTGGTACTCCACTCCTTTAATGATACCACAACTACTATGGTGGGCCCTATTGTCTTACATATCCATGTATGTCCCCACATAATTCCTAATTTCTTCTATGTTGTATAAGGAGAGTTATAATATAAAATACTACTTAGATGACCTTGGATACATGCTATGGAATGTATACCCTAAACTTTGCACCACTGTGTCAAGTTTGAGCACAATGGGCAAGTACATGTTATACCCGTCAACCCACCTCCATTTAAAATATGCAACATGAATTATAGTCCCAATGATGTTCTCATTCCATTAAATACATCATCTTCTCTACATGATACTTCTAAATATTCCACAAGATCCACTACCCTGGTTACACAGATACCAGTAACACAAATTCCTGACAAAGATTCCATGGAGGAAATTTTTAAACTTTTGTCACTCAAAAAATATTGTTTGTTGATGTTTAACATGTTCCATACTCCACAAGAGTATGTAAAGATTCATATGCACCCAAATTATGATCCCCATATTGGGATGGTCATCCCTTATATCCCCCCTAACCTTAGAACTAATTTCACATATGGGGGAATTGATCAGGCTCCTACTGTCAGCAATCCATCCTCTTCACCACAACCATTTATCTGTGAATTCTCTTTCCTGAGCAAGCCTAGTTTCCCTCACACCTATCTTTATAGGCATGTTTGGAAAGGATTTGTTTTGGGTCATTACAAGCAGTGTGTTCATATGCCCATTGAATATCCCACTAGCAAAACCATTGAAAATGCCAAAAAGAGGCATGGAGTGGGTTATGATGAACAAACTAAACTCATCAAAACTTCTCATGTACCAATTATTGAAGAGCTAGTCTCTCCTTCTCCACCATCACCTACTAAATCAGAGGTATATATACCTCCTAATTTTTTTTCAATAAATGCCATCCATATGGAGCCTCTCACCTATCACTAGGGTAATGAAATAAGATCCCTTCCTCTCATTCATCTTGAAATAATTGATGAATACTCTCTCACTATTACCACTATCCAATGTGAATATGATGATGCTATTCTCACATACATGGGTGTAGATGATTCCTATATCTAATGATCACTCCCATCTAAAACACAAGCTATGTTAAATGAATAAACCATTGACATCAATTTGCCCTCTCACGATAACCCCCACATCCTCAATATTGGCCAATATGTGGATTCTTCTAAGCAAGTTGATTATGCAAAATTTATTAATAACCATAACAAAGCCTTTGCTTGGTCTTATAATGACATTCTTAGTATTGAACCATCTATCATCACCCATAACATTATCACCAATCGAGATGCTAAACTTGTTAAGTAGAAGCTTCACAAAATACATCCTTATATTGCTCTCCTTGTCAAAGAAGAGCTCTAACACCTCCTTTCTCTTAGCTTTATCCGACCCATCAACTACCCATAATGTATTTATAATATTGTTCCTATCATAAAAGTGATTAGAGTAATCTACATTTAGACTAACTACTGTGACTTAAACCTTGATTGTCCAGAAGATGACTTCTCATTGCCAAGTATCAACCAAATTGTTGATCTAACAACTAACCATGAGATGTTGTCACTTATGGATAGGTTCTCTAGATATAATCAGATCTTGGTTGCTCTTGAGGATCAACACAAGACAACATTCATTAACCCATGGGGGACCTTTTTTATCATGTCATGCCTTTTGGTCTCAAGAATGATAGTGCCACCTACCAACGTGCTATTACTTACATCTTCCATGATCTCCTACACAAAATTATGGAAGATTACATGTATGACTTACTTGGAAAGTCTAAACTTTGCCAAGATCACTTGATGATTCTCAAAATCATATTTACTCATCTCCTCCAATATAGTGTTTGACTAAACCCAAATAAATGTGTCTTTAGTGTCCTTTTTGATAAGCTCTTAGGCTTTATCATTTCTCTCTATGGTATTGAAGTTGACCCTACTAAAGTTAGAGAAATAATAGAGATGCCTCCACCTACTAATATCAAACAACTTCATAGCCTATAAGGAAAAATTGAATCAATCCGCTGCTTCATCTCCTAATTTTCATATCATTGCCAACCCTTTCACCATCTCCTAAAAAAATATGTCTCCTTCCATTGGAATATAGATTGTCAAAAAGATTTTCATGCACTCAAAAAATATATCCTTTCCCCACTAGTTCTTATTCCACCTAAGTAAAATCAGCCTTTCTACCTTTACATCTCTGCAATAGACCATTCTCTAGGTTCTATGATTACACATCAAGATGATCACCATCAATAATAGGTAGTTTAATACATAAGCCACACACTTATTGATTATGAGACTCAATATACCCATACCAAAAATCTTTGACTCATGTTGGTATTTTTAGCCTCCAAGCTCTACCATTATCTCCTAAATCACAAAATGTACATGGTCACCCATATTGATCCTCTCAAATACATGTATTCCAAGACATATCACAACCAATGTGTAGCTTGGTGTCTCATGCTCCTTATTGAATTTGAATTAGATTTTATTCAACAAAATTATATCAAGAGGCAAACAATTGTTGACAAGTTAGTTGATGCCCCTTTTCCTAAAAACCAACCTTTAAACCTCAAATTATCTAACTAATCCATCACAATGCCTTCCATCAATGACATCTCCAAACAAATGATGATGTTCTTTGACAGGTCTAAATGTGAATATGGTGGGGGTATGGGGGTCATTCTTATTTCTCTATATGGTGAGCCTATGCCTTTGTAAGTTAAACTATATTTTGAATGTACTAACAATATGGCCAAACATGAGGCTTTGATCTTAGGGATTCAAATGGCTATCTTCTTGAGTATCAAATCCATAACCATTTTTAGTGATTTTCAACTAGTGGTTAATCAGGTTAGTGGTTCCTACCTATGAAAAAATGAAATTTTACAATGGTATAAACATCATGTAGATACATTATTAGGATCATTTGACTCTAATATCTTACAAATTGTTCCTTGATTTATAAATAAGTTTGTTGACACAATGGCTTCAATTGATTCACACATACCATCTTCATCCTCTTCTTCAAAAATCTATGTCATCATGCATCGCTTAACATTACCCTCATATGTATCAACTAACATCCTTTTTATCAAAAATTTAACATCTAACCCACATGACTTATGGTACAAGCAACTCACAAATTATCTTTCCTTTTCTATTACCCCTTATGATCTTTCCAATAATGGGAGATGTGCCTTCATAAAATATACTTCTCATTACACTATGCTAAGGACACTTCTCTACAAGAAAGTTTTTGATGGTCTCCTCCTTAGATGCCTTAGTATTAATAAGACTCCCTTCACTATTAAGGAAGTCCATGATGGGATTTGTTGGTCACATAGTTTCCAAATGTATCCTTCAACTCAACTATTATTGGCCAACACTCCATCAAGACTATGGTGATTACATTCAACATTACATCAGATGTCAACAACATGCTAACCTCTTTCACATTTCAATTCATGCATTAAAAATTGCCAAATAATTTTATCCCTTCTCCCAATGGGGCTTGGATCTAATCATTGAGATTAACCCTCATTCATCCCTCCATCACCACTCTATCATTACTACCACTGAATACTTCACCAAGTGGATCGAGACCATTCCTCTCATCTCCACTAAGGCTAACAAAATTATTGACTTTATAAAGCATCATATCATCTGTCATTATGGTGTCCCACATAAAATTATAATAGATAATGGATAATATTTCAAAAATAAGACTATCCAAAGTCTTTGTGATACTATTAGAATCAAATTAAACTTCTCATTGTCATACTGTCCACAAGAAAATGGATAGGTAGAAGCTTATAACAAAAAATTTAAAAAAATTATCATGAAGGTAGTCAATGATATAGGTAAGTGTTGGCACACACACATTCCCTTTGCTTTATGGGCTTACCACAGTAGCATTTAAACCCCTATGGGTGATACGCCTTTTTCTTTGGTATATGGGATGGAGGATATTTTGCCTCTTGAGGTTCATATTCTTTCTTTCCACATTTCTCTAAAATACATACTTACTAACGATGACTTTCACCAAGAACATTTTGCTCAACTCAAGTAACTTGATGAGCATCATCTCATATCCCTCAACCACCTCCAAATCTATCAAGAGTGTATCAAATGTACTTACAACAAAAATATCAAAGAATAATATTTCAATATTGGAGATCTCGTCTTAAGAGAAAATCAACATGTGACAAACATAGAGAAAAGAAAATGTGGTAAGTTTGCTCCTAATTGGCTTAGACCCTACATCATAACTCATAAGTATGGCTCAGGAACATATCACTTATCTTCTCTCGAAGGAAAGATAGAACCTGAGCCTTTAAATGCCTTACACCTACAACCATTATTTTATTAACCAAGTAATGCTTCACCTTATGTTTCACTTGAGCACTTCCCTTGAACACCCCTATTACATTCATCTCCCTTCCTCTTAACCCTTCCTCCTACACACTTAGTTAACTTACAAAGTGTTATGGTTTTTCCCTCAAAGTGGAAAACTCCTAAGCCTCTATAGTCTTGTCCATGACTAAAAGTTAAAAAAAATAGGATGTGTAGATAAGTTATAATCTCTCAAGACATGATTCTCATTGTAGACTGCTCCCTTGAAAGACAACTACATAACTTCTCTTTTCTATTATCAATAGACTGCTCCCTTGAAGACAACTATTTAAACTCAAAAACAAATACTTAGACCACCCCTTGAAGGATGGCTAGGCCAAGCTTTGTTATCAAAGGGGAAAAAAAGGCTTCTCATATTGAAATCTTCATATGACCTCAACATAAACAAAATCCCATTGTCAGCTTCCTATATTGATCAACTTACATATTAAGTCATGGACTTGCCTATAGTAACTCTCGAGTCACCCAAATTAGGGTCATATCATCCCCACTTCGAAGGTTTTTCTGCCCAAACACTTTCACACATTTTTAGCCTTTTCGCCTCATACTCTTTCAAAGGACTTTGAACTCACATAACACAAGGTGAACATGATGCTTCTCTAAAAAAATGGGCCAATGATGCAAAGCATGAAAGAGGCTCATATTCCCGAGACTATTTATGTTATGATTATGGTTTTTGCCATTATACAAGCATTCTACCTCTTTATTTCCCATCCAAATCACATGTCAATCTCTCTACTGAGATGAAAACTTCATAAAAATAATAACATAAACAACCTATCCATTTTAAGCATACACCATCACAAATATCAAAAAATGCTAAGATGAAGCTAACAAATCAACTATGCATATACCATCACACATATGGGAAATGCTAGTCTAACTCATTTAACATGCTCAACATTAATATAAAATTAATATAACATTAAAATAACCATTTATATAAACATCATCATCACTATCACAATAAATACATCTCAAAATCATAATAACACATCACACACACACACACACACACACACACACACACACACACACACACACACACACACACACACACATGCTCAACATAAATGTACATTAATAGATCATCACAATATCATATCTCCCTCAAAATATACATTTCTCATCTTCGACTCATAGGCCAGTGTGCATACAACATATATAACAATAACAAAATTTATCATTTAGAGTCCTCGAGGCTATACATGTGGTTTTGAAGAAGTAGTGTCATCACCACTCTCCACATATCTGCATTTACGTGAGTTAGAAATTGTTGCATGTGTCACTAATCTCTCATGCTCTCTAAACTCAGAATACCTTTGAATCTATGGGAACTCCCTAATGTCCCTCTCATAATAATCAATCTCATCAAGGTCAGTAGTATACCTCACTAGAGATATAGTCTATAGTGGTCCCATTGCACCTATTGAAGGCCTAACTTGTACTAGTCCCTATGGTGAAGGAGGAGTAGCCTGACCTACTACTCTCAAACTATCCCTCTCTATTGTCAGTGTAGTAACCTAATATTGTAATACCCTAATATAGCCATATAATGCCCTGACTTGGCCTTGTAATGTCACCACCTATCCTTGTAAAACCATTACCTATGTCTGAGCTACATCTCAAGCCTACACTACCACATCTTGGGCCTGTAAGGCTACATCATGTGCATATATCATTGCATCTCAAGCCTATATTTCTACATTTCTCTCTCTCATCAACCCCTATAAATTTGGTGGTGGCCTCCTAACTTAAACTATGGGATACAAACCTATCCACCAAGCAAGATACACCACTGTGTATCCAAGATCTACTACACCTGGCCCTACTAATAGCTCTTCAAAATATGGCCCATCTATCTCCTAAGGTAAGGGTATGGATGCCTCTATATCATCCCTCCTATATTGAGGGAAGGTAAGATGTAAATCCTATATCAAGCTAAACTATCTCCTGACCCAGGCCACAAGTACCATCTTTAGCTCATTGGTTCATCTCCCTCTAGCCCATAATGTGCTCTATAATCTAACAATCTAATCTACCTATCCTCTGAAAGTATGGTATGTCAAGTAAGGTCTCCACACAATATATATAGGAATCAATCCTTCTATAATTCACCTATAATGATCAATTTCTTGCTCAATGCCATTTACTCAGGTTTAGGCCATACCATCTCTCCACCATTTGAAACCAACCTTTAAACTAGCTACAATCATGGTAGGTAACCCCAATGGTCATGTTACCATGATATTATTATATTCCCAATAATGGAGTAAATTCCTAACACACAAACTACATCATCATTGTAGTCTCAACCCCTACAACTCTCTATATAACTATGTTAGAAAATCTAGTCCCCATGTGAATATGGTCTACTACTCAACCATCTATGCTATAACACCTATCAATGAAATAAGAAATCTCCCACAATCTGCATCTGGTAGTTCATACACTATAATCCTTATCATCATCAAGATGCCCAACTTATGTTGTTCCTCATCAATAATGCATAGTGGCTCGTAGGTAAAGCTCATTGAGTGATAGGTCACATCACTAACATGCTCTCCAAATAATGACACCATGTGAATATCATGCTCCTATCTTGATCATGAGAAGAGATCCTCACCCTAGAGTGGCAACCATAAAATCCTATACACATCTTCCTAGGTAATTGTTAACTCTCTGATAAATAAATGGAAGGTGTTGGTGGTGTGATCCCACCCTCAATCAATGTTATCATCAAACTCACAACCCATGCAAATCTATAATATCATCACACTCCCCTTAAAACTATGGCTACCATGTACTCCCAGTCATCTAGGGTGACATCCCTCTTCATCCATGTTAGCAATATCGGTAGGTGATCTCGTAACATCAACTCCTACCTAGCCTACATCTATACACACACACCTCAAGTCACATACTTTCTAATATAACCTACCAACACATTTTTCCCTTCTTTATGGGATAACTACATTGGTCTGAGGCCCTCAACTAGGATATTTAAGTAAGACTCTGTCGATATGGGGTCTTCTAAGGTTAGCTCAACCATATACCCACCTAACTATCTAACCTGCTCTCCCATCTCCACCTTAGGCCACACTACCTCTCTCTCCACTCTAGGCCCAATTTCCTATCACAAATTTAGGCCTCACATCTTATATCCCTGACCTTTGACCCTATGACCTATATTTTAAGCCTTAGGTCCCCTGACCTATTTAAACCTATCCTTTTTTTACCCATTTCCTCTAACACACTTTTAACCATACCTTAGATGTTTTTTTCCTATGCATTGAGAGAACTACATTGGCCTAAGGCCCTCAACTAGGCTATGTAGGTAGTATTTAATTGACATGGGGTATTTTAAGGCTAGCTCAGCTATTAGGCCTATTTACTACTCTAATTGGGGATTCAAAATTAACCTTTTTTCCTATTTTGGGGTTTTTAAAGTCATTAATGTCAATTTTGTATGCCAAAATTAGTGCTTAGTGTTAGCCAACATCAAAAAAACCCTACTAACATTAGCACTTTATTGACTAATGTCATTGGACCCCACCAATGTTGATGATTGGTTTAGCCCTAGCGCTGAATGACTCGTCTCCCAACCATTAAATTTTAACCTAAAAAATATCCCCAAACCCTTGGTAAATTCATCTAAACCTACCCTCACCTCATTTCATATCCCTCTAATATCATTATTTCCCCCCAACTTCAAAATTAGACTAAAAAATCAAACTAACAAACTTATATTCAAAATCAACTTGAAAGGGATCTTACCTCATCTCTCCATCTCCTTTAAGCTAGAATAGCTGGCACTTGTGGTGGCACACCTCCCACTGGGTCCCCTCCTAACTTTGCCATCTCACTCACACTCAGAACTCTTTTTCTCTCTAATCAAATTTTGCAAATGAGTTTTGGTGGGCCACCAAACCCCTTTTTGTCAAGTTTAGTCACCCATTGACATTAACATCCTTGACATAATCTACTAATGTCAACACTATTTCCCATCAATGTTAGAAACCTTAACCTAAGCCACTGATGTCAACATGATTTCCTAATGACATCAATGATATCATTGATGTTGGCACCCTTGCATTATAGTTTTCACTAACTACCATAATCCTTTTGACTCTACCCCTAATCTAGGGCAACTTGGAGATCACATATATCTCCCTGACCATGAAAACTAACTTAAATATCATGTATATCTCCCCAACCATGACAAATACCCTTGGAGATCACTTAAATCTCCACCCATAATGAATTTGAATAGAGATCATGAATATGCCCTTGATCATTGACCCTCTTACACCAACCTTACATTGCTTGTCTTGACCTCTTATGTTATTTTGCTATAGTTGTCTATTGTACAGTGCATGCATATTAGGTGTTTTGGATGGAGACCAAGCTCATCTTGTCACCTGTAACCTTTTGTGTTCCCTAGGGGAACTTCCTACCTCTGATATCTAGCACACATAGAACATTGGAGCTATAACTTTGATTATTTTGACCTTATCAACTATCACTTATAAGTTATGATTTGGGTATTTCTATTCGAGTCCTCCTCCACCTTACCTATTCTTTATTTTTTCAACTATAACACATATTAGTATATGCACAAGTTACAACACCACATTCTCATCCACTCACCCAATTCACTTTTTATCAAATTGATACCTAATTCTAGTTTCTCCTCTATTGATTCCCTTTTTGAGGGGGGATACCTCATCCAATACCTGGAGCATCTAACTCTTATTTTTGTCTTATAACTTATCAGTAAAAATTACAAGACAAAAAGGGGTAAATATAGATACCAAAATTACATCACACACGTGTGTAACTCCCTATGTCAAAACTCCCCTTTGAGCCCCTTTTCAATAATAATAATTAGCCTCCCTAACCTATGTTTTTACCCCTCACACATTTAATTAATTTAAAATATTTAATTAAGTTAATTAAAAACCACTCATGCCACCTTACCTGGCCACCTCATCTTAAGACTAATTCTTACCCTCTGAGTCACCTTAAGACTTAGTCCCCTTATCCTAACTACCCATGACTTATTTTTACCCCAAAAATAAATTCCTAACCAACTACTTCCTTCTTAACCTCTAATTTATACCATTTCTTAATGGATACAACACTTGGCATGAGAAAGAATAGAAAATAGGCTAAAAATAGCCTTTTTACCTATTCTCATGCCACCAACATTGGTCAACCCATGGCTAGCATTGGCGGGACAACCAATGTCAATTAATTAAGCCAGACTCCAAACTAATGTTGAAGGCAACATAAAAAAAAAACTCATTTTTATTCACATACAAACTTTTTGCATCCAATTCTACACATCTTGGCTTACTATTACCTTGCATAAGTTAATCTAGATTAGGAACCAAGCTCTTGAGAATCATTATCACATTCTTGTTTTCTCTATTCAAGGCATTGGTTTGATAAGCCTAATAAGATCCATCCATTTGACACTTCTCATTTAATCACCTCTCTAGCTAAGTACATCACTTATTCTATAATTTTTTAAGTAGTTAATTTACAATCACTTTATACCTAATGTTTATTGTTATGTACATTCCTAATCAAACCCCTATGAAGGAATTATAAAGTTTCCCCGCTTGTTTTTCCTTGTTCCAACACACCAAACCTCTGACCAAATACATCTAAACAATAATCTCTCTCACAAATCTCCCCAACCTTTTAGACCTGACCAAAACCATTTCATAGACCTAGAAAAGCCTTATATAAACTCCTAAGCAATTATTGCCCCTATCGATGTCGGTCTCCCAACCGATATCAATCACACTTGTTCACCAACCTTGACATCCTAACCAATGTTGTCAACTATATATTTTTAATAACCTTTATAAAACCTACCCAAACAACTTCTAAAATACAAACTGAATATAACACCTACACTCTGTTACTCTCTGCTACACCTAGGTTGTGAATAATGGTAACATAATCTCTCTTTTACTCTCTCTTTTCTACTCTCTTTGTTATTTATCACTCTTTTATTTCTCAAAAGTGGACTATCATCTCTAAGGAATTTTTACACTTCTTGAAACAAGCACATAACTTGGTAGCCCACTAATATATCTACTAACAAACACTTTTGTGGTAGTGCTTTCTTACTTGTAGGTAGTCCTCCCTATCCAAAGAGGAGTGCTCACAACATGTGGATACGATGCACAAACCAATCTAGGTTCATTATAATCAATTATCCCTATCTTTTTTCTCTATTTTTCCTTAGACTTGAAGTAGACACAATTTTAATGAAACACAAAGTTAATAAGTTAGTGTATCTATAGAGCCAATAAACATAAAGATAGTTGGGAAAGATGTAGATGGTCTGAGTTGGAAATTGATAACAAATAATAAAAATTGAGATCGAGACATTTTTTATGAAAGTTGAAGAGGTTATTTTAGACCTAGGAAAAATAAATGACAAAGATCCAAGTTTGAAGGCAAACCAGGTTGAACTAGGGCCACATTTCATAGATCAAGCATTGCCAGTAGAGCTTCATATAGGTATAATAAATATTTATAGACCAGATAAAAAATTAGAAGATGGACTAGTGTTTGTGAATAAAACTCAAATAGTTACACATTTTCATAAATATTTTGACTATGTGAAAACCAATGGTCTAAGATTGTTTTTCACCTATAGTGGACCTATGTTTAATATAGGAGTAAATACATACCATAAAGACATGTCTTTCTTATCGTCATGGTGACATTTTCAATAAGTAGGGTTAGATGGCCACCTAATGTAGATGTGTAACATTTCAATCAATTCTAAGACTTGATCCTCATCATCAAATCAAGTAGATAATGATGTGGTTCTGAGAAGAGATCTGGCAGTTGGATTAGGGCAATGGACATTTAATTCTTTTACAAAATTTGTTCCTTATTGATAAGATCCTAAGTCAGCATCCTCAAGAATGATAATAAAATTAAAGTGGTTGGGCCTTTTCCAATGCACAACTCTCTCTCTCTCTCTTTCTCTTTTATATAAATATAGGCTTCTAAGCCTTGAAATGGATCCCTTTATCCCTCTTTTTGGTATGACCAGACTCTACCAAAATTTGTACTATGATACCTCTTTGATGCAATAAAGACTAAATTCCATCCTTTTCTAAGCTATATTGAAGTGTGTTCTACGAATTCATGTATTATATTTAAGTGAATATATGTTCCTTACTTATGTTTGAGTTTTTATCACCTTTAAGAAGTGCTTAATAGTTATCATAGGTCATTATAAGTGCAAGATATAGTTTATTATCTAGTTTGAAAGTGGATATCTTCCCTCTCTTATGAATTTGGTAATTGATTAATGCCTTATTTTGAAATATTTAATTGAGATTGATATTATTTGGTCTTAAAAATGTCTCACAGTATGTTTTATGTGAGTTGGAGTGATCAAATCATTGGTGCATCACCACTTTTACATGATTTATAAGTTATTATCAAAATCTTTTTCCCTTTTATAAGTAAGTGCTAGTTTAAGTTTAGTATAGGTGATAGATCCATAAGGAATACAACCTTATCCAGAGGTCTAATCCATCATTAGGATAACCATAGCCTAGGATCAGTCTTATGTTGGACTAGATTTTAGTAGAAAGATTTGAACAATCCCTTTAGTTAGGTTGCAAATGTACATCCCCAACACCAATTCAAGTTGGGAAGTATGAAAAACTCAAGAAAAGTGGTTGGATTCTTACATGCAATCATAAAATAAGAGGAGAAAAGTGAAATATTAATGAAGTAAACATAAAACATACTAAATCAAGATGGGAAGCATGTCAATGATGTCTAACTCATAATCAATCACATCTTATCTCATATTTAACACATGAAACTTCATTATGACTTGGATATTAGAAAATTTTATGAGGAAGACAAGGTCCTATCCATGGTATTACACCAAAACTCACAAAAATAACACTAATGATGTGGAAATAATGTGAAAATATTGTGAAAAGGGATGTTTGGAATGGTAAATGTGAAAATTTTGGTAATTTATGAGGAAGGCCATGCCTTATCCATGGTCTTCCAATGTAAATTACAAATGGAATCCCTAAGGGGAATCATTAGTGAAAAAAAATTATCAAGGGGAAATATTAGGGTTGTAAGAAGTGAAAAAGGGAATGTAAGAAGCTTAACCTATGCATCTTATGAGAAGATGTTAGGAGACATGTGTCACACTAAGGACATGAAAAATACACTAAGTGATTAGTGGCCATCAATATAAAAAGGATGCCTATTCGCTAGAGGCACAAATATATGTAGGAAAATAAGTGTGGTGCTAAGATCAACCCATTTTGGAGTTTTTGAAAAATAAAATAAAAATAGACCTACCTTCCCACAATATGTTCCCCATTCTTTAGGAACCTTTATAGAGTCATCGATATAATACAAATATTGGATACTTGCATGAGAAAGTAGGTAGAACTAAAATAATTTTTTGTTCTCCTTTTCTAATCTAATCATCTACCTTACCCTAATGTACCTTAAATATATCATGAAGCCAAATGTACAACTTGATATTCTATTATAAAAAGGAGATGTGCTTAGAATCATGTCTTTTAGTGTGATTTGACTTTCAAGAATTTTGAATGTTGCCTTTTAGATTATTGTCTTTTGTTATATGATTTGAATTTTGAATTTTTTATGGATATTAATATTATTCCTCCATATAGACTTGGAATTATTGGAGAGTTTTCAATGATGCCATGGATTTTTCCTAGTGAGTGGATGAAGTGTATTGATAGTCTAAGTGATAATGACAAAGTGTGCAATGTACTTATCCTAGTGTGCTTAGAGTTGGCTTAGTTGATCTTTATTTTTGACATGGATAAATATGTTTAGGGATAAGTATGGAGTATTGAGTATGTGCAAGGGGTCATATAAGAGGTTTTATATATTTTTATTGCTTGTATGCATGAGTTTATTTTATCTAGTTGATCATTATTTTCATTTAAACCTTTTGGGTCAAGTGGAAAAAAATATAAGTTTGTTGACATCACCATTGTCATATGTGGATGAGTCAAGTGGAGTTGATCATATGGATGTGATCAGATTTGTACCTAATTTTTATGCACTAAATCTCAGGTCATGCAACTAAGCACGATAAAATCTATGCAAGTGCAAAGTTTGGCTCCTAGGCAATTTGACAGTGTTTTCCCATACTTAGCTAAATTTTCATGAGGAAAGAAAGAGATGAGTATGGTGATGGCATATCTCAAAAAAATGGATGTTTCATGAGAATTTGTTCATATAAGTTTGTTCATTTTTATACCTAGTTGATATGCACTAAATTTTAGGTCATGTGATGAAGCACATAAAAATATATGCATGTTCAAAGTTGGCCTCTTAGGTAGTTGATTGACATAGTTGGCTTTGTGGTAGATAAATCTAAGTGAGTAGATCAATAACAATATATCTCACATGTGATAATATTTTAGGATCAGTATGACACATGGTTGGATTTTGATATATGAGGAGATCATATGATCCAAATTTTAGATCATGCATCTAAGCACCAAAAAAGTTATTGAGGTCCAATTTTTAGATAGAAATGGTCCCCATACTTAGTCTATTTTGAACAAGATAAATATCAAGACCAAATGAAGATCCAACAGTGCATGGGTGATCATACAAGATTGATATAATGGTGCATGTTTAGTGAAATGATAAGAAGTTCATGAAGTTTAACACTAAGAAAATATAAATGATAAGGATCTAATGGCCAGTGGGAATTCATACTTTTTGATTGAAAGATGAGCATTATAAGATAAAGACTTGATTGATCCACAAAGATCAATGGTGCATGTTGAGTCAATATTGTAATATTACATGATATGAGATCAACATGTTTTTTATTTAATAGTATGGTTGAGGTAAGGGTCAAATAATATCAATGGTGATGGATTTATCTAAGCTATGAGGAGATGAGATGAGGACATGGGGATCGATGTTTAACAGTAACTGATTGAATTTAGATATTTGAATGTAATAAAGAAAAGAATAGTGTCTAGGTTTTGGGCCATAAATTTTGATATATATATATATATAATTTTACCATGAAATAAAAATCAAAGTTGTAGAGAACTTCAAGTCATATATGGAAATATAAATTTAAAGATATGAAAGTGTGTAGAGTTAAATATATTGAGGTTAAAAGTTGACTATATATTTATGCATATTCTATAAGTGACCCAAGAAGGATATGTGAGTTTGTTCTAATGGTATTTCATTATCTCATGATGACTTATATATTTGGGAGTGTTTTAAACTCGATGAGGATAATTTGGGTGCATTATTAAGGTTTGACCAATTGTATAAATTATGAACAAAAGTTTAAAATTTGACTATGTCTTCATTCATAGCTATGTGTACAAAATATTGTTTGAGAAAATTATTCTTAAGAAAAAAGGTAATGTGATGGATATGGACACTTAAAAAGGACCTATATATCATGTGGAATTGGTTCATGAGTTGAAAAGTGTTCCTTTATTTTTTAATTTTCTCAAATAAGTGTCAAATAGGTGAATGGGTCATCATAGGACATAAAAGGTGACTTATGCTTATTTGAAAGTGTGTTGTGCTTAAGTATGACCCATGTAAGTTGCCTTTGGGTTAAGGCATGCCTAATGGCCAAGCAAGACATGATAATTAATGAAGGCTCTATAAATAGTGAAATCAAAGATGGTGATTTCTATATTTGTGAAATAGATTAAAAGAGAGAATTGTTCAAGGATTGTGTGAGAAGTATGTATTGAACTGAAGAAGGAAGAATAGGTAGTTTGTTTGTTGTTTGAATTGATGAGAAGAATAGTTTGTTGACTATGTGCATGACTTGTAGGTCATATTTTTGATGATAGATTAGTGCTCTTACAATTTGATGATATGTGAAGAGATCTAAGTGTGCCTATGAGGATAGTTTGAGTGAAGAAGGAGAGAGATTATGGCATGTATATATGAGAGGCATGTATGAGATAGAGAGGGAGTTTATGCATAGTTTTGGTAATCAAAAGTAAATCATCAGGTTTTAAATACATCAATTCAAAGGTGGAGGTGTTCCATTTCAAAGGATGGTCTAAAGGAATTAATCTTCCTTAGGGGTATTTTCTCCTTGTAAAATAGGTGTTTCACTAAATTCCTTTTATCAGGAGGATTTGATCAAGGTTTTCTACTCTAAAGGATTTGACTAGTCTCTTGTTTGTAATTTATTATAGGACAAGTAGTCCATGTGTTTTAGGTTTGAGAGTGGGTTTTATTTCCCATGAGGGTTTTCCACATGAACTATGTGTTATGTGTTTAATCTTGTGTATGTATCGAATGAATGATCTCTCTTGTTAATGTTTCTTGATCAAGTTGATATATGTTAATTGTTTAAATATTTTGAAAGGATTGGAACTATAATTGAGATATTTGGGTTCACTAATTCACCCCCTATTGTATTTTTTTCATTGATTGTAACTCTAGCGTTGAAGTCTATCCCAATAGACTAACATGTTGACCTTATCACGTGACTCATGTCTCATGCACTCACCTGAAGCATGCAATAAAAGAGTAGTTTCCAAAGGTTTTTCAACACAGTAATGCATATTTTTTCATATTTCATTATGTAGCTCTAACTAAGGTTTATTTATTAATATAAATATATTACCACTAGCCCTCTAATCCTAGATATAACTACCACTATTACAAGGATCACCATTATTATCTAATAGTAGTGACTCAACAAGAAAAAGATACCAATAACAAAATAAAGAAAAAAACCAAATCCATTTATAGTGTATACATAATATTTTAAAACTTTTATTGATTACTAACACTTTTTATCTTGTAGAAACCTTTTGAGTCTCAATCTCTCAGAGTGCATGCCTTAAGAGGTACACCAAGAAAGGGGTGGGTAGACCATCAGTTCTTCATAATATTGTTGTTCCTTTTGACACTTGCTATCTACACACTAGCTCCCTAAAACCATGAACCCTAGGCTTTATCTTCTCTTTACTATCCATTCTAGTCATTATCATGTTTTATTCCTTTATTTTTTAACTTATTTACATTTTTACCTATTTATTGCACTAGGTCAACTTGGTTGACCTAGTGTATTCTAGGGACATCTTTATCTATTTTGACTTGTTTTCATCATGGCCAACCTAACACAGACTTTAGGCATTAGCTCAAGAATGTACTAGGTTGACCTAGTCAACTTAGTACAATTGACATGTCCAAATGGTTTTTAGGATAATTAATACTATATATACAAGGTCATTTACCACCATTTCATAAGAGTCAAAAGAGAGTGAAGAATCAAGAAAAGAAGTGCTACTAAACATCTATGTATTGACCATTAGACTTGAGGAATAAATCATTAGGGTTCAATAATTTTTTTTGAGCTTCAATCTGGTCTTATGGAGAATTCTTTTGGATGTTTAGGTAGGTCATGTAGCCAATATATGATTTATCTTGGTTATACTTACAAGCCATAATAATATCTTACAAAGCACTTGGCCAAGGGAGAGGTTGAGAGTCAATAGGTTCATCTTCAAAGGTAAGTATTCTTTATTTCTCCCTTGTAAGATTAGATACATAATGTAGTGTGTATTCTTATCTTCCATATATTAAGATTTCATATACATTGACATGAGTATATGTCTCCTATGATTTTCTAGTTTAGTTATTTATTTTTATATTCTAACCCCCACTTTGTGTCATAAGCTTTGGTATGCACTAGATTAGTTAACTTTTCTTATTATTATAATAGTTTACTTTTTAGTTTAGTACATAAGTGAACATCAAATCATAGGACTCTTTTAGGGTTGGTGTCTGATTGTGTTAGAATTTATGATTTAGAACCCTTCCTATCATGATGTGTTGTGATAAATGATACAAGTGATCCCCTAATCAAGTCTAATAGATCCCCATATTGGTCATGCTCTTACTTACCAAGTGTATACCCAATTAGAAGTGTATGTGTACTCAATCTTATCCGATCTAGAGTTAATTCATTGTGCATCATGTAATTTTGATTACATACATATAGCACTTAGTGTATTTCATCATTAATAACACAATATGGTAAAAAATTATCTCTCATTAGATGCTTAATGAATTACATGACAAAGCTCTACTATCTATTCTTCAAATCCACACCCAAAAATGATTATAACATGGTATTTATACATGTTTCTCCCTGACCAAGTTTTACTTACTATAAATGTCATGAATAGATGCCACATGGACTCTTAACAGACTATGAGTCATGGATCTTATAATAAGTTATTCATATAGACTCAAATCCCTATTCCCCTAGATCCTCTCTCAATGCTATATTCTAGAAACCATGTGTTTTGTTCCTTGTGGGTTGGTACAAAACCTTTGATTGATAAGGTGGAAGTGTCTTATATGAATAGTTCTTCTAAACTCTCATGTATCCCATGTGCTCTACTACTCATGCACTCCCCTAGTATTCTAATTATATTTTGAGTCCTATGTTCTTAGGTCCATCATGACTTGTTCTCTTTTGACTAGGTTTTCTCATCTTGGGTTTCCTCTACCATTGTCCTCTCATGCCCAGTAAGTTCAACACCATATCACTTCTACACCTATCAGCTACATGACATGGTCTTTCCATGCCATGGTCCTTTCACACCATGTTAGTCTTGTGCCAAAATGGGATAATGATCCTTTTACACCATGCTGATCTTGCATGCCAAAATGGGAGATTACTTAATCAAAATTTAGGGGCCAACATCACCCCACACTATTCCCTTAGTCTATCTCAGACTAAGTCATGCTAACATATTTTAAAATTTTGGGCCCCTTCTGCTTGAGTTCCTTATTCAAACCATCCTAATGAGATAATTCATTGAGGACTTTAATAGTTATTCCTTTAATGTACTCTTTTTATTCTTTCAACTCCTTAGGTTGGGTTGGAGTCTCACTCTTTTTCACCAGCTCATCTAGAGCTGCACTAGCTTACTTGTGAACATCTTATAGTGTGGATAACTCCTTGTCAACCTATCTTTGGAGTGATCAAAACTCACATTTAGATACTAATGGTGATTATTAATAACATCTTCCATTGTCTTGATGGCTTTAAATTATTTCACAATCTTGATGTGATCTTTTATTAATAGGTCAGCATCAACCATTTTCTACCTCAAGATCTCTTCATTATGGAGCTAAGCCTCCAATTATTTATTTAGACATGTTAGGCATGAAAAAATGTCATCTAAAATGGGGATAAATTCCCTAACTCTCTCCAAAGTATGCTTGTAGATATCAACTACCATGGTGAACTATTTAATTACTTTCCCATCACCTCTTGGCATAGGTTACTTCTTACATTTCTTGAGTATCAATTTGACTAAGGTCTCTAATTCTCCAATGACATCCCTATCTAGAGGTATGCCATCTACAAGTGTTAGTTCATACTTCAAAATTGTTTTACAAAGTGTTAAAACCTTTACTTTAACCTTTGTGGCCTCTTGGATCTTTTGTTTCAAAGAAGCCACTTCCTCGATGAGTGTTTGCGTCTCTACAAGCACTTTGTTATACATGTCCACTACTTTGGCATGTTTTCATTCTAATATGCATGCATCAAAATTAGAAAAATGTTCTGAAACATCATTCCATGCCCAATTTCAAAAATTCTATACTTGCTATTAGTGGGGTGAGCCTTTATGGGTCAACCCTCATTAGGTTTGGTAGTCCTAGAGCATCTAGGCTAAAAAAATGCTATCTAACAAGAGATCAATTTCAATATCCTCATTTTTACATATCTAAAAGGAAGGACACTTGCTTATTATTTATGGAGTCACATCTTTAGGGTGGAAATGCTGCCAAATATAGAGTTCTTTGTCCTTTATGCTAAACTGATAACATTCATGCATAGTGGTCAGCTCTCTCTATTCTTATTCTTTAGATTCACTTGGCCCATTTCCTTACTCAAGTCTTGTTTAGGCTCAGCCTCTTCATTAATTCCTTTGGCTATCCCACTTGATCTCACTTCATCTATATCAATTTGGGGATCACTATATGGGGACTCTTATTTTAAGGATGGAGTCTTTTAAGAGCTTGATTTTGAGGTATGGATATGTACTTAACAACCCTCATAATGGGGTGATCACCTTGGAAGTTGTTATGGGTTAGATCTTATGGTAGTCCTTGGAGATAGTGGGGTTAAAGGTGGAAGTGGAGGTGAAGAAGGTGGGGGACTGGGTTGAGGAGATAAGGGGTCTAAGATAGGTGAATGGGGAGGAGTGAAATGAGTAGGGGATGGAAAAGAAAGAGGAGATGAAGTGTGAGAAGGGGATGGAGATATATAAGATGGTGAAGATGAAGGGTGAGGTGGAGGGAGATGATTCATGAAGGGGTGAGAAAAAAAATGTCTAGAGGGTTACACCCCTACCATCCTTTGTCACTTTTGTGAGGTTTACTACCCACTTGAACTTGTGCCCACCTCTAGTCACTTCCTTTATAGTTTTGGTACCTAGGGGAGTCTTTCTCTAGGTTATCCATCCTAGGGGTGTTGGTGGGGTTGTAACATATAGAAATTTTTTTGGATTTACTCCCCAACTAAAATATCCTTAAATTTGATATCGGTTAATTTTGTCTCTAACCTCTCAACATAGGCCTTTTTGCCTAGATATGCATACATTTTCCAAAGGGTATAAAGCTCTGCATCAATCTTTTGCCTATAAAATGACTAGTTATGCATCATATATCTGATTAATGAAGTCTATAAATTATCATGAAGAGAAGGCATATGGAAGATTGATCCATTCTTAAAGCTCTCTTGATGGATTAATGTGGATGTGTGCAAGGGATTAATGTTACTTTACAACAAATTATGCTTGATCTATGGCCAAGGGGTGTAAGTACTTTGGAATGCACAACTCATTCCCAAGTGTCACCTTCATTCCATCAAACTAATACTCATATTTACCTTGTATGATGGGGTGATATGCTAGGAACAAGTGAATGTTTTGAAATGCTCAGTAAGGGACTTGTGAGTGGGAGGTATACCCACTTTAATGAAACTGAACTATAATATGGTACCTTGATTTCTTCAAAAACCAATAGTAAGAGGATATATCCCTAGGAAAACCTATACTTGGGCATCTTATGGGCCCTCATTACATCTTCAATTATTTTATGGACAAAGTACAATTCCTAGTTGTACTTTAGTCCCTATGTGGCTTGGTGAGAAAAGTATAGGTGGGCCATGTCCACCTCCTTACAGTGATTGATCACTCCAATCTTGGTGAAAATGATCCATTCCATGACTCTGAGAGTGGGATCTTATAAGTTTTTAAATTGCATAGCATGCCCCTACTTTTGGTACATTAGTATAGTGGTGGTCCTTTGAATCTTGTCTTTATCAACTAAGTCATCCATCACATTCATCCCAGAGCACTCTAGTCTCATGACTTTACTAATCCTCTCAGAGGTGATATTCATGTTGTACCTAGTGAATTAGATGTAGTCTTCATGGATGCATGAAAGGAGGAAATGTACTACTTCCATAGGTTTCCAAAAATAAGGCAACTTAAAGAGTTGGAAGAGGCCTACTTGGTCTAGTTATTTTTTATAGACGAGTCATATGCCACTTGATTTCTTATATTAGTGGTCTTAACCTAGTAATAATTTTGTAGTTCCACTTCATTCGCTAGTTAGTAGTGGTTATAATCAAATATGGTGGTGATTGATACTTTAGATACCCAATTCTTTGCATGCAGTATCAACTTTGGGTATTACATCTCCTTTATCAATAGATATGGAGGTGGAGATGATGGGGTCTTTGATACTACTAATGTCTGCACCTACTTCCATTTCTTCTTCTACATGTTCACTCACTTCTCCTTCCATGCACTATACTTATTTTGGTCTATTTTCTTGGTCCTCTAAGGCCTCTTCTCTAATAGGAAACTAATCTCTCCTACTCACCTCTTCCTCCTTTGGTATAGTTGGTAGCTTCTCAAGTCTCTTGTGCTTTTTCTTAGGCCATATTACCCTTCATGGAGCCCAAAGGTTAATATGTAGTTATCCCACTTTCCAAAATGAATATGTAGTGGAAGACCAATCTTACTTTGGCTAATGGTGGATCTGTAACCTGTAACTCTAAAAATTCACTTCTTTCCACAAATCTAGTCTCCTCATGCCTAGGTAACAACCTTCAAAACTTTACCAAGGACAAACACTACTTTTCTTCAGGAGTTACATAATTTGAACTTGGTGTGATATTTGGTTCTATAGTTTGTCATTTGTTCTTATCACTATCACTTAGAAAATTATCACAAGGTAAAGTGTGAAATGGCTTTAACATTCATATTTATAGGCTCTTCAAGGGGGTTTAACTTCATTAATTCCTTCCCTCTCCCCATCAATTCTAGTCATAAATGCAAATATTTTAATGGCCACCATATTTTGAACCTTTCATTATGCATTTAATGCCTTATCAATTTTTCCCATCATTCTATTCACATGTTTTTTGCATCATCATATTAATGGCCCATCTTTTCTCATGCCTTTCTTTAAAGTGGAAGACACCTATATTCCACTTTTTCAGTGGTGAAATATAACTATTTTTATTTTAAATCAGATGGAAATAACCTTTCTTTGAAGTGCCTTAAATGATTCAAGCACCTTTAATTACTTTCATGCCTTTAATGAATTGTGTACCCACATATCTTATGTTTCTAGTTTTAACTTGCACACTTTTTATTTTTAATACTCTATATATGAATCCTTACCCCAAACTAAAAAGGGTTCATGTTTCTCCATTAAAATAATAAGTAAAAAAACTCAAAATTTCATTAGAAGAGAAAGGTGTGCCATAGAGGCAACACTTTTTATTAAAAGTAATAAATCCTAACCTAATGGCCTAAGCCTTATTGATTAAAAAAAATCATTTATAATAGATAAAAATATGGTTGAATATGACTTCCATTATATTTCCCTAAGAGGGACTAACCATTGATTCAATTTAATCGATAAACCTCAGTATGTCGAATGTTATGTATTATGAAGGGCCATCTCAATAGATGCAGAGCTTCTTAGGGTGGTGTATGAACTTGGAGTCATATAAAAAAACTTTCATGCCTAAATACAAGACTTTATTATTTAGATGACAATCATGCTTAGGCCTTCTATTTTCATTTCTCAACATCCTGACTCTAATGGATGAGAAACTGAGTCTCATCTAGTTTCATTAAATCATCTAGTCATGCCTTCAACGATGCCTCATTATCTAATTTTCCCATATGTGATATGTATATGGAGGGGAAACATAAATCTAGAGACAACCACTTCCTTACCATACACTAAGTTGAATGATTTACTTTTATTGAGACACTTGTATATAGTTTGGTAGGTCTAGTGTCCTATAGATACTCTATCATCCCAATCAGTCTAGCCAACACTGTAGATTTTTGTTAAAGTGGTACTAAAGATATTATTGAAAGTTTTAGTAGTTCCATTAGCCTGAGGGTGGTACAATGTCATCTTATGGTGTGCGATCATGAACTCATCCAACAAGATATGAATCATCTCATTCAAGAAGTGGGTTTCCCAATCATCAGTGAAACTTAGGGGACATCCAAACCATGTTATAATGTTCTCTTAAATGAATTTTATGGTAGTTTATATAGTACAGTACTTTCTTAGTACTACTTCAACCTATCATGTGAGGTAATTGATCATTGTAATGATTTATCAAGAACCCATTCATCATCCTACTGGAGTAATGGACTTGATAAAATTGATAACCCATTTTTTGAATGGTTCTTGAGAGGGTATGGGTCACAAATGCATAGCATATCTCTTATAAATTTTACATATATGATATAAAATGTCACATTTATATAAATATTCCTTAGCATATTTGAATATATTTGGCCAATAAATTCCAATGAGTAACACCTTGTGGATGGTAGCCTCTCAACATAGTGTCCTCTAGCCATACCTTCGTGAACTTATCACAGTAACTTGGGGTGCTAATGTTTCATTACATAGTGGTGAAGCACATAATCATGATACATATTATAAATATCTCATACTATGAGATGATAAGGTGTGGCATGGATTGTAAGTTAACTTTTTCTCCTGCATGGTGAGAGAGTTTGGCACAGAGCCAATGTTTAAAAATGTTGTAATATCTTCTAGTTCTTTAGGTACCCATGCAACTTGAAAAAATTTACATAAGTAAGATCATATTTTATGGCACATGGGGGTTATCCATTCTAAATATTGGATAGGTTTTCAGGTCCATAGTTAGCCTTTCCTATTTTTACCATTACAAAAAATTGGAATTCTTGGAACAAGACAATCCATCAACAAATTATTCTATGTAGTACTAGTTTGTTGACAAGGCATTTCAAGGCCTCATGATCTATATAGAATTTAAAATGAGTGGATAGAAGATACTACATAAAAAATTTTAAATAATAGACCATAGACAAAGATTCATGCTCAGTGGTGGTGTAATTTATTTTATCTAGTGTAAACTTCCTACTAACAAAATAAATTGGGTGGTCTAAATGTATTTTTCTTGGTTGTGTAAGAATTTCACCAACTACCATGATATATGCATCAACATGGATATTAGAAGGATTTTTATCAATTAGGGAATTGTAGGATAAGATAAATAACAAACTTTTCTTTAAGTGTTTCAAAACCTGCCTTACAAGAATTGGTCCATATGAACTACTCATTGTGCTTTAAAAGTTCTTATAGGGGCACTATAATCTTGGAATAACCATGACTGAAATTTATGTAATAACCCATGTGCCCTAATAAATAACACACCTTACATTGAGTCTTGGGTATTGGAAGATGAAAAATCACAATGACCTTTATTGAATCCATCATGACTCCTTCCTTGCAAATAATATGCCTAAGAAGTACACCAAAAGGTGTCATGAATAGGCATTTCTTAAAATTAAAGGAAATTTGTAACACTCAAAAATGCTCAAGCATGAGTCTGAGATTATCACAATGGTCCTTGACCAACCCATATACCATCTATTCATCCAAGTAGACTTGGAGGAATTTGTGAATGAAATATTTAAAAGCTTTAACTGCTATCCATGAAAATACTGCTAGGGCATTTTAAACTTGAAAGGCATAATGGTATAGGAAAAATAAACTAATTCTATAGTGAAATTTATTTTATATTGGTCTTCCTCAGCTATTTGGACTTGGTGGTCCCTTAATATTCCATTTGTAAAAGAAAACACTTCACAACTAACAACACCTTCTAGGATTTCTTCTGTGAATGGTGTTGGAAAGGGATGAGTCACACAAGACACATTAAGCACTCTATAATCCACACAGATACATATACATCCATCCTTTTCTGATAATAATTATCATGGGACTGACCCAATTATATTCTATCATAGGAGTGATTACTCCAATGTGGAGCATACTGTTAATCTTTTCCTTCATGCACACCTAAAGATTAAGATTCATTTTGTATGGTCATTTTTTTATTGGTCAAGCACCATCAAATAATTTGATGTACATATCCCTAAATACAGGTGGAATCCCTTTATTTTTTTGTATATCCTTAGGAAAACATCTTATTATTCTTTTAGAAATTTAAATATTTTTGATATTTCTATTTCAATCCAATAGTTTCCAATTGTCATCATTTTCAGTTCTTTCTTTGTACCAATGTTATGGTGTATAATTTGAATAGGTCCATGATAGGGGTTATCTATTTGAAGACCTGTTTCTTGAATAGTTTATGTAGTAATTATTATAGATACATCTAAATGGTTAGCCAAGGGGTTGAGTGAAGTAGATCCTTCACCTTCATCTACTTAGAAGATGAGTTTTTGTTTTCCTAGGTGGATCTCTTCACGTCATTATTCATTAGGAACTAGAGTGGGAATAAAAATTGGAGGTGTTGGAGGATCATCAAACAAGTGTAAAGGCTTCTCAATTTATTGATAGATGTTTTATAGGTAGTCTTCTAGAGGAATGAGGTCTCTAATAACTACTTCACATATGGACTGAAGAGTGAGGTATAAGTTCATCCTTAGTGAAGAGTAGGATAGCACCAATGGCATGTTATCCTTTAGTAACTACCAGAACCTAGTACCCATGTGCCTCTCTTCATGAATATACCATGCTCATGTCCAAGTGCATAGAGTCTCATAGATACTTTGGTAAGTATGTGTCCTCAATTTGCCATATTGTCTCATAAACCTCAATGTGAAGTTTGGGGGCTTGCATGCCATTGTAACTAAGTCTTCACCTTACCTTATTATCATGATGAAATCTATGGTGTAGATCAGATCACACTTGAACTTAATATATTAGGTTTTATTTATGAGTATGCCACCATTTTGTAGTGGTGACACTGAAAAGGTGGTCTAATGACCTAATATGATCATCATCGATGTTGTAGAATTTCTCAAGGTTCTAGAAAAACTCATGTACCTCCATTTATTCTTGAAACCATGGGGATTCATCAAATATTTCTAGTGGTAGTCCTACCAGTGGCCCTCTCATTGATAAATCCATGAGGTGCACAAACTTATGACGTTTGGGAAGTTAGCTTAAAAAGTTTTTTCCTCTATTGATAGTGTTACATATCTTTCCAATGAGATCATAGTCACTATGGGCCCAATACTTATAAGCATTTCTTTTAGTATCAAAAATAGACTATCTATCTGACACCAAATAACACCATCTAGTATTGGACCTATCATTTATCATTCTAAGAATTAACATTATATATGTGGTTGATGTCTTCATTAGCATTAATAGGCTTAATATAAATAGGTCCTTGTGCTTGATTTAGTGGTATTACCACACACTGATCAGTGTTCAAAAAACTAATATATCAATTTTTAAATCTCAAATATGCATGGTATTCATAGCACCAAGGCCTTCTCAGTAGATCTAGGTAGTCATCATCTTTAGCTAACTCCAAAACCTCAAAATATACTTTTAAGGGAACCCCAAGTATGTCAATTGTGGCATTCTTGAGGACCCCAACAACATGCACTCAAGTATTATTTGCCAAAAACAAGACATGAGGATAAGGCTATAGGGTTAGAATAGATATTTTTTGCCAAGAATATTTAGTGAGGACATTGAATTCTTCTCTTGTATCTACTAAGATATCCTGAATTACCCATCCATTAATGGAAACATTAACCATATTTTTCCATCATCTGGGGGAGTAGAGGAACTAGGATTTTCCCAATACTGAGCATGATTTCAATAAAAATCTTCACTTTGGAAAATTAGTTGAGGGTTGATTATATGTGGTTATTGGGATTTATTCTTAAGCCAAGCACTAAATTAGGTAACAATGTACTCATCTAGCATACACTTACACAATTCTTGGAAGTCATCCTATATCACTGGTTGAGGTTCAACTTCTCTTTGCATAACAACACACTACATCAAGTCCTTATATTTGAGGTATTTAATCTCACCTTGGAGCTCTTGTAGAAGTGAAATTTTATCCTAAAGTACATCCTTTTGTTACTGAGCATCATGATACTCTCTATCTCATGGTTATTTTTGATGTACCTTTTCGATTGGGTTGGTTGTTGATTGAGTCTGTCCCCCACTACGAGTGGTAATATTTACTTATTGAAATATTAGAATGGTTGGGTATGCATGCCATTATGTTTTTTCTATTTGAATCATATCATTATCCTTTTCATTGAACTCTCTAGTGATAGCTGCATATAGACCAAGACACTCTTCTAGTCGATGGTCCTTTTTGCAAAATGCACATGTCAAGTACTCTAGGAAATCTCTTTGATAGTGGTTTGGATAACCACATTTGTAAAAAGTTCTCAATGGAAACCAAACACTACCTCATCCTCATCCTCTCCCCCAACTATGGTAGCCACCATTGTCTTGACTATTAGTGACTAGGTTTGGTGCATGCCATGCACTCGAGCTTCATGGATATCACTAATCAATCGACAATCATTGGTGTCATGGGTTTAGGAATCATAAATATTTCAATAATCAGAAACCTTAGTGTTATTAGCCTATTAAAAAGGAGGAAAATAATTAACATCATGTTCTTCATGGTATATCTCACATGTTTGTTTTAGTATTGCATGAATGTTTTTACAAAGGTAGTTGTTCCTTATATGCCCTTTAGTTTCACAATTGATAAACCAGACACCATTACATGTCTCATGTGCATTACTTTCCATCAATGTTTCAAGTTTTGATGCCATGGATGCTATTTTTTCCTCTATAAAAGGACTAATCTTGGTATCCATGCTTCTAACTACTTCAACATGAAGGGAAACTTCCAAATCCTCACACATGCTAGTGAAGGTTCATTATGACAAAGTCTACTAAAAAGGTAGTAAAAATCCTCCCACAAACCATTATGCATGATGAGTAGGATTTATTTTAAATGATAATTTATAAATCAAGGTTTTAAATTGAGCATCATACTCACATATGTTATTTGTAAGTCCTTGATTTATGTCCTTCAACATCACTATACTTTGTTTTTCAAACTCAGGAATGTCAAATTCCTATAGAAAGGCTACTTTGAGTTGATCATAGTTGACTACCACTTATTGCGGATCAAAATTTTGATACCATTTGTGTGTGCACTCTAAAACCATAGTTTTAAACTACATATCTTTTTATTCAAAAGATGTGATACCTCATGCTTTCCAAATTAGTTCACACTTATGGACATGTTTAGCTACAATTCTACCCCTTGGTATTCAGGTAAGTGTAATTTCATCTCATAGTATACCATAGTAGGCTGTGTTGGTTGAATAGGTGGTTACTAAAAAGATATATCCCCTATTTCTTGAGGAGGAGGTTTGCTTCCTCCTACACTCCACCTAATCCTCCTCCAGTGCCTTAAGTAGTAGTACCAGTGAAAAGAGGTGTGGTAGATAGTTGGTTACCCAAGTTTGGGCCTATACTATGGCCTTAAATACTAGACCCTCCAGGAATCCTAATTTGTTTTATATAATTCCCTTAAATGGAAAAAGATAATGTAAAATATGAATGAACATCAAATGGCCTAGTTTTATTCTCCCTTAACAATTCATTTTCGAACTCTGAACTATCTATATCTTAATTTTGTATATGTACTCTATCTAACTCAAAGGCATGAGCATGCAATATAATAGGGTAGCTTGGTTGATTCAAACTTGGTTCCTCAACTCTTGAAGTCTATCTCAGTTCTCTTTTGTATGATATAAGTGGAAAATAATGTAGCTAAAAAGTGATAGGTTCCTCATGTGTGTCCACTTCCCTATAGCTCCTTACAACACTCCTAAAGGTCTCCTAATCTCTTACCATGCCACTAAACACTATGATGATTTTTTGGGATTCATCATAATTACATTTATATAATGTTCATTGGCTTGCTACCATGTTGAACCCATAATATTTAATTAGCCCCTAGTCTCCCCTTACAAATGTGTGGCTCAAGCATACAAGAATTTATCCCTCTACGGGTATAGTTACCAATCCAAGGTCAAAAATTAATTTATTAATTTTTAAGGAAAAAATTTTAAGATATCAACCCCTTAGCTCTCAAATAAATTATAATTTTTCTTCTTCAGGGCATGAATAGGTGGTCACAATGTACTCCAAAATGTAGTTGTTCTGAACTCCTCTCCACCAATTTTTAACTCCTCATGTTCATGGAAATACAAGTAATGATAAAATATTATACATTTAAAGAATTTAAGGCTTACTCCTTCCAATATTTCTATATTTTCCTTGAGCATATGCTATTATCCAAACTATTTCTATCTAATTTTTACTTTTTCCTAGTGTTAAAAAGAAAGAAACTAGTAAAGTGATGTGTAGAAAAATACTTGTTGAATGTGCACTCATTGAAATTTAGAATTTGTGATAAATCATATTTGGTTTGGGAGAATGAACTGTAACTAAGAAAACACTACCACAAAACTTGTTTGTTAGACAAGTAGTTGGGTGGATTGCCTAGTGTGAACTAGATCCTAGAAGTAAAACCTTTCTAGGAGGCTATCAATCCACCTGCTTTTAAAGACTTAAGTTTAAAAATAAAAATAAAAGAGAATTATATTTAAAATGAAAAACTAAAATTAAATATATAAAATAACATCAAATTAATTAATAAAATTAAATGCTTTGTGAAGATAGTTAAAATAAAGCAACTAGTTCGATTAATACTAATGTTGAAAATTAGCTGAAGCAAAGTAGTGGTTTTGGTTTGGTAATTTGGCAAGGGTAAAAATAGAGATTGGTTAGGGTTGGTAAAATTTTTATATGGTAAAGGTTAATATTTTCAAGAAGGAAAGAGGGATAAATGGTCAAGAAGGGACCAAGAAGGCAAAGGGGAAAATGGTCAAAAGAAGGCCAAGAAGGCAAAGGGATAAATGGTGATCAAGAAGGAAAAGGAATATGGGAAAGAGGGTAAAATGGAAAGATGGTAAGGAAGAAACAAAGTGAAATAAGAAGGCCAAAGTGAAAGAATTAAATAAATTAAAATAACTAAATAACAAAGTTACCTCAATTCTAAAAGATGTTTGTTGATGAAGATCGGCTTGTTGAAGATTGTTTATGATGTTGTTGTTGATGAAGATGGCTTAAATTTTTGGTAGAGCTTTATGGATTTAAATCCTATAACCTCATAGATGATGACCTCATAAAAAAGTAACAAACCTGAAAATTGAATGCTTCCACCAAAAACTCAATCATGGGTGAAGGGGGAGGGTTATATTTACAACATTTGATGTCAAATAACATGCCAAAGGAGTGGAATAATGAAATGTGTCACCACTTTATAAGTGGTCTCATGAGTGGTAATGAAAGAAAAGGGGGTGATATTCCAACTTAGCTAATAGGTTTCTCAATTGATTGGGTTATCTCCCAACTTGTTAAAGTGTCCAAAATAGGGTAGGGATCATGCACATGGACCCAAATGACAATGCCTTTTTATATTTTATGATAAGTACTTAAGGAGGTGACCCAAAAACTGTGTTACCATTTTCAAAGTGGGATCATAAGTGGTCATGAAAGACAAGGGGGTGAGATTTCCACTTAGATAATAGGTCTCCCACTTGGTTGGTTTATCTCTCAACTTGCTAAAGAGTCCAAAATGGATTAGATATCATGTACATGAGCTCATATGGGTCCAAAATACTTTCCACCACTCACTTCCATATTTTACCAAGTACTTGACAAGGATACCCACATACTTTCGTGTCACTCTTATGCATGGTAATAAAGGATGATGTTGAATGGTGGTCCCTTATGGAAAAATTTGCCATACTTCAAAATAGGGACCCTTATGATGCTTAATGATATTATTAGGCAACTTGGATGAGGGTCCCAAGTGGGGTATGATGTCCCACTTCAATCCACCTCACTTTTAAGCCATGTCACTTGCCATATCACTGTTAAATCACCCACCATGTCACATGCCATGTCACCATGAATAGTGATGGTAGGTCCCATAGTGAATAGTGATTTTGAATAGTGACTTGAAATAGGTTGAGGGGTTGGGTTAAGGTTCAATAAGGGTTAGGTGGGCGTTAGGGTGGACCCAAGGCATTCAGACATCTAGAATTATGAGTATGAAATTTTTTTAGTGTCTACATTTTGCCCTTTTTTTTAATGCAGCATTGAATTAACATACTAAAAAACAAAAATGGATTACTTGGTCGAAGGTCAACATGTCCCAATTATAGGGGGAGGTGTTCCCCATCAAACTAGGAGTTGATGAGGAAAAGAAGAATTAGGTACAGGTTTGATAAGAGGTTGGTGCAAAAAAAGGGTTGGGCATTTAAAATACAAATAGGTGCACAAAATATGACTAAGTGTGATAGCCAAGACCACACACAGATAAAAGTTGCCAATGTTGTTAAAATGAGGGTCAAATTTTAAGAGACAAGTGACTATGTCCCATGTGACCACAACTACAGTTGGGCACACATGTTAGTCTATTAGACAAGGTCAGTATTTTTGAAGGTATCCAAATTTGGAAGTGTTCCTTTGAAAAACATAGATGGTTTGGTCATGTATTAGGTGGTGTAAATTCAAATGTTAAACATGGCAAGTACCAAGGCAAGGTTGTCAAAAAAATATGCAATAGTTTAGGTCAAAATAACTAACATCAAGGTGGAGAAAGGTGAATGGGTAGGGATGGGATGGTAGGGGTGGCTGAGTTGACTCCAAATACACTAGGATTAATAGATGCTACCTACATAGTTCTATGGATAAAATATCCAAAAGAACTTTAGGCCCAATGTAGTTCTCTAGTGTAGTTCAGATGGGTTACCCCAATATGATATACCACATGGTTAGGTTTAGGTTTATAGTTTGGTAATGGTGAGGTGTCATGGTGTAGATTGGTGAATAATCACCATAATAATCCCACATGAATTAAGAGGAGAAAACATGGATGGAAAAGGTAGGATAAATAAGTGGGTAACAAAAGGCTAAGGATCACAAATGTCTTGTGATGCAACTAAACTAGAGAAGAGGTGCCTTAAACTTATAAAATTATGTGGGGTATAAGTATAGTGATGGTATTTATCACTATGAGCTAATTTTTAAGAGATGGGCATCTATCAAATTCTGCATAATCTTATTGGTGAAGGGTCATCATCACTACGATTTGAGTTTTAAGGACAGTAGCAAAGTGATGAATTGTAAGGAATTTATTTGATAACCAAGTAGATTTTGAGGTAAAAAATTAGTATCATGGTATGTGATAGAGTATGTACTATGCCTTAATCAAGAGTTATATAGCCAATATAGGTAAAATGTGCCCATGTCTGTATCCTCTATCCCATTACCTTGGAACTAATAATTTTGGGTTCTACTCAAGAGAGGTACTTCCAACAGTGAGATACATGGTCTAGGATATTAGTTATACATCTATATAAGGTGGCCATTCACCTATGATGGATGATTTTTTAGGTGGTACAAAATAAAAGACTACCATATTTGAAAAGCATAAGTTAGTGACATGGAATAGTGGGATTATAGTGACAAGTATTTGGAAACTATCACAACCAGCAATAGTGGAAATTTAGAAGGCATGAAAATTATATTGGCACATGAATGGAAGCTAATTTATGTCAACTAAGGCAAAGGTGATAATGATGCAAATGACCACCAAGCCCACAAGGACCACAAGATGACAAAGCAAGAAAAGACATCAAATACAAATCAGATGATAAGGGAAATAAAAAGACATCAGATAGTACATAATGACTTTATCAAAATGACTGATTAGATCAAATTCTATGTTTCAACATAAAAAGGTAAGTAGACATGACCATTTCAAGTGGGAATACTATTTAAAAGAATCAATGACATCATAGGACCCTTCCCATTGATGAAATGTCTAATCATGTTGGAAAGGAAGAATGGTCAGGTATTCTATTTAAAGAATCATGGTAAGGATGAATGTCTATTGTGAATTTATTTGGTTTTTTAGGTTTTAGATAGTGTAGAGAACTACACAAGGTTGAAGATGGTGAACAATAAGAACAATGGTGGAGATAATCAACAACCCTGATTACCCAAAATAATCAATATGGTGAATGTGCATATCTACCAGATATTGTAACATGTAATGATGATAATATAAGTACTATTAAACCAACACCAAGAGGAAAGTAACTCATGGCCTAAGCTTGAGTCTGAATTCCTACCTCCTTAATAGTGAAGAAGGAAAGAATTTTATTTTTCAAGATGTAGGGTTGGGGTACATGACCTTCAGCCTGTCTATGAAGGAAATATTCACTATCCAAGGGGATGTGCATTAAGGTAATAAGAGGTGGTACCTATACAATAAAAATAGCTAGAGTAGAGAGATGTAATATTTTTGAAGGTTTAGAAAGGTGTAAGACCCAGAGCATAATATGTTTCTTGCCCTGTGGGTATGAATGCAAAAGAGGATAACAGAGTGTGCCCTTTAGTGGTTAATAATAAAAGGAATTTTATAGATTTTATCTCAAGGAGAAATCAAGTATAAGGATGGATAAACATAAATATAAAGTCACCATATAATTAACATAATGCTTAGGTAGGAAAATAATGTATGTAGATGCCTTAGGTGAGATGTGTATAGTCTGATAGCTTTGTATGTACCATACGACTCCTCGTAACCTAAATAAAATATTGTAAGTTTGTTGTAAATATGTAAAAAATGTGTTGGATGTCATTTTTTGAATATTATTATGCTTAGGGTTATGTGGATACACATGAATGTTATGGTTATGGATATGATTATCATAATCTTTCTTAAGGTAAAAAAATGAGGTACGACAATAAATATCACTAAAGTGAAGAATATAATCAAGGGACAAATGTCATAATGAAAATATCAACCAAGCATATTAGGATAAGAAGATCATATAATTTTTCTTCTTTTAAAAGGATGAAAAATAAACCTGAAGTGGGATTGGCTTAATGAACATAAGCCCTTTGAATGTGTCACATGAGCATGCTTTGAAGGATAAAAAAAGGTGTGTTGATCACACTCTGTCAAGTACACTCAAACTGTGTATAGGGTTTAAAGGGGGAAGAGGTAATAGATAGGGTGAAGGGAGTAGTTGGAGAGGTACAAAAAGAGGACCCATCTGTAATAGGCTAATACATTGAAGGAAGAAATGGATGCCCTAAAGTAACAAACTTGATAAGATTTCATGCATTAAAATAAGAGAGTAGAGGACATAAGGAAGAAAGCATGTATAATAAATACAAATGGTGATCTCACTCTAATGACTAAGAAGATAGAGTGCCAATGGGAGAAAATAAATGAGATCCAACAAGGGATGAGGTTAAGGCGGACTAGGATATGGATGAAGAGATAGGTAGAGAAGACAATGAGGTCACTAATAAAGGTGAAGATGTAGAAGGAAAAAAAGAAGGTCAAGAAGAATAAGGAATGTCATCAAGGGAGATGATAAAAATGAAATGAAATGAAGAAAAGAGAATAAAAATAAAAGGTAAAATATGGGGGTTTGAGGAATGTACTAAAAAATAATTGAGTGGAGAGTTGAAAAGGATGGGGGGAGAAGTGTAACAATCATGAAGGGTAAGGGGAGGATGAGAAATATGACAAACCTTGATAGAATTTAAAAGAGGTTTGATAAAGACCAAAGAGAAAATATTTTGGTGATGAGAATGAAAAACAAGGAAACACATGGAAGAAAAGGAAATAGGAAGAAAAAGGAGTGAAATGACAACACAGAAAGGATGACAGGAGAGTGAAGAAGCAAGTGATGACTTAACCAAGTAAGCATGGATGATGATAGGCAAGGAGAGGGATAATGAATCAAATTAGATGGTAGTGTTGGAGATGAGAATGGGATGGAAAATATGAAATGGGTTAATAAAAATGAGGGGAAGCAAAGGATGGGTGGATAATAAAATGAAGAGATAAGGTATTTTTCAATCAGCTTGTTAGAAGAGATTGACAAGTTGAATGGGTGATTAGAGAATATTGACAAGCTAAAAAATTGGTGAGGTGGTGAATAAATAGGGGAACACAATGAGATAAAAATAAGGGATGTAGATCAGGGATGATAAGAAGAAGAATGAAGTATGGAAGGAAAAAGTGAGAATAGATAAGAAGAAAAGAGCAATTATGGAAGGAATATCAAAGGATAAAGACCCAATTAGAAGCTAGATTTGGATTTAAAAATGGAAAAGGTGGGAAGAATGGCAAATTTATAGAGATTTGTGGCACATGTAAGAAAAAACAAGGGATGATAGAAGAAATAAAAAATCATGCCAGATTGAAAATATGGGAAAGGGGAAAACAAAAATTGAGAATTGGAATTAAGGTGGTTTAAAAGCAGTGGAAGAGAATTAAGAAGGTGGTAGCAAAGAAGAAAAGGAGGCAAAAGTGTCCATTGATGTGTAAGGGAATAAGAATTTGTGAAATTGGTGAGGAAAAGAGAGGGATGAAGAGGGTATGACAAATCACCAAGGGCAACGAGAAATGATGAGGATGGCAAAAGAAGACAAAAGAGATAAAGGGAAAGGTTGGTAAGAAGTGGAGCATTAACAAAAAATGGAAAAAATGGGTGGGGATGTGAGCCATGAAGCATATGCAAGAAAAGGTGACTGGGAGACTAATGAAGTATGGTAGATGGTGGTTTTATGGGAAATAAGAGAGGTGGATGAGGAAGGCTATCAACCCTTATGTTAAAAGATATTGGAAAGATGGAGGTATGGAGATGGTAAAGAGATAGATAGAGAAGTGGAAGAAGATATTTTAGGGGAGAAGGTAAAATAATAATAAGGGATGTAGCTGAGTTGACCTCAATAACTGAATGTTGTCTACATAGTCCAAAAAGACCTTAGGCCAATGTAGTTCTCCTAAAAATGGCAAAAAAATAAAGAGGAAGTATTAGATGACATTAAAATACAAGGGTGCTAGGAAAAATCCAAATTTTCCTTGATATAGGATTCCCTAATCAAGAGGACACTATTAGCAGTGAAAATTAGTGAGAAGAAAATAGGGATGGTAGTTAGTTTTTAGTGGTTAAACTGCCCTTAGAAGTCAAACATCACCTACATAATCCATAAACATTAGGCCAATGTAGTTCAATAAGGGTTTTAGAGTGGTATTCAAATGGGTTGCCTTAATTTGATGGACTACATGGTTTGGTTTGGTGTAAGGTTAGTAGAGAATGGGTGTGCATCAAATATAGGTTAGGATTTCAGAGAAATGTATCTCCAAAAGGTTGGTTGATTGGTCATATATAAGAATTTGATGTTAATGTTTCTCTGATGCTGTTCATGTTTAGGTTTATGATGTTTTGATGGATGATAGTGGTGGCAAATAAGTAGGTTAGATAACCATAGTAGATGTGGGAAAAAACATGAAAAATTGCAAGACATACTTGTAATAGAATACATGAATCAATGATGAGAGAATAAGAAATGAAGTATAAAGCTTATTTATTGACAAGGATGAAATAAAACCTGAAGTTGGATTAGCTTAAGTAACATAAGCCTTTTGAATGCTTTCCATTAACATGCATTGGTTGATAAAATAAGTTTATTGATCACATTATGTTAAGTAAGCTCTAAATATCCTAATTTATAGATAGTATATAGGGAAGATGGGTAATAGGTGGTATGAAGGATAATGGGTGATGTTTATGGTAGCCTTATGTGGGTTAGTTTTCCCCTTCTGTAGGTGACCTAGGAATGGTAATAGATAACTCCATGTTGTATGTTAAATGTAGACTGATCAATGCAGGAAGTCTAAATGTGAAAGCCAATTATAACTTCCAACTCATTATGCTACTTGAGAGTTGATTGCGGCTTTATCTTTTGTTGTGGTAATGGGTCTTTTGTTTTATTTATATATATGGCAAGCTAATCGATGTGGGAAGATTCAATGAAACTTCTCCACTTTTGACAAAGTTAACTTAGCCATTCTTCAAGGGAGTGGTCTAATTTTATTGGCTTTGTATAATGCTCTTGATAACTATCCTTCAAGGGAGTAGTCTAACTTATATTTGGGAATTTTTATTTTGTTTTTGGGCCACTGTCCTTTAAGGGAGTAGTCTACAATACTTAAGATATTTACCTAAAGGTTTTTTTGGTATCCAAATTATTTTTGGATGTGATGTTTTTAGACATAAACAAATCTAATTAGGTTCAGAGGTTTACCATTATGAGGGAAAAAATTTAACACAATAAAGTTAATGATATGTGAAGAGGTGTGGTTTTGAGAGACAATGACCATGGGATTCCATCTTTTTAGAGACAAAAAGTATCCATGAGAACCATGATATGGGTAGAGCTATGGTACCCATATTCAAGATTAGGCTATGACTATGATGGTTAATCACATGGTTCTACGTTGTATTTAATTTTCCTCAAAAGGAGAGGAGGAATATGGGTGAAGGTTAAAATCTCCTAATCAAGGGATGAGATTTAAGTTAGACAAAAGAAGTGAGCTTGATCCTTATTCAATAGAAAAATGGGTGTTGATGCAAAGAATTGAGAGGCTTAGGTTATGGTTTACCTCCAAGAGAGGACAAATGATAAGCTCTTGATCCCTACTTATGGGTAATGATGTAGGGTCCAGGCCAATTGAAAGTAAACTTGCATCGATTACTTTTCTCCATGTTAGTCACATGTTGGTTTTCCTTTAGGATGAGGTCTTTGATATTGAATTCATTTTGTTTAAGGTACTTGTTATATTCACATCTGATACTCTCTTGATAGATATGGATGTGGGTGAGGGCTGATAAACAATGCTCATCAAGTAGCTCAAGCTGACCTAAATGGTGTTGATGATAATATTTTTTAGAAATAAAATATTGCAAAGATATGTGAAGAGAGGGAATTTAGACTTAAAGAGGCAAGACTGCCTCTAATTTGAAGACTAAAGATAAAGGGGTATCACCTGTAGAGGTTTTAATGCTAATGTGATAGGCCCAAAAAGATAATGGGATGTGTAAGTGTCAATCCTGCCCTAAAGCACTGATGACTTTGGTTAGCATTTTGTTAAGGATTTTTTTAGAGGCTTCTACTTGTCCATTTTATTGTGGAAAATAAGGTGAGAAAAAGCTTAAATTTATGCCAAATACATTGCATAGACCTTGGACTTGCTTATTTTTGAAATATTTACAATTATCAGTGATGATCTTATGAGGAATACCAAAGTGGCAAATGATATGATGGTTGATAAAGTTAACAATCTTCTCCACTTTGGTCTAGATAATAGGAATATCTTCCACCCACTTGGTGAAATATTCAATGGTTGTGATGATGGAGCTATGCCACTATGAAAAATGGGGGTTGATTTCCCCTATGAGATTGAGGCCCTATTGTGAGAAATGCCAAAAGTCCTTATATACCTAAAGGCCATTGGATGACACATGATATAAATTAGCATGTTATTTACATTTAACACACTTTTTTACATAATGGCAATAGTCTTTGTTGAGGGTGGGCCAATAGTATCCAAGGTGAAGGATACATTTAGTGACTGCTAGACTACTAAAGTGTCCCCTACATATCCCATAATGGATTTTCATGATGGCATGGGAAGCTTCATGGCTATGTAGGCAACAAAGAAGGATACTATCAAAACCATATTTGTAAAGGATTCCCCCTAGTATGGTGTAATGAGAGGTACTATGAACAAAGGTTCTTCAGGAATTCTTAGAGAGGTTGAGAGGAATGATGTGTAGGTTGAGGTAGTTAAAAGTTTGGTCATACCAAATGTTAGATGGGCATTCTCCACACTATAAATGGTAGGGAGGTTAGATTGGTTATAAGAGGGTGTGGTAAAATGATGAATGGTGATAAAAATTTTAGAATTGGAAGGCTAAGAATGGATCTGGGAAGCAAGGTAAGCCATTATATCAACAAAAATTGTTGGTAGATCAAGGAATAGATTGGACCAAGTAATGTTCTAATGATGTTAAGATTTTGTCAACTAAAGTTTTGTATTTTTGTAAGACATCATTATTACATTAATAAGAGCCATTAACCTAGTTGACCATAAGTTGGTAAACACTAAAGACATCGATTGTCTTAATTCCTAAGGCTAGAGTGGTTTGGAGACCTATGACTAGGGCTTCATACTCAGCCATATTGTTGGTGCATTCAAAATAAAGTTTGAAGGATAGAGGAAGGGGTTCACCATCAAAGAGGATAAGAATGATACCATCTCTCCCACCATGTTGACACTTTGATTCATCAAAGAAAATAGTCATTTGGTAGGTTATGTACTCTTGGGAAAAAGTAGTGATGGATTCATCTAGAAATTCAAAAGGAGGAGGTTGGTGATCTGTCAAATGGGTTTTGGCCATATGGTCAACAATGAATTTCCCTTTAATTAATTTTTGTTTAAGGAACTAAAGATCAAAATATGATAAGAGCATAAGCCATTTGGCCATACATTAGTTTTGGTATGGCTTGAAATGCGTGTACTTGAGTGGGTCAATGTTGGTTATGACAGGTTTTATGGTTAATAAAGTAATGGTGGAGTTTGGTGGCAACAAAATTCAAGGCTAAGTAGAGTTTCTCGATATGGGTATACTCAGTCTCATATTTTATAAGTTTGCAGCTAATGTAGTATATGGCTTGTTCTCTGTGTTGTTTACCTCAGTGAGCTAACATTGTCCTTAAGGAATGGTCGATGGTAGAGATATATAAGTAAAATGGTTGGTCATCCTTAGGTGGGGTGAGGATAGGTGGTGACAAAAGGTACTATTTGAGTGAACCAGAGGCTTTTTAACAATCATCATTCTATTTGAAAGAGACATCCTTCTTTAAAAAGTGATAGAAATGTTGGCACTAGCCTAAAAGCTAGGAAATGAAATGGTAAATGGATTGAAGCTTTCCCTACAGGCTACATAGTTGCCTAAGGTTGGTAGGAGGATATGTATCCAAGATTGATTTGACCTTGGCAAGGTCTACTTTGATTCCTTGAAGAGAGATAATAAATCCAAGAAGCTTTCCTAAAAGGTCCCCAAAAACACATTTCTTGGGGTTGAGTCTGACATGGAAATGGATTAGGCATTCAAAGATGCTACTGATAAAGTTTAGATGATCTTTAAAAGATTTGGATTTTCCTAAGAGATCATCAACATAATCTTCTATGATGGTGTGGATGAGGTAATGAAAGATGTAGGTCATGGCTCACTAGTAGGTATCACCAACATTCTTTACCCAAAAGGCATGAATATATATAAAAAGGTTCTCCAAGGGGTGGTAAGGGTAGTTTTATGTTGATATTTAGGAACAATCAAGATCTGATTGTAAACCAAAAACCTATCCATGAGAGATAACATCTCATGTTTAGCTACAAGATCAACAATTTGGTTAATAATAGGTAGAGGAAAGTCATCCTTGGGGTAGGTGAGGTTAAGGTCATGAAAGTCCACACAAATTCATAGACCCATAGTAGCTTCAGTGATAGGTATGATATTTGAAACCCATTAGGGGTAGTCAATGGTTTTAATTAATTTTATAGATAGGAGATGTTGAATCTCTTCTTTGATGAGAAGGGCTACGTGAGGATGCATGTGTCAAAGTTTCTATTTAATAGGCTTGACATCAAGATGAATGAATATGTTATGGGTAGAAATGGTGGAGTCAATCTTGGGCATGTCACTATAAGACCAAGAAAATGATATGTTACAGTCTTGGAAGAAAGAGAAAAAGTCTTGAAGTTCTTTGACATTCAGTGATTGGCCCAATTTGACAATACAGGGGTTATTTGGAGTGCCCAAGTTGATATCCGTGATGGATTCATTCAACATGGTTGAGGTTTCAAAAGGAAAGGATTTATGGATTGAAGAATTTGGGGTACCAAGGTATGTGAGAATAGAACCATCATCTTGATGTTGGATGATGATGATGGTAGGAGAGTAATTTTTTACCATTTCTTAATGAATGAGAGGAAGAGTTTTAGTTTGGCCATACTTTTGTTAGGTCATAGGGCCCAAACTAATAACATTGACTAAAAAAATTAGGAGGAATGATGTTAAAATCTTCAAACTTCAAAGGAGATTTGGTTGGTGAGGAAGGATATCTTCCTTAATGGTGTTAATAGGTTTGGGTGAATTGGTGTGTTATTTGGGGAGTACAAACCAAAGGCCAAATGACTTGTGAGGTTTTTGGGTTTTGAGCAAAAGTAAATCATGAGGTATTTATTCATATCAGCCAAGGCCAAATCCCTTTCAATCACACTTGTGAAGGTATAATTTAGTGAATGTTGGTTTGTCAAGGTAGGAAACATTAGATGTGAATCATTGGATGGAAGAGGTAGTGACAGGAGAAATAAGTGTTCAATCAAGTCCCCCATAGATGAAGTTTTTTTGATGGTTGGGGGATCAAAAGGGATAATCACTCTAATGTTAAGGCTATAGGAAGGGTCATATTTGAGGTTCCCATATTCTTGAGGAGTAGGGAAAGCATCCAATGCTAGAAAGGTGATACTCCCCTAACAAGAATCATCAAAACATAGATCATAAGGGCTCCTCTATGGGGATATATGAAGAAGGGATGGATGAGATATTTGACATTTCATTGATGGTCCATGGTTGGGGTGTAACTAATGAAGGTGCATTAGATGAGTACACGAGGACATCATTGGGGTGATAGGTCATGTTGCATGTTGAGAAAGGATTTGGGCTACTTGGATATTCATGACGTAGCCCTCATGATCAAAATTAATGCCTTGATTGAGGGTAGAGGTAACACATTCCATGGAGAGAATCTAAGGTAATCCTAACTTTTCTTCTACAACATATAAGAGTTTAGGGAGTGTGTGAGGTCCTATATGGATATGAATGATGATTATTCCCAAGGTAGTGTCCATAGTGTCATTAAAGGATTAGAGGACCATTGCAGATTCTGAAATGATAATTGTTTAGTAAGTTGAGTTGGTTGTTAGCATAAGAGGATATGATGTTAATGCTCACTCCCTCATCAATAATCACCCTTTTGACATGGGTTTGGTTGATGTAAGTGGTAATAAAGAGTGGGGGATCTGGGTCCTCAAGGTGGACGAAAGGTATTTTTTAATTCTTAAATGTGACAAGGTTGGAATTTTGAAGGGCACCAACAAAGGTGGCTAGAGGTTGGGGGTAATTGGATTGGACCTTGATGGATTAAAAGTCCTTTATGAGTGCTTGGAGATGATGGGGAGAAGTATAAATCAACTCATACAAGCTCATTTTTTTAGGCTCTGGTGAAGTTTTTTAAGGATAACTTTTTAGATAGATATTGCATATGGATTGGATTGTGAAGGGTTAGTTGTGGGGGCACCTAAGATAGATGGATATGGTTGGGTATGGTTTTCTTAGGAGTTTTAAGAGGGGTAAGTCTAATAAATTCACACCTTAGCCTTCCCTTTATCCTTCTATTGTGATTTAGTGACCATGTTGATAGTATGGATAGAAGGAAAGGGTGAGGTAATAGAGTGGTAAGACTAATCTTCATTTTTAGGTAAGAGTGGAGGAGAGGGTAAGTGTTGGGTAGGTAGGGTTATTGTTTAGGTTGGTATGGGTGACATAGGAGGCTTGTTTCTTAATAGATTATCCTCATTGTAAAGATGGTGTATAAGAGTTTAGAGAGCTTTACAATTCTTCATATCATGGCCAGGTGTCCTATGCTATAAAAAATCAAATTATTATTTAACCATGATGGTTTGATATCTGAAGGGTCAAAGGGTTTTATGGGTGGTAAGATCAAGGAAGACGTTTGCAAAAACTAGTGGAGAATGGTTAGGTAAGACTTGGTTAAAATTGGTAAAGGTTTAACAGTTTTTTTTTTGGGTGTTGAGGTAGAAGGCTATTTGGAATTAGGTTTGGTGATAGTTGTCTTAGGTAAAGTGGTATGCTTGGTTGATAGTTTTATTTTACGTAATATGGTTGAAGAGCTAGAGGTCGAGGATGGTAAGGTAAGTAACTTAGGTATTGATGGTATAGTAAAAAGAGGTGTCTTAGAAAGCAAGTGTGAAGGTGTAACCACTAGAGGTGGTGGGGTTTTGGTAAAAATAATGGGCTTTGTGCTCAAGGTAGAGGGATGAGGATCCAAAATGGAGGGAAAGGTTGAGGGAGGTAGAATTTGAGGCTTTGGGCCTTTGGGTGGTTTTACCTCTTTGCTTGATTTGGTTTTTGGTTTTGAAGGGGGTTTTGTTACTAGGGTTTTGGTTGTCTTAGGTGGTTGAGGGTTGGTTAGTTTGGTGGAGGTTTTGGTTGGGTGGGTGGAGGTTTTGGCTGGTTGGGTGGAGGTTTTGACTAGTTGGTTATTAGAAGTGCTAGGTTTGTCTACCAAAGAAGGGGTTAGAGGTTATAGTTTAGTAACATAAGGGAGACCTAATTATTTTCAAAAGGTGGCTCGATCCCTATTAGGGTTGGGGACACATTTCAATTTTTTCCACTAGCTTTGAGAAAGGTTTGACTCCATGAATGGTGGATCTAAAAGATAATCCACTAGGTGGAGACATAAGGATGGTAACCTTGTCCTTTTCCTCAATAAAAATATGTAAGGTTAGGATAGATGGATCTTCTATGGGAGGAGTAGACAGGGGCATTTCCTTCTCAGGAATGATTTTTGTGGTAGGGGAGAGTTACATGGTGTTAACTAAGAATTTTACTCAAGAGAGGATGGTTAGTATCATGTTAGATTTAAAATGAAAATACAATGAAATAGATGGAATTGGAATTGTAAAGTGATGTTAGATGCATCGGATCCATTAGTCCATTTAGGATGTTATCAATATAAAATAAAAAAGGCATGAGTCTTATGCAAGAGATTTAATAGAAAAGAACAATCCAGAGCACCCAGGTGTAAAATTGTCATTTTGACTCAAAATGATCTGATCAAAGTTGGTTATCCCATAAATTGCACCACCCCATTTAATGATACCCTAGCTAGAATTGGCACTTGAATATTTTAGGTTTAAATCTTTTAATGATATTTAGTTTTTTTAGGCCAAATTATGCATTTTGGGTGGAAATTGGTCTAAAGACTGGTTGGAGGTTATCGATGGCCAGATTTAAGTGTCTATAGTTTTTCCCTATTTGGGAAGATGTTTCAAACTATATGTAAATAAACGTCTTCTCAAATAATGAGAGATGACATGTATGCTAATAAGAAGATGATTATTAAATAATAAATCTCTAAATGGTTTTGGGAAGCCTATGATGATTCCTCCTCAAGGGAGTGGCCATCACATATGATGATGGATGGTCCCTAAAAAAGAAACAAAAAAAAAGGTGGAAATAACCTGTGGTTGAGATTAATCCAAATGAAAATATGATTGCATGCATTGATTTAAAAAGATTATTGATTTGCACAAAGGTGGTTATAATCAAGAATAAAAGTTAAAATAATGATTTGTTCATAGGCAGTTATAATCATTAAGAGGACATAGATTGGCTAAAGATGATTATGCCCTAGTTAGGGATGATTAGCAAGCATAATTCAAGGATATAATTTGGATTACATATGAAATATGAGTGGGTGTAAAGTGATGAAAGAGATCGACAGAGGAATATTATTAATCATCAAAAATGATTTAGTTTTGCTTACTAATGAGGATATGTTCATCCTAATTATAAATGATACAACTAAAACGGACAATAGATTAATTTGATCAAGGGTAGGATGGAAGGCTTTGCCAAGGTGCCAAGGATAAACTTCTATAGCTCCATTGATTTTAGACCTTTATGAAGTTAATTTTTTTTTTAGCATGTGATGGTAGGCTTCATAATAAAACACCATGAAGACTTGACTCAAGAGAAACACACTATGGTTAGTATGGTGTTAGTTACAAAATGAAAACAAAATTAAAGAAACACACTAACTATAATAACATCTCTAGGCTTAGACACTAGGGAGAGCTTAGTTAACAAACATGAATAAAACATGCAACTAAAATGCAAAAGAAACCTTCTTTCACCTTCCTAGCATAACATTATGTGATCTAAGAATTTGACTCAAGAGAGGATGGCTAGTATTGTGTTAGTTTCAAAATGAAAACAAAATGAAAGAAACATACTAACTAACATAACATCTCTAGGCATAGACACTAGGGATAGCTTAGTTAACAAACATGAATAAAACACACAACTAAAATGCAAAAGAAACCTTTTTTTACCTTCCTTAGAGGCTCCAAAATGTTTTTTGTAGTGGCTTGTTTGACTTGTGCTCATGAAGTCTTCATCAAAGGAGGTTTGGGTATCTCCTATTATCCTTAGCATAACACTAATTAGCGTAACATTATATTATCTAGGAATTTGACTCAAGAGAGGATGGTTAGTATGGCGTCAGTTTCAAAATGAAAATAAAATGAAAGAAACACACTAACTAGCATAACATCTCTAGGCCTAGAAACTAAGGAAAGCTTAGTTAACAAACATGAATAAAAAACACAACTTAAATGCAAAATAAACCTTCTTTTACCTTCTCTAGATGCTCTAAAATACTTTTTGTAGTGGCTTTCTCAGCTTGTGCTCATGAAGTCTTCATCAAAGGAGGCTTGGCTATCTCCTCTTCTCTTTGGCACCTTGTGGCTTTAGCTTGGCTTGGCTTGGAATCAATTTGGAATGGTAACAATAATTGAAATGGATTCTTTAAGATATTGTTGTATTATAACTTTGTACCAAAATACCTTAAAAATGATGTTTATGGCCTCTCTATTTATCAATTTTTGAGAATGTCTTGAATCAACCTAAATCATCCATCTCAAGATTGAGATGTGTGGCTAAGGATTAATTCAATTATGAAATTAAAATTGATAAATAGTCTTATCAATATTTAGGATAGAGGATAAATTAAGAGGCATGGAGGGGTTTGATGAGGCATGAGAGGCATGAATCTTGATATTTATGGCATTTATGGCCTAGGGATGTCTTCCCAAAAAATGAGGTCATCTGATGATGTAGATATTCAATATTCATTTCCAAAAAAAATTATTCAATTATTTTCCATGGATTTCTTAATTAGGATCTAATTTTGTTTAATTATCTCTTAAGTATGATTAAGCACTTTGTACACAAATTACTCAAATTAATCAGAATGCCTTATTACTGGTCTAAAATTCAATTGGATTGGAATTAGAAGGTAATATCAAATACATTGGATCCATTATCCCATTAAGATGTTATCAATATAAAATAAAAAATGCATGTGTCTTATGCAAGAGATTTAAAAGAAAAAAACAATCTAGAGCACCTAGGTGCAAAATTATCATTTTGACTCAGAATGATCAGATCAAAGCTAGTTGGCCCATAAATTGCACTACCCCATTTAATGATACTCTATCTATAATTATCACTTGAATATGTTAGGTTTAAATATTTTAATATGATTTAGTATTTTTAGGCCAAATTATGCATTTTGGGTGGAAATTGGTCAAAATCCTAGTTGGAGGTTATCAGTGCCCAAATTTAGGTGTCATAGTTTGCCCCTATTTGGGAAGGCATTTCAAGCTATAAGCCCAATAACATATTCTCAAATAATTAAAATGTCCTATAAGCCTATAACTATAATGATGATAAATTAACTATATGATGCCCCCTCGAGGGAATGGTTGACACAAGCAGGTTGAAAAATGGTCCCTCGATAAGAAGCGAAATGAGGGGACCAAATAAATAAAAGATGATGGTTTGAAAACATAATGATATTGAAAAGGTAGTCAAAATCATTGAGAATTCAAGTGGGACAATGCACAATAGCTTGCCTAAAGGAAGTTATAAGCATTGTACCCTAATAGTGGCAAATTGGTATGATAACACAATGATTTTCATAAAGGTGGTTAGAATCATTGAGAATATGGAGCTACCCTAGTTAGGATAGAAAAAATATAAAAACATGCCCCTGTATGGGCATAAAAATTAAAGTGGTGACAACACAATGATTTGCCCAAATGTGGTTATAATCATTGAGAAATTTAGGTGAGATGGTGTGCAATGATTTGCCCATAGGTGATTATAGTCATTGGACCTTGATTATGGGAAATGTGATAAAATTGGATGAAGATGATGATAACTTAACACAAAAGGTAATGATGAATTGGAACAACTTACTAGTATGGAGATGCCCATCTAAACTAATAAAGGTTGAAATTCTTTCATGTCTAATTACTCTATTTGGGATATGATTAGGAGTGAATCAGGAAGTTAGTGCTGAAGAGATGCTGCCATTGCTAAATAGACTTTTTGAAGCTTAAATTTTCATAACACGTGTTGGTAGGCATCATGGTATAACATCATGAGGACTTGGCTAAAATATGCATAAATATTGACTCCCGTAATCCAATACTCAATAAAAAATAATGCACCAATGATAGAAACTATGATGACAATGTAAACATATGAATATGGATGGATTCAAGTGTAAGTGTGGGAAAGGAATCACTTAATGAACACACATAAACTAAATCAAATAAATAGTGTTGAAAGAAAACAAACATGTAGATAAACAAACAAAATAAGTGGAAATAAACAAACAAAAAATTCAATAGAAACCATACAAACATTGCCCCTAGAAAATAAGTGACAACTGAATAAACAAACAAAATGGTGTAATAAAATAAAATGAAGGGGGTGGCCAAGATGTCTCCATATGCACTAGGCAAGTGGATGTTGCCTACATAGTTCCATGGATGTAATATCCAATAAAAAACTATAGGCCAAATGTAGTTCTCCCAAGGAATGGGAAGAATGTGATAAATGATGAAAACAAATAGAATGGATGTGATAGAATAATAGGAACGGTCTTGTAAAATGGAAAGTGCATGAGAGAAAAGGCCAACAAGGATGGGGAAACTAAGTGACAAGTAATTTTCTTGTAACTTAGTAAGGGTTCTCAGAATCCTTAAGGCAAAGAAGTGGTTAATGTTTTTGTTTTTTTAATGATTTTCAAATGTTTTTGGAAATTTTTGAAGTATCTCAACTCGATCAAGAATGATGAGACACTGAATGGTTCAATCTCAAAAAATGGTGAGATCATTTAAACAAAGGTTTCTCACAAAATGGATAGAGCGTTCAAACCTAGGTTGCTCATAAAATGGTGAGAATAAGGTGGAAAGGGTGACTAAGTTGACCTCAACAAGTATCAAGCACTACCTACATAGTCCCAGAGTAGGACCTTAAGTCATTGTAGTTTTTCCCTATAGTAGATGAATTTGACTAGTGTATCAGTTAATTCAAACAAAATAAGCATAATTGGTAAAAAGGCACATGGCATAGGAAGTGGTAAGTTGGTACATCCAAGATTAATAAACAAATGTTGCCCCTAGATTCCCAGAGGTGGTTATAACTAGGATGTAATGCCATAGATCAATGGTACTAATTTTTCCAAAGGTGGTTATAATTAGTAACAATACTGGTGATAATAAAGGAATAATAAATGAAAGATGCAACTACCAAAACTTTTGTCACACTACTCCAAAATATGATCTCTATTTGAACTACTTGAACCAACTAATGAAATTGATCATATTTCTTGATACTAAAAATGTGTAACAAATGGAAAAAACCAAGGTCAAATGGGCTAGGCTTTAGAACACACTATTTCGATAGAATGAAATGGTAAAATGGATATAGCTAATAGAATGGTTAAGAATGATATTTTTATATACAATAATAACAATAAAATGGCATAACAGAAATGATATTTACAAACAATACACCTTAGTGCTCAAACATAGTACCACTTGAGATGAATAATTTCATCAGCTAAGGAAGTTCATATCCATCTGGTGTAGCAAGCTTGTATGCTCTTGATCCATAATCTAGAGTAATGATGAAAGGCCCTATCTATTTTGATTTGAATTTTCCTTTATGCTTTTCTTAGCCATGGTATTCTTTAAGAATAAGATCACCAAGTTAAAAAATTTTATACTTAACACGCTAATTAGAGTTGCCTTTGACTTAGTTCTAATATGAATAAATATTATTGAGTGTAGTTGTGCATTTTTCATCAATTAGGTATAGATCTTGCAGGTGAGCAACTCAATAGTCATTATCATCCAGGACACACTTGAAAGAGATACATAGTGAAGGCCATTTTAAGTCAATGGGAAGGATGGCTTCAGTACCATAAACACGTGAGTATGGAGTGGCTCCAATAGGGGTACAATGATCGGTATGATATGCCCAAAGGGTAGGGAATATTTGTAGGTGCCAATTATGACTAACAACATTAACAATATTTTTGAGAATATTGATAATGGTTTTGTTTGATGCTTCAACTTGGCCATTACCTTGAGGGTGATATTCTATGAAAAATGTTGTGTGATGTTATATTCAATACATTGCTAGTCTACATCCTTATTATTTAATAATCTTCCATTATCAGATATAATGTTAGAGGGGATACCATAGCGGTAAATGGGATGGTTGAAGATGAATTTGAAAATTTTCTTTCTAGTCACGTAAGTGAGGGGTATAGCTTCAACCCATTTAGTGAAATACTCAGTGGTGGTAAGGATATGTTTATGTCCATCAGATGAAGTGGGGTTGATCTTATTAATGAGGTCAAGTCCCCATGTAGAAAATGGCCATGGTATCAACATCGATTTTAGAGTTTTGGCTGGGGCATGAATTAGATTAGCATGTGATTGAATTTTGTCACACTTCTTTACATAAGCGGCAACATCTACATCTATTGTGGACCAATAATAACTAGCACATAAGATATTTTTGGATAGGAATTCCATTATACAATGAGCTCCACATACCCCTTCATGAACTTTTATTAATGTTAGTGTAAACTCTCCTGAAGTTAAATAATAAAGCAGAGTTCCATCAAAATTGTGATGATAAATGGTGGATCCAAGTAGATTATAATGAGTGGAATGATGAATGAAGGCTTTTTTTTTTTTGAGATAATTTAGGTGGTATAACATGGCCATTAATGTATTTATAAAGGTCTAGGTACCAAATAGAATTAGGACCAACAATGTCACAAATCATTGTAACCATTGAATGTTCATGAGCTAGTGTTAACAAATTATTGATGAGGAATTGATACTCTCTAGATTTATCTATTTGTTGAATCAGAGATCCAATAGTATCCATGGCATCTATAGTTCTATTATTAGCCATTGGTATGTGTTCAAACTAAATGTTGGAAATTTGTTGCTTAAGAGTGTTGACCATGGCTTTATATGGAACCATCTTGTCATCTTTGGTCTAAAAATGATCTATGACCTGAATGATGATTAACTAAAAATCATCATTAACTTGGAGATGAGATATGTTCCAATGCACTACATGTCGAAGTCTTGCAACATGTGTTTTATACACAGCCATATTGTTTGTACAAGAAAAGCTGATTTTGAATGATTTAAGAATTAGATCCCTCTGTGATGTAATAAACAATAGGCATACCTTTGATCCATGGGTAGTAAATGAACCATCAAAATATAGCTTCCAGGGCTGATCCTCAAGGGGTGTGTCAATGATGGTCATTATGGATTCATCAGGAAATTGAAACATGAGTGGATGTGTGTCTGTGAGATGTGCTTTAGCAAGTTGATTTACAAGAACTTGTCCCTTGATTGCCATCTAATTGACATAATATATGTCAAACTCACTGAGAATCATGATCCATTTAGACATTATACCTTGAAAATATATTTTATATAGTAGATACTTGAGTGGATCTACTTTTGAAATGACCATGGTCTTATTATTTAACATGCAATGTCATAGTTTCTGAGCCACAAAGACCATAGCCAGACAAGATTTTTTAATAGGTGCATAGTTGTGTTCATATGTGAACAAGGTAAGGCTTAGGTAGTATAGGGCGTGATATTTTCCATTGTAATCATGTTGAGCCATGAGTTCCCCTAGAGCATGGTCAGTAGCTGATAGGTATAACAAGAATGGCTTTCCTAACATATGAGATAATAAAACAAGTAGATTAACAAGATGGTCTATGGGTTGTTGAAAAGCTATTTGGTAATGATCATATTACTGAAATTCAACTCCCTTATTTAAAAGGTGTGAAAATAGATGGCACTTGTTTTCTAACTGAGAAATGAAGCATTAGACTAATTGGATCTTACCCTGTAAACTACAAAGTTGTTTTAAATTGGTTGGTGGTGGCATCTCAGTTATAGTATGGACTTTAGCTAAATAAACTTCAATACATCTATGAAACATGATGAAGCCAAGTAATTTTCCTAAGTTTATGCCAAGCACACATTTATTTGGATTGATTTTGACTTTGTACTCATGTAATATTTAAAATATCTTATGCAACACCACTGGATGGTCGGCCCTTGTTTTGGATTTTCCTAATATGTCATCGACATAGTCTTCAAAAATAACATGCATCATATCATAGAATATGACAGTCATGACCATTTGATATGTAGCTCCAACATTATTAAGGCCAAATAGCATTACCTAATAACAAAATGTTCCCCATAGAGTGGTGAATGTTATTTTATGTTGGTCTTCTAGTGTTATTCTGATCTGGTTGTATGTTGAAAAGCTTTCCATGAGTGAAAGCATTTCATAAACTATCATAGATTCAATGATCATGTCAATATTAGGAAATGGAAAATCATCTTTAGGACAAGCTTTGTTGATGTCTCAAAAATTAGTACAAGTTTTGATCCCTTCAGGCTTTTTACTAATAGGAACCACATTAGAGATCCATTTTGAGTAGTCAATGGATCAGATAGATCTTGCTTCTAAGAGTTTTTTTAACTCTTTCTTTACCAATATATAAATATAAGGATGCATCTTACATAGCTTTTATTTTACCGATTTGGCATCAGGATTAACCACAAGATGATGCAAAACCAAGGTGAGATCCAAACTAGGCATGTCAAAATAGGTCCATAAAAAGATATCTACAAATTCTCTCAATAGAGCTATAAAGACTTCATGTTCCTCCTCAGCGAGGGATGTGCCTAATTTTATCCATTTTGGGTCTAATGGATTTTTTATGTTTACCATTGTTGCATCTTCAACTAGAAGGGTAAAACCATCTTCTAGGATAGTATGCAATGACTTGAACTATTGGACTATGTTAGGGTCCTCTGTTAGGACTTGCTCTTCAACTTCTCCTAGGCATGATGAATCTGAGTCCCTTAATGGGAGATCTATCCATGTGACAAAAATAGTCAAAAATTCTTGAAGAATTTGATCAAATACCTATTTTTTTACAAAACTAAACTCAAATCCATAAGCAAGTTCATCGTTAGTAGTCTCCTAGTCTAAATTCGAAGAAGAATGAACATCCTTGTCTAATGTTACTTGAAACAAGTTTTTACCACTAGATTGGCCTTTATCTTTACTTTTTCATGGTCATAAAGTGCCTCAAAGAGGTTTTCACTTTGGTAACTCAATGTTTTGCTTATTTATTTTTTGGCTAAGGGTGTTCACCTGCTCTCCAAAATAGGCTATAGGATCTAATGTAATTGAGAATCTTAACATGTGATCTCTCAAAGAAACATTATCTCTAAGGCTTAAAAATTCACAAAATGCCTCATCATTTTGGAACTCATTAATAGATAGATTGGATTCTTGTTGGTCCCAATCTATCAATTGGTGAAAATATAATGGTAATGGGTTGTGATGAATGGCTAGGGTATGGTTACAAATGGAATTGTTATCAAATAGGTTAGTTTCAAGTAGGTCATCAAAGGTGAGGCTATGATCAGACTCTACTTCATTATCGACATCATCATCACTAGTCACTAGTGATGGAGTTTGAATAAGATATGTGGGGTCACCCCCAGGTGGTTTAAATCCAAATCCATAAGGTCTTTCATACTTAGTCATAGAAATTGGCTCGATGGTTCCTTGTTGATTAGGACTGAGGTCTCTTCCTTCATAATTGTGATGCTCCATGATCTTATTGGGAATAAGATACTTTTCACTTTTATAACAATAAATTTGGTTGTCATTGTATAACTATGATTCATCCCCTTCAAGAGGGTCAAGTTCTGGGCCAGATGCTAGTATAAATGTGATATGGGGTGACTTTAGGTCACCCAAAGGTTTTTAGATTCTAAAGAAGATTATCAATATGAAATGTATCATGGGTCACATACTCTCCTATTCCATTATCTAAAATGTTGAAATGATTAGAAGCTTTAAGAGGTAACTTGTGGGAAAGGAAATACAAGGTATTAAGATCTATGCAATTATCTGGTGAAGAATCAATAAGTATGAACTTTCCTTTATCCTAGTTGGAACTTGTATTCATGTCCTACTAATAATTGTAGCTTTTAAATTTAGAATAAATATTTTTGTAATGTTCATATGGGTGTAAATATCTTAGAATATTCACTTTCATCCCTGAGTGAGAAAACTTGATACATTGGTGCAACGTTGACGGGACTGTATGAATCTCATGTAACCAAGGCCTACCTAGAAGTATATTAAATGACAACTCAAGATCACTCACATGGAAAAGTGTATCATGGGTCAAAGGCCCAATGATAACTGGCAAATTAATGACCTTATGATTATCTTTCCTTATTATCATAGGCTTTGATGGTTATTATTTCTAGTTGGAGATCTACCATTGTGTACCCACAAAGCTTGATGAGCTTTAGAAACACTATGTTTAGGCTTGATATATTATCTATAAGGACACATTTAAATTTATTCCACTTTATATAAACTTCTATGTACAATTATTTATTATGGAGTGGGCCAAGGGAAGACTTATCGCTTTGGTTGAATGTGACTTGTTGGGTTGGAGCTAGGTGTCGAACCAAAGCTTGAAATTTATTAGGGGATATGTCACTAGCAACAATGGATTGGGTTAAAAACTCATTCAAGATTTTATTATGGATTAATGATGTTCACAACAAATCTAAAATAGAAATTTGTGTTGGTGTCTTCTACAATTGTTCCATAATATCAAACTTCTTGTCTTGGTTAGTATTGGATAGTTTATTTTGAGTTTGAATGATCAATTAGATAATAGGTAAAGTGGTAGATGGTTATGGGCCAAGGATATTAATATTTGGCCTCCAAGTTATGATTTCACAATCATGATTAAATGCTAGACAATTATTGCTAACAAATGTTGAGAATGGTGTGAGACTAGACAGGACAAGTCTCGATTGCTAGTGCACTCAATGTGGTAACATGGCAAGGATGAGTTGTTGATATAAGGTCCAAAATGGGAAGTCCTAATTTATTGGTTTTCCTAGATGCACTCCCAAGTCAAAAAAGTATTATCCATGTAATTTAGCTGAATGTTGTTGTTTAGCAATGGTCTAGGTTGATTAGTGCTTGTTCTAGGATTAATAGAGATAGTATTAACACTACCCCCTATAATATGACCTACAACCCTATTGTAGTCATGTGCAAATACATGGTAGGTTTGTTGGTTGTTACCATTTTGACCTTGGTTTTGTCCATTGTTATATCATTATGGGTTCTACTGGTGATTTTGTTGACTCTATTGGTTTGGCCTTTGATTTTGTAGCTACACTAGCTATTGTTATTATTGTTACTAATTATTATTCTACTATTGATTTTTATGTTGGGGAAAGGGGTATGGATAAATCCAAAGAGTTTTATTGGAAGTGGAATCATGATTATCAAATGTCATCTCCCCATTCTCTAACATATTCTCAACTAAATGTTTGATTTGGACACATCTTCATAGATTATGTCCATTAACCTAATGATATTCATAGAATTAATTTTCATGGTACCAATCAGGATAAGGAATGTCTTGTAAATAATGCTTTGGTATAGGCCAACTAATTAGATTAGTGGAAACAAGCTTGCAAAATATAGACTCAATAGGTTTTCCTATGTCACTAAAGACATGACGTGCATGCAGGGTTCTCCTAGGAGGAGGGGTTTATAATGGTAAAGGCTACTAAATTTTTTGTCCAGGTAATGGTTTTTGTGATTGTGGCATTGGTTGGAGAGGTTGTTGGGTAAGAAAAAGCTAAAAATCTGGTACAGATGGTGTTTTCACTATTTACACATGATGTGATTCAGTTAGTCTATTTCCCATAACATTCCTATTGCATTTGAATTACTTTGGTATTTTTTAGTTATTGGCTTGTACCAATTACGACATTTATGCTTAAATGGGATGTTGATTTTGGCCATTTCCCCAATTGGTACCTCAATCTTGATTAGTTAAATTAAGCTTGATGACTCATTTATTGATGAGCACTCACTCGATCAACAAACCTTTATCAATGATCTCTTTGAAAGTATGTGCACATTGTAGATCTAGATGATAAGCTATCTCACTATGCAAATTTTTAGTAAACATAGCAGCTAATTGTTTATCTAGTAAACTATGGGTGAAATGGTTTGTAAGGGCTCTCCATTGCTATAGATAACTTGCAAAAGTCTCACTAGATTTTTGCTTTTCTTGTGTTAAATCCACTAATGAAATCTCATGTTTAAGATTATAGTAAAAGTGTTGTACAAAATTATCAAAAAAACCATCAAAATCTATTAATAAATTTTTGGGTAAATTTAAAAACTATTCCAAGGCTTGTCCAGCCAACCTCCTGGGAAATAACAACAAAAGCTATATGTCGCTATATTCCACTGGTTGACATGCAACAAAAAACTCAGTCAAATGAGCCTTAAGGTCACCTATTCCTTTGTATTTATCAAATTTCAATGGTTCATATCCTATAGGAAATGGTATCTACAAATACTCCATGTTGAATGGATAAGAACACACATCATCCAACTTAAAAATTTTAGTCTATTTCCTAACCTGAATGGTAACAATTGCATCCTTCATTTGTTGTAATTCTTTGGATAATAAACTAGAAGGAACATTGATTTGAGGGAGAATATTGGTTTGGGTAGATGGTTGGAAGGTCACAAGTGGGACACTTTGACCAGGGTATGATGGAGATATCTATTGGGGTATTTTGGTTTGGTTGGGAAATGGACCAAAAATATGCATACGTGGATTAAGATGTACTTAAAATTACACATTTGATTATGTGATATTCTAGTTTGAGTTGGTGGTAAAGGGTTCACTTAGAGGATTTTATGGTTGAGATGGAGGGATATAACTATATTGTGCCCGATGTGGTTGAAAAGGGACATTTTTTCGACTAATCAAACCTTATTATTGAGTGGGAACTTGTAGACCAAGACCCTGTCTCTAAATTTGTGGTACATTTTGAACCAATGACTGTCTAATAGGTATTTGAGAAACATGGGAGCCTCCTCATTGTACAAATCCCTATGGGGAAGTAAAAGAAAGTTATAGATTTGGCATCTATCATTGACCAATATTTACACATTATTGACTATTCATCACTCAGTTTTGGATTGGTACACTAGTCTATGACTGAAAAGGTATGTTTACCATTACCTGGCAAGGTGGAAAATTAGTTACCCCTGATTGAGGTGGTAATGTATTTGTCCCCTATTTCATTGGTACACTAGATTATTCTTGCTATCATGGAATAGTACTCATTAATTTTTGAGGAGTAGGATTTCTCACATTCTATCATTGAGGCATGACATTGGCCGTTGTTTGACTACCTAATCTTGTAGGTTGTATACTTGAGGAAGTAGCCGATTGAGGTTGGGATGTAATAACTCCTACTCCCTAGTATGATGATCCACTCATGTTATTAACTACAAGCACATGTTGTTGGCTAGTTATTTGTGCATTAGTACCACTTTAATTGGGATTAGACATTGTTTTCACATTGTCTACTATATTTTTCTCATTATTTTATGTACAAGTAGAAGACACTTCTTCAATAATGAGCATATGCAACAAGTTGTATATCGAAGTGTTTTACATGAATGGGTCTTATCTCTTATTATCTTGATAAATTAACTCTATCAAAACTCTTGTTGAAGGAATTAGGTTGATAAGAGGCTTACTCACCATGTTCATCTGATTGAAATTATGTGCTAGATTCAAGTAGGTTTGATATTATGTCTGCATTTGGTTAAAGTGGTCTTCCATGATGTTTTTTCCTTGATTAAATATATTAGGGTCTTGATACATTGTTTATAATAGATCCATAGGATTGATAGAAGAAGCCTATTGATCATAAATGATATCATGGGGAACTCTAACTAGGCTTGGTAGATTTGGGAGGAAGTATACTAGAAACTTGGCCCCTGTCTCTATGGCTCTAACCAAAATCTCATCTTTGTTCTCTAGAAAATGTCACTCAAACAAAATTGTATCATATATGGAATCCATATTAGTATAATATAACTATTGAATAATTGACTCATCCACTATGGGTATTGTAAATAGGTATTATGTGGTTTGTTCTTGGTCTTGTTCTGAATAAGATGGTGTGTTAACGAAATAGTTATCCAAGAAATATGGGCTTTGTGCCCTTAATTGAGTGTTATGAGAGGGATAAGAATCCATCTCATAGGGAATATTATCTATATAGGGGTCTTGAACCATTTCTTCTTTTTCAACCATATTACTAATTCCTGGATTGTACATGAGCACACTACGAGTGTAGGAATACATGTTGGGATCCATAGTCAATGATTTATGATAAAAGGTCAAAGAGTTCTACAAAGTCTAAAAAATACAATATCTAAAATATATGGTGTTCCAACTTGGTCTAGATTCATCAAAAGGATCAAAAGGTTTATTTAAATATTTGTGAGGAAACAAGATAATGTGAAGTATCTAACATTTCACTATTCACACAAAGATAAGCAAGTAAATGGACCAAAAATTGAAATGCCAAACTCTAAGGTCAAAGTGTTTCAAATTAGTCTAATCTAGGAATTTAAAAGTTTCTAAGTATTTTGGCTAAACACAACATCAAAAGATAGGCTTAAACAAGGTATGTGTTATGACTCTTGGCTAAACAACATCAAAAGCTAGACTTTGAAATAGATGAAATTTTTAATATAATGAATTTGAAACACTTCTAACAAACACTAGGCATTTTATTCTTGGACATGAACTCGATCAACTAGGTATAAGGTATGAAATCAAAGGCACTTTAGAGATAGTTTATTTTCTCACAAATAATGGTACAAAACTTGGTTCTTTTGACAAATAAGCTAGACAAAAGTGAACAATATAACTATGTTAGACAAAAGATCACAAAATTACACTCGGATTGGTCTAAAAAAGTAAGAACAAAATTGAACTCTATGCAATAAGGTCTATGAAATAATATTTTAAATGTTTTGGGTAGCATAACGATGTTACACTACCTAAAAGGTGTGATAAAAAAGTTTGTTTCAAAAACTCTCTAAGGCAAAGATAGTTTCCTACAATTTTGACAACATAACACTATCTTTCTTGACTCTAAATATATATGGTGCATAGACTCAAAGTGAAAGTTTTTAGCACAAAATGGCTTAAGTATATCAAGTGGTGATAATCATTATGAGTCTTAAACAACCTTTAACCCAAATTGGAAATTAAACCTAAGTTCCCTCAAGTTTAGTGCAAATGGCAAACCCACTTAACAAATCAACCCTATGAACTTATAAAGGTAAAATTTCAAATTTAGATTATAAATGGACTTAAACAACTTTGGTAAAGTTCTAAACTTAATTGGGTAGCATAACTATGCCAAAGTGGATGATATGACTCCTAAGCTTTTGATGAACTTTAAACAAGGCAAATTGATAATCTCACAGAGGTAGCATAATGCCTCTTTATTCAAATAAAAATGAATACCATGTGTTTTGGTTTGTATCATTTGTTTACACCAAGTTTTGACTTCAAACAAGAATTTAATCTAGAAAAAATCAACTGATTAATCGCTCTTAGACTCTAAACTGACAAGGTTGCTTGGTATTTTTGGAATCCATCTATATAAGTAATTTGAGAGGATTTTAAGTGTTCATAAAAAATTAAATGTGCATTATATAGTAGGGTTTTTACACCCCCACCCTTCTCTCAAATAACAGTACTATGACATGGACCTTGAGGTGCACTTTACACCAACAATACTTCTATGACAAGTGGGATTTATCTAAGATCTAACAAGTTTTGTAACTTTATATGGGAATCAATTACATAATTACTTTCATGTGAAACTATGAAAAATAAAAGCATAGATTTTGGGTATGTATCACTTGGCTTGTTGTAAAAAGGCTTAGTCCTTTTTGCAACCACTACATCCTACTATTTGCTTAGTGTAGTACAATGCCCAAAGTGCCACTATGTCCCATGTGCAACTCTAATTAGGAGCCAAATGAAATCAATGTTGGGAGGTGAAACCCTAGGACAAAGCTTCCCTAAAAAACTTTTGGGAGGTAATGAAGTCCCCTTCGTAAGCCAAGTTTACATAAAAATAAATAAAACATGAAATAGAAAGACTTTAGGGTCATTTTCAAGGTCACCCAAACTTTGACAAGTTTTTAAGGAGTTCTTTAGATGACTTTCTTTCTAAGCCTTGGACTAGGATATTTATAATAGGAATGGTGTTTTTGATTCCAAGGGTTCCCTAAAGGGGAAAAATGGAAGAGCATACTCAAAACATCCCTATTTTTGCCAAAAAAAATCTAATTTAAACAACTAAGTAAATGCAAAAAGATTGAAAAAGTGAGTTCATTTTTAATCCCAAATTTAAAAAATGAGGTGGTGTTCATTTGACCCCTTGGTCTTAGTTGTAACTTTGAAAATGAATGCTAAAAACACTTATTTAAGAACTTTAAATGTTACTTTAAGTACCAAAATAGTGTTCTCAAATTTTTTTTAAGCATGAAAAAGGTGATCTAACATGTTTTTAGTAAATTTAAAGCTTGGTCTTACAACAAAAAAGTTAGCATGTCCTTTAGCCTTGAATCTATTTTTTGTTTGAAACAATGAAATTTAAAAAAAGAGTTCTCAGATTTGTGTTTTAAGAAAAACACAGTGACTGACATCAGTTCTATAACTGACGACAGTTACACTTACTAACTGATGATGGTTATGCGACTGACATTGGATGTGCCAATAGTGACCTATGACATCTATCCAATCGATGATGGTTTTACTAATTGATGTTGGTTACTGTGTAAACCCATGATAAAGAAAAATAGTAAAACAAAGTTAGAAAATCAAATTACAAGAGTTTTAATAATCTAAATGAAGATTTTAAAGCTATAAAATGATCTACTTCATGTGTGAGATTCATTTCATCCCACAGAGCATGCCACTATGTGATCTAAGAATTTGACTCAACAGAGGATGGTTAGTATGGTGTTAGTTTAAAAATGAAAACAAAATGAAAGAAACACATTAACTAGCATAAAATCTTTAGGCTTAGATACTAACGAGAGTTTAGTTAAAAAACATGAATAAAACACACAACTAAAATTCAAAATAAACCTTCTTTTACCTTTCTTGGATGCTCCAAAATGCTTGTTGTAGTGGCTTGCTCAGCTTGTGCTCATAAATTATTCATCAATGGAGGCTAGGGTCTCCTCTTCTCCTTGATATCTTGTGTATTTGGCTTGGATTGGCTTGGAATCAATTTTCCAATGTAACACTAATTGTAATGGCTTATTAAATATATTTTTGCATTATAACTTTTCACCAAAATAGCTTAGAAATGATGTTCATGGCCTCTCTATTTATATATTTTTGAGAATATCTAGAATCAACCTAAACCTTCCATCTCAAGATTAAGATGTGTGGATAAGTATTAATTCAATTATGCAATTAAAATTGATAAATAGGTTCATCAATATTTGGGATAGAGGATAAATTAAGAGGCATGGAGGGATTTGATGAGGCATGGGAGGCATGGATCTTGATATTTGTTGCATTTTTGGCCTAAGGATGTCTTCTCAAGAAATGAGGTCACCTGATGATGTAGATATTCAATATTCATTTCTAAAACAAATTATTTAACAAGTTTCCATGTATTTCTTGATTAATCTCTGATTTGGTTTAATTATCTCTTAAGCATGATTAAGCACTTTATGTACAAATTACCCAAATTGATCAGAATGCCTTGTTACTAGTCTAAAATTCAAATGGATTGGAAATGGAAGGTGATGTCAAATTCATTTGATCCATTATCTTATTTAGTATGTTATCAATATCAAATAACAAAGGCATGTGTCTTATGCAATAGATTTTACAAAAAAGAGCAATCTAGAGCACTTAGGTACAAAATTATCATTTTGACTCAGAATGATCTGATCAAAGTTAGTTAGACCATAAATTACACTACCCCATTTAATGATACCCTAGCTATAATTGTCACTTGAATATGTCAGGTTCAAATATTTTAATGTGATTTAGTTTTTTTAGGCCAAATTATGCATTTTGGGTTGAAATTGGTCAAAATCCTAGTTGGATGTTATCAATGGCTAGATTTAAGTGTCTACACATGATAATTGGTGAGGAAGATAAGATGGGTGGGTGGTCTGGTGTCTTGGTCAAAGGTGAAGTTGGTAATTCTATTACCTTAATGAATAAGGAAGGAGGGAGAGGTATCTCCTTGGTTTGGGTTTCCAAAATGGTAAAAGGTCACTCTGCTACTTCAATAAGTATAGAGGGATTTGTAGATGTGTGAGTAGATTCTTTATTAGTGAGTGTGTCAAGAACCATGTTAATGGTATGTGTATCAAGAGAGCACCCGACATTGTTACTCTCATTTTTGGTAGGAGCATGGTTTGGAAAATGTTGCATAAATATGTCAAGGGCTTGATTGGGTGGTACATTGGTGTTGTCAAATATAATCTCCCCTTGTTAATGAGGGATTGGAAAAGGTATTTGAAGGTATTTCACCTATTGATATCATGTCCTATGACTTAGTGAAAGGCATAATGGTCATTCTTGTTATACCAACCTGACACAGGGTGAGAAAAATCAAACTATTGAGGTGGTTTAATTGGTGGAAGTTAGATGATATTATATTTTAATAAATTTTCCAAAATAGAAGCATAGAGTTACCCAAGTGGATTTAATTGGTTTTGGTTTATCTAAGTTTGGTTCTTTAGGTTTTTGGTTTGAAGAATTAGAGGAGTTGGAGGTTTGGTTCCTCAAGGTTTTTTGGTTGGTAGATGGTGGAGGTGTGGCTTTGACGATAATAGCATTTGTGATTCCTTTGTTCCTGGTGTTGGTATTAGTATATTTTATTGACTTGGAGGAAGAATCCTCATTGGTTTTATAGGTTGAGTTATTATTTTTGATTTTAAACTTTCTTTCATCAATGGCTTGATTTAATCATTTACAAGCCATGGTAAAATCTTCATCAAAGGTCTGGAAGCTTTAGACATGTAATGTGGATGAGATATGTTTGGCACATGACTGAGCAAATAGCTCTATAAGTTCAAGTTGAGGAAAGAAAAATGAAAGTTGGTTAATTAGGCTCCTCTAATGAGCCCCAAAATTGATAATAGATTCATCCTCACTTTTTTGGATGGAGTAGAGGTTGTTAATAGAAACTTTATTGGATATATTGATCAAGAAGTGATCCAAGAAGTTTTGCTCTAGTTGGATGAAGGAGAAGATGGAATGTTTAGGTAAGGCGTTATACTAATCTAAGGTCGGGCAGGCTAGAGATATCAAAAAAGTATGGAGAATAAGGGAATCATCATAAGCAATGAGATAACAAGCATGCCTAAATTCCCTAAGGTGTTTGTGGGGATTATCCTTACTTCAAAATTTAGAGAAGTTGGGAAGTTCCCATTAGGGAGGATATGGCTTAATGGGTATGGATGGATGGATGGATGGGCTCATTGCAAATTTGGTCATAGGAGAGGATACTATGAGTAGCCAAGATGGATGACTCTAAGGCGGTCATCTTGTCCATGAACATCTTCATGAATTATGATTAGGGTTGAGCACCTAAAAGGTTGTAAGATGAATATTATGGTGGTGGTTAAGAAACATGTTGATAGTGGGTAGAAGGTTAAGAGGTTGCCACATATTGGTATGTGGATTCCAATGGTTGGTTAGAAGATATATATTGGTATATGGATGCCAATGGTTTGGTAGAAGATAAATATTGGTATGTGGATTTCAATGGCTAGGTAGTGGTAGGTGGTTGGGTAGTGGGTATATGCCCTTGTGGGTTATGGAGATAACTAAAGGTTTTTTTCTAGGTAGGAGTGGTATTTGGATTGGTGGATGATAGAAGGGTGGTCACCCTTGTACTAATAGGTGGTAACATAGAGGGTATGGACACCACAAGGCTTTGAAATGAAGTAGTTTTTGATATATTTGAGGTAACTAGAGGGAGATGGGTCACACTAGTGGTAGGCACTCCTATTTTGAAGGAGTGATTGGTAAGAGGTATAAGGGTAGTGGTAATTTAGGTTGGTTGGTTTTTAATGGTGGTTTCAAAGGGGTTGTTGATTGATAGTAAAGCTTGGGTAACTAAAGGTTGAGTAGTACCTATGGTAGTGGAGATACTCCCCATGAGGTGGAGAGACAAGCCATAAGGGGATCTATAGGTGGGATCAAAATTGAGATTTGGTAAGACATAGTTCTAAGGTAATATTAAGGCTATGTGATTATTGTTTAGGAAAGAGATAAAATTTGCATCTCCTAAGACCACCCAAGTAGGACTTCCTAGAGAGTGAAGGGAGTTTGTGGGTTTAGAAATGTGTTTCATGGATGATGAGGTAAAAGAGGTAAATTGACTTGGTGGTTATTTTTGTTCCTCAAATTCCCTTTACTGTTGGTGAGAAAAAACCATATGCAAAAATAAGAAAGGAACGATATGTTCTCACAACTCAAAATAAAGAGAAATCAAAGAAGATTCAAGGCAAATAATTCATACACTAAGAGTGAACTAAGTCCTAGGATTCTTTTTAATCTTTATTTTGGATTATTCCTTATAAAAATGTGAGGAGGAAATTGGCTTTAATAGGTCCTAAAAATCAATCTATGTTTGGTTTTGGGTTGCATTTAGATGCTAAAAAATAAGTCTATATTAAATCGATTATGTGGCTTTGTACTTGGGGCTTGCTCCCCTAACATCACAATCCCATAGCTAGTGCAAGTGCTTAGCCAATATATTGATTACCAAATCTTATAATTATTGAGAGAACTAAGTTGGTTATCCCTTCGGTGATTAAATCCAAGCAAGATAACCGAGAAAAGGGAAGGTGATCCTCTAGATAATGAAATCCTAGTTAGGCCTTGTCCCAAATGTGTTTTGATTTTTGATTGTGCAATTTTTTTAGTTTGTGTAATATTTGTGATGCTATGATTAATTAAGTTACTAGATGAACTAAGACAAACAAGCATTCAATGGATGAAAGTTAATTTTAAACCAAAAGAAAAAATTTAGATTTATTTTTATAAAAACAAAAACAACTAAGATTCACCTAAATGCAACATGAAGATGAATCCTAGGATGAATTCTCTTTTGATATTTTATAAATGCAAAAGAAAAGTTAAAATTTTATATATATATATATATATATATATATATATATATATATATATATATATATATATATATATATATATATATATATATATATATATATATATATATATATATATTTCTAAAACAAAAGAAACTAAAACTTACACTTTGAAAGAAAGAAATGCTTAATTTTTTAGAAATATAATTACATATAAATTAAAAATATTAATAATGAAACTAAATGTACTAAAACATCTATGAACCCAAGAAAACTCTAAGGTCCCACCGAGCATGCCAAAATGTTTCTATCTAATTTTTTTTCCTAGTGTTGAAAAGAAAGAAACTAGTAAAGTGGTGTGTAGAAGAATACCTATTGAATGTGCACTAATTGAAATATAGGCTTTGTGATAAATCCTCTTTGGTTTGGGAAGATGACCTGAAACTAAGAAAATACTACCACAAAAATTGTTTTTTAGACAAGTAGTTGGGTGGATCACCTAGCGTGAGATAGATCCTATAAGCGAAAGCTTTGTAGGAGGTTGTCAATCCACTTGATTTTAAACACTTAAGTTTATAAAGGAAAGAGAATTATATTTAAAATAAAAAACTAAAATTAAATATATCAAATAACAACAAATTAATTAATAAAATTAAATATTTTGTTAAGATAGCTAAAATAAAGTAACTAGTTTGATTAATACTAATACTGAAAATTAGCTAAAGCAAAGTGGTGGTTTTTGTTTGGTAATTTGGCAGGGGTCAAAATATAGATTGGTTAGGGTTGGAAAATGGCTGAGATGGTAAAGGGAAATATGTTCATGAAGGCAAGAGGGATAAGTGGTCAAGAAGGGACCAAGAAGGAAAAGGGGCAAATGGTCAAAAGGAGGCCAAGAAGGTAAAGGAATATGGGAAAGAGGGTAGAATGGCAAAAAGGTAAGGAAGAAAACAAGTGAAATAAGAATTCCAAAGGGAAAGAAATAAAGAAATTAAAATAACTAAATAACAAGGTTACCTCAATGCTTGAAGGGTCAAAATATAGATTGATCAAGGTTGGAAAATGGCTGAGATGGTAAAGGGAAATATGTTCAAGAAGGTAAGAGGGATAAGTGGTCAAGAAAGGACCAAGAAGGAAAAGGGGAAAATGGTCAAAAGGAGGCCAAGAAGGCAAAGGAATATGGGAAAGAGGGTAGAATGGCAAAAGGGTAAGGAAGAAAATAAGTGAAATAAGAATGCCAAAGGGAAAGAAATTAAGAAATTAAAATAACTAAATAACAAGGTTACCTCAATGTTTGAAGGGTCAAAATATAGATTGATCAGGTTGGAAAATGGTTGAGATGGTAAAGGGAAATATGTTCAAGAAGGCAAGAGGGATAAGTGGCCAAGAAAGGACCAAGAAGGAAAAGGGGAAATTGGTCAAAAGGAGGCCAAGAAGGCAAAGGAATATGGGAAAGAGGGTAGAATGGCAAAAGGGTAAGGAAGAAAACAAGTGAAATAAGAATGCCAAAGGGAAAGAAATAAAGAAATTAAAATAACTAAATAACAAGGTTACATTAATGCTTGAAGATGTTTGTTGATGAAGATTATCTTGTTGAATATTGTTGATGATGTTTTTGTTAATGAAGATTGCTTGAAATTTTGGGAGTCCACCAAAAAATCACTTAACCATGGGTGAAGGGGGAGGGTCATATTTATAGCATTTGATGTCAAGGAACATGCCAAAGGAGTGGAATAGTGAAATGTGGCACCATTTTCTAAGTGGGTTCATGAGTGGCCATGAAATAAAATGGGGTGAGATTACCACTTATCTAATAGGTCTCTCATTTGGTTTGTTTGTCTCCCAACTTTCTAAAGAGTCCAAAATGGGGTGGGGGTCATGCACATGGACCCAAATGAGTCCAAAAGACTTTTCATCACCTTTTTTTATTTTATGATAAGTAATTAAGGAGGTGCCCCATAAAATGTGGTGCCATTTTCCAAGTGGGATCATAAGTGGTCATGAAATACAAGGGGGTGAGATTCCCACTTAACTAATAGGTCTCTTACTTGGTTGGTTTATCTCCCAACTTGGTAAAGAGTTAAAAATGGAGTGGGGATCATGCACATAGGCTCATATGTGTCCAAAATACTTTCCACCACTCACGTTCATATTTTCATAAGTACGTGAAAAGGATCCCCACATACTTTGGTGTCACTCTCACGCATAGATACAAAGGATGATGTTTAATGGTGGACCCTTATGGAAAAATTCGCCATACTTCAAAATGGGGACCCTTGTGATGCTTAATGATGTGATTTGACACCTTGGATGAGGGTCCCAAGATGGGTATGATGTCCCACTTCAATCCACCTCACTTTTAGGCAATGTCACTTGCCATATCACTATTAATTCACCTACCATGTCATCATGCCATGTCACCATGAATAGTGATAGTGGGTCCCATAGTGAATAGTGATTTTGAATAGTGACTTGGATTAGGTTAAGAGGGGTTGGGTTAAGGGTCAAGAAGAATTAAGTGGGCCCAAGGAATTGAGACATTTAGAATTATGAGTGTGTAATTTTTCAGTGTCTACACAAACATGTAAGATAACTAGGACCTCAATAAGGAAAGTATCATACAAGGGGTTATAGAGATTCTTCTTTACCCACTGTCATGTAGAGATTCTTGGCTCTAGATATGAAACTACAAAATTATCTTTGATAGTTGTAACCCATTATTCTACATTCTCTAGTGTAATTTTCTCAAACATTTCCCCATGATTGTGATTCAAATGCTTTGGGTCCCAACAATGGAACCAAAATGTTGTGTTTTATTCATTGATTCTAGCTCTAGCACTAAAGTCTATCCCAATAGACTAGCATGTTGGCCCTATCATTTGATTTAGGTCTCACATGATCACTCTAAGCACATAATGAAAGACTGATGCCCAAAGGTTTTATAACATAGTAATGTGTATTTTTTCATGTTTCGTTATGCAACTCTAACCAAGGTTTATTTATTAACACAAATATATTACCACTATCCCTCTAATCCCAGATGTAACTACCACTATTGAAAGGATCGCCATTATTATCTAATAGTAGTGAATTGAAAAATAAAAATATACCAATAACAAAACAAATAAATAAACCACATCCATTTCTATCACTTGGTGCATTTCATCATTCATAACACAATCTGTTAAAAATTGATCTCTCATTAGATTCTTAATGAATTACATGACAAAGCTCTACTATCTATTCTCTAAATCCACACCTAAAAATTATTATAACAAGGATATTTATGCATGTTTATCCCTGACCAAGTGTTACTTATCATAAATATCATGAATAGATGGCACACAAAATCTCAACAAACTGAGAGTCATGGCTCTTACATTAAGTCCTTCTTATAGACTCAGGTTCATGTACCCCTAGATCCTCTCTCTATTCTATATTATGGTGGCCATGTGTTTTATTCCTTATGGGATGGTACAAGACCTCTGATTGATAAGGTTGAAGTTTTCTATATGAATAGTTCTTATAACTGCTCCTTCCCATGTATTCCCCTAGTCTTCCAATTTTATTATGAGTCATATGTTCTTAGGTCCCTCATGACTTGTTCTCTTTTAAATGGGTCCTCTTGTGCTAGCTTTCCTATGCCATTGTCCTCTCTCACCTAGAAAGTTTCATGCCACATCATTTTTGTGCCTATAAAATATGAACCATGGTATTCCCATGCCATGTCGATTTTGCACTAAAATGGGATAATGATCCTTACTCACCATGCTAGTCCTACATGCCAAAATGGGAAAGTACTTATTCAAAATTTAGGGCTGAACACACCCCCTCTCAATGATTTTACCTCTAATAGGAAAGACCAATCATGAGGAATAGAATGATACACACAATTGAGCTTTAGGCTTTGGCTAAAGGAAGCTAAGTATCCAAATACATGACTAACTAGAACACTTAGGCTTAACTATGAACCAACATGTTATCTCAAGTCTCAACCATGTGTATGCTTAGTTTGCAAAAGATAAAGGGGAATAAATGGAGATACAAAGTGGAATGGTAAAGGGAGACTGTAATGAGATGAATTATTTTCTAATTGATCATATGATAAAGAAGGAATTACTAAAGGGATCAAGGTTTGTATAACCAAGTCACAATAACAATTATCCATGTTTATAGAGATAAGATAACAAACAATAATGAGAAAAAACAAAACAAGGGAATGAATTCAAGAAGATTAAGTATGGAATTATGAAAAAATAACCCATAAGAGAACATAAGAAGAATAATGACATCATAAGAAACATGTAATGTGAAAAAAAAGTCACCAATAATATAGATAAGAATTTGACACCAATGTTAAATGATATAAAATAAATAAATAAATAAATAAATGTAAAATTGTAACACACGTCTAATAAAAATGAATAAATAAATGTAATAACACCATGATTATGTTCATAATAAATAATTTATTTGTCCACATGCATTATCCATAACATCTGATAAGTCTCTATGATGTTGAATGTGAACTGTAACTAATGTCTCATTGATCTTCAATGAAAGTTGAGAAAATATTTTATGTGGAATCTACTTGATAGAAAATGTAGGAATGCCTAAAGGAACATGATGATGAGGGATATCATGTAGGGGATGCTTAGGAGAATTCATGGTAATGTTTTATTTGGGAGATGAAGGGATCATTAGTGGAGAAGGTGTCATTGATGAAGGAGTCATCAATGAAGAGGGATACATGGGTGAGGGAAGGTCATGGGTGAGGGACTCATAAGTGGAGATGGAACCACAGGAGGTAGAGCCATGGGGCCAAAAGGGGGAGACTTCTTATGATGGAAACCTATGGGGGGAAGGGTAGAAGGTGGAATAATGGTTAGGAGATGATCCTTGAGAAATTTTTATAGAATTTACCATTGATCAATATGATGAGTACCATATTAGTGACAGAGACAATATACCTCTCCATATTTGGGAATATATTTAGGTAACACTTTGATGGGAGGTATAGCCTTGTCTATGGTCTGAGGAGTGGTAGGATGCAAGATTTTGATATATTATCAAAACTTTAGACAATACATGGATGAATGGTTATTTATGTCTTGGAAGCAATAGATAGGCTTTTGCATCGACTTGGTGTGTGTAATGATAGGAGGAGTGAAAATAACATATGAGGAAGATTGGTATAATGAACAATCTCTAGTCTAGTGATCAACAACTTTATGAGTGTCAAAATATAGATGATTGACCTATTTAGTGGGAAAAGGAGCAAGTTATAGTAAAGGTAGAAAACCATCACCAAAATAAAGTGGGGTCAGTGGAGAGACAAATCAAGGCTCAATTGAGGGAGAAATATGATAAAAAAATAGGAAGAAAATCAATGATAGTAGGAGTAGGAATAGGATCTGAACTGGGATCTACTAAGGGAGGTTTAGGATGCACAAAAGGCTAAATGATAGTCGTAATCATCCCAGGTATAGGTTGGATAAAGGGGTCTTGGTATCTAGTACAGCGATAGGGACTTGTCATAGCATGATCCATAAGCATACTCATATGAGTTCATTTAGAAACTAGACGTGTGTACACCATCTTTAACCTACAATCAAGAGGAAAAATTCTAATATTAGGAATAATATAAGATGGAATGCTAGAAGATATACTAAAATATTGAAGTAAAGAGGAATGATAGCAAATAATCTTAGCATCTCAAGATTGAATAAGACCTCCTCATAATGGATCATTTAAGGTATAACCATCATCATAATTAGGTGTATGAAGATCAATTTCAAATGTAGGGATGACCTTATCATTCTATGTGGTGTGATGAATGTAATGTCAAGTGTTAATTAAGACAATGAATATACCATCACTAGGTGGTTGATGGGAATGAGGTTGAAAAGAAGCAAGAACATGAGAGATGAAATGAGGTGAGAGATCTAAGGTTTTAATATTGACATCGATCTCTTCAGGCTCATCATCATTAAAATTTATGAGGTTAGGTGGTATATTCCTAATGATTTTTGGGTGACCATTATAACCTCAAGTGGAATTGATAGGAAAGTTAAATCATTGAGATTCATAAAATTGAATGCTTAGAAAGGGTTTGAGGGTAAGATTCTTGAATACACCATGGTCTTAGAATTGTTATAAATTTTAAGGATTAGTATCACCTTGAATCCTATATATGTATCCATTGTGAGGTAATTTGACACATTTGCAAAGGGAAGAGGCAAATGTTTTCATACAATGAGTACATGGCCTACCAAGAAAAATGTTATAGGATAGAGGAAAGTTCAATATCATCACCTTCATGTGAATAGTGTCAAGTGGGACTGTAATGAGGAACCACACACAACCTAAAGGATCCATATGCCTTTTGTCATAGCCTTGACACATGATATGTGTGGACTTAATATTACATACAAAATATCTAAGGGTTTTGACAAAATCAAGAGAAACAACACCAGTGATGAAACCCTCTTCAATTAAATCACACTTGAATTGGATATCACCAATTTTGACACTAATATAAGGAGGAATATCATCCCCATAAATCAAAATCTCATCAAGGATCATAGAAGCAATGGGGAATTTGAGGGAAAGAGAAGTGTCCAATGTTTCATCAACATGTATAAACATATCTTCACATTGTTATAAAATGCTATCTTCTAATACAAATAAGGTAGCTTCACATCCTACTAGGGAAGGATGAGGGATGTTCATTTTGAATAAAATATGTATAAGATGATTATGATGACATGGAGAGGTCCACATAAGTTTGATAAATGGGATTTGATATGGGAGGTCAGAAAGTTCCATAATAGGATCCCACTCATCATAACCCATAAGATGACTATTGGAAAGAGGTGCATAATGTTGAAGGAGGTCATCAGAAGGAGGATTCAAAGTGCATGTAAATTTATGATGATAACAGATAGAAGGTTTAATTAGAGGATAAGTTTGTTTATTATCTTGAGAGGATTGGTTAGTTGGTGAAAGTGTGGTTTGTGATATATTAATAATAGTGTTAATGGAAGGTTTAATATTGTTAGTGATAGGTAAATACATTAGAGTAATGGTATAAATGGTATGAGAAGTGTTATCTAATTGAGGTGTTGGAATTTTTTCATAAAATGAAATGAGGTTTTATTGCCCTGACTTAATTAGGTGAGTTAGAGAAGAATCTTGGATAACACAAAATGTGCGAGATAATTGAGGTGTGTGGATGGGTTGAGGATCAATGAAATCAACCACCCTTCACATATTAGTCATATAGACCAAATTTTATCTAGGAGTTGGGTCAAGAAGACTATCAACATTATTGGTAGAAGGGGTAGGCTTGGCTTGGTTATCTTAGTGATTTGGAAGAGGATCTTTATAAATGGACAAATGAGCATTAGCTTGGTTCAAAGCTTGAGATTTAGTTTGTGTTTTATGGGCTTTGAATGAAATGTAATATGTTTATTTATGTTTAAAAATTATAGAATCATGGTTAAAATTAGGAATAAGAAGGAAATCCATATTCAGATTATGAAGTTACCTACAAGTCTCATGAGAGTTACCCCTACTAAAGTGAAACCAATAAAATTTATTGAGATGATACCAATATTTCATGGATCGAGTGAGATCAAGTTATCATGGTAGAGGCCTTGGTATACATTTTTGTAATTCTACTAAGGATAAAGGTTTATGAACATTGATGTTATTGGTTGAAGGTAAATGATGGTTGGTGATACAGTTGGGAGGGGAAGCTTGTTCTAGAGTCTGGTTAGGAACAATAGTGTGAATAGTATGAATGGTCTCATAAGAGTCGATGACACCATCATTAAAGCATGATAATAATTATTATTGATTAACATGAAAACACACATATAAGGTTGGGATGGCTCAAATTGATGAAGGAAATCTTGACACATGGCTTGGTCAATAGCCTCTTCAAAAGTTAGTGGAGAGAGAGTCTAGAACCAATATTACAACCTATGAGAAAGAGCATTGGTAAACAAATGAAAGATGTTATCATCTTCCATGTTATGTTCACATTTGTTAAACAAGTTCTTCCATCATTTGATAAAATATTATGTGATTTTGATATCAAGATTCTTAAAATTGATAAAATGGGCCAAGGTATTCTTAGGGAGATCATTATTTTGGAACTCTTGGACTAGAGCATTAACTAAGTGTTTCAAACTAGTAATGGAATGAGATATGATTTGGTTGTACTAATCTAAAGCATCACCCATGAGATTTTTTTCTAATATCTTGGTAGAGGCAAAGGTATTTAATTTGACCCAGTCTTTATATAGATTTCCAAATGTTTTTAAGTGAAGAGTAGGATCAGTTGATCCATTGTAAGTAATGGTGGGGATGATACCTCCTATATCAATATTATCTTTTTGAGATTTAAGAGGCTCATTCTAAAGGTGCTTGATTATTTTATTAACAAGGGGAGGTTGAGGGATAAAATTACCATGGGAATCCTAAAGAGGAGGTGGGGGAACATTATGGTTATGCATACCCCATGGCATCGGTTGAGGGTGGGTTTGAAAATGGTTAAGGTGATTTTACATTTACATTATTTGATTTGCATTGATAACTTGGAAATAATTCATTTGATTAATATATTATAATAGGAGTTGATGGGTTTGAGTTACATTGTTATAATTATTTGAAGCATTGGAATTGGTAGTAGTGGCTTGGGTACCACTATGGGTGTTAGTAGTAGCTTGAGAAGAACTATTAGTATGTGAGCCACTAGTGGCACAATTTTCTTACGTGGAAAAATATGCACTACTAGAAGGATGAGAATAATAATCACTAGAGGCATGATTACCATGGGTAAAAATGATGCACTAGTGGAATAATTGAGAAGAGTGGGTCTTGGAAGAGGCCCACTAAATGTTGAACCTATTGGAACACAACTAGATACTAAGGTGGGTAGGGGGGGTTGAATCAGTATATCAACCAAAATTAGTCATTTAAATACTTTCAATGAAGATTAAAAGATATATTAAGGTTATATCAAATATGTAGAAATCACACACACACACAAATACACTTGACATCAAATTTATATGTGGAAAACCCAAAGGGAAAAACCATGGTGAGAATAGCTTCTAGAATCTACTATTCTAATCTAGCCTCATAGTTTAAAGCCTCATTAGAAAACCTCACTAGTTACACTTTTAAGGGCACTGACACTAATGAGACACCAATCCCTCACTGAGTACCAACTCAACTAAACCTCACTAGTTACAATGTTTGAGGGAAACAACCCTAAGGAGACAACAATCCCATAGCTGAGCACCAACTCAGCTTGTCTAATGGCACCAACCAATTAGATCTCTATGGAACTACAACTCAAATTTACAAAAAAAAATCATAAATAAATCCATATTTATCTCTCTATTACAAGTCTAATATGTAACTACTCATTATCTTCACATTATATATGTGTGCCTTTCTTCCTCTCTACCCCTTTCTCTCTGTGTCTATATTAATTTATGTTTGACACAATTCATCAATTTTAGCTCATCCTCTCTACACTTTTACTTATGTCTATATATTCTTCTATATGACATAATGCTAGTACTCTAGCAACCTCTACATATATCCTAGATGTCATAAATATAGAATTTGTTCTAGGTCTTAATATCTTCTATGTGTTCACACTTGGACTATAACACATCATGCTAATTCTAGACTCAATTCCAATTTCTTGAACTGCAAGTTTCTTGCATCTTGAACTCATGTTCAACCACCATTATTCTTGGTCTTTTACTATATTTATCAAATCTTAGGCTGTGGTTATGATACAAATGCCTATTTACATAGATTTGATTGGTTACAATTATCAATCTCATTATCTGTATCATGATTTACGGCTTGAATGTAAGTTATTGCATGTTCCAATGCTTTACCATTATTCTGATCATAACTTTAAATCTTGACCTTTGATCTTAACTTTGACACCATGATTTGATGATTCATATTCAATTTTCTCATATTTAAATCACATCCATTTGATTGATCTATGATAGGCTCATGATCTCCATTACATCCTTGTACACTTATAAACTTTATATTTTTCAACTTTAAAATGCATCAATTGATCTTCCTAATCTAAGCTTCCTGTGTCATTCAATCTCCAAAGATGCACAATTTCTACTTCTATCTAATCATTAAATGTCGAGCTCTTTATCCCATATCACTGATTCCTGAGTCTTTCAATTTCCTACACTCCATCAATATTATCAAAGTTTCTCGATCTTTAACTCTCCACTATGTAGATAAACCTTAATTACTTTATCTCATCTAATTCCACTCACTCTATTAGATATCCTTTGCATGATCACCAACTCATAGTTAGATCTTTTGAAAAGCTTGATCATTATTTTTGGTTAGCTCTCAATTATGAAACACTTGTCATTAACACGTGATTTTTACACATTACTATCAATTATTACTATTGAGACACTTGGAAATCTTACATTGATCATTGAATTATTGATTTTAATTTTCTCCATTAAATTACTGTGTAGGATCTATGATTGTGACACTTGTCACTAGTGTGTTTACTAAGAGGTCCTTTAACAAATTGACTTTTCTAGACTTCATTGGATATTCTATGTATTATTAATCACTAGCCATTGATTAATATGGGACAAATATAAAGTCTAAGACTTAGGTAATATTAATTCCTTTGATCACTGCTTAAGTTGGTAATTTCTAGGTTAAAGGGGCCAATTTTACAATGATGATAAAAGCTTAAGTTATAACTTAAGCTACCGATTCTAGGATATATCTAGTCAACATAAAGTTCTAACATTCTTATTGATGCAATGACTTAAACCCTTATGGTTTAATTAATAATCCCTATAATGTCCAAGATTCAAGATAATTAAATTATAGCTCATTCCTTCTCATTTAAACATGTAGACCATATATTCAAGATGCTCTTGAAAAACCCATAAAATATATCTTATCTATTTCCTTTGTAAATGTCCATAAATGGTCTTTGTAAAATCATGACAACTTTGCAAGACCTTGTACAAGTTTGACTAAGTATGGGGACCATTTTAATATACCTATAAGGATGACTTTGCACCTACATAATTCTTATTGTGCTTAGTCACATGACCTGCAATTTAGTGCATAAGATCCTCTTACATAAGATATTTAATCCATATATTCATTTTTTCATGAAGACTTGATATGTGAAAGATATGGAATCATCAAATTTCTTACTTAACTTTGTCTTGCAATTTGCAAATTTGATAAAGTTTTGAAAAACACTGTCAAAATGTCTAGGAGCCCAACTTTGCTCAAGTGTATCTTTTGTCATGATATGTTTCTTGACTTGAGATTTAACACATATAATCTAGGTAGAAAAATGAATAAACCCATTTGATCATTTTATTCTAACACCTCCATGTGTGAAAATTATGACCTTATCAACATGCTTACTTGGCTTTGATGAACCCTTTTAAAAATTTGTCTAAGTGTTGGAACTTAGTGAATTTTATCCAAGTATCCAACTTTGCATCCCCATATCTTCTACTTCAATTCATTACATGTCTTAAAATCTAGAGCATAAAACTAGAGACTAATGTGATCACAACCATATGACCAAGTCCTCCAGAACTATCCACACATGGTAATAGTGATGTTAGCAAACTACCTTCTCAAAATTTCCTCTATAGACCCAAAATGTCTAGATGAACAATAGGAGGAATCATATGACTTCCACTCATGCACATAAGCACTTCAATCATCCTTGACCTCTTATAAGATCACCATATTCATCCTTGAGCATCAATGACATCAATATCCCTTTTGACATCATCTCCCTTTTGACATTAATCCCTTTTGACATCAATGACAATTAAATTGCCAACAATCTCCCCCTTTGTCATTGATGGCAAACTAAATGCTCTAATATTCTAATATTATGCTCCTTCTCTAGTGTTGTTTGTGTTGGACTTTAATGAGTATGAACTAAATATATTCATACCAAACTTGTTCCCCCTTAGGTAATGGCACATTTTCCTAATACTCAACTTGGACACTTGATCTACTTCTTTGACATTTTCACTTTTTCTCCAAACTTTTACAGAGATAATTTTCTCTTTTTCTCCCCCTTTGACATCCATGGAAAAGGGACTCTTTCTGAATGTTTATCCAAATGTTTCTCCCCCTTTATTAGATAATGGAGTTTGTCCAAGAATATGAAACCATAAAATCATTATAAATTTTCAAAAGTATGCATACCTGATTTGCCTTTTCTCTCTTCTTCCAAGGATTAATAAAGCTTTTATGATCCTCCTCCTAGACATATCCTATATCACTAGTATATAGTGATGTGATGTATGAGCTACCATATAGGATTACTTCCCTTCTCTCTTAGTATCAACTATATATTCTTCTAATCCTAGGACCTAACAAATTTTAGAGCTCCTCTACTCTGAGCCTTTTTTATCATGACAAATTGAATAATCTAGCTCCTTCTTACACTATGCATAACTTCTCAAGCTATTCATGTTATCTAAGTTAGATACCCCTAACTCCATGGTCCATATTTTCATTAAGGGACTGCCTATATGACACCATAACTTCATTTAACACATGTATCTCATCATTTTACACATGTTCTTTGAGTTTGGTGACCCAACTCATTACATAACCCAATATACATAATGTCAAGGGTTTCTTGAATTATAACCCTTATGCCAAATCAATATATATGTATATATGATATTTACTCTATCAATCTCATTATGTCATATCAAAACACTCATTTTATCCCTATAGACACTACATACATAGCACTTGACTTAGTTTGATCAAATCATCATCATAACCTGCTTGAGTTATCATTTGTAGCAAACATCACTTGATTCTCCACTAAAATGGGTCTCTTAAGAAGCATAGATAGAGACACCTTACTTCGTAATGTCCTATAATAATGTGAAAGTAGGAGTTTGCCATAACTCCTCATATTCCTTCTCCTCCTTGGTCATCTTGTGCTTTTTGTTCTTCTTCTTTTTAGGTTTGAGAGAAGTAACATGCTCATCAATTAAATTTTTCTCATTTTCTTATGTGATTGGATTAACAATACATGAAGACAATATGAATTCATAACATACCTTTTCATCTGATAAATATTTCTTTCATCTTAAAATATCATCACTAGGCACAAAAAATTGATGTTCTATACATGTAAGTTGCTCAACAATAGCAAGATGTTCAATTGAATCTGTACTCACTTTAGAACTAGCCTCAACTAGCACCTTGGTCTTCTCCTAGAGCTTGGTATTTTCATCTTCAACATGAGAAAACATTGAGAGATCTTGAAATTCTCTAACCTCTATAACATTCTCCATTATAGCTTGATCTTACATTTTGCATACATGCTTGGGTTTCTAAAATGTTGAGTTTTTCTTTTTTCAGAGAATTGTGAACCTTTGTTTGCATTGGGAAGCATGCCTTTCTTCTTACTATGTACTTTTGATATTATAAATCTTGTTCTACAATGTTTAGCTATGTGACAAAAATTATTGAAATTATAGCACATTACATTTGTATCTAACAAGGTTGTAAATGAATTTTAGATTACAAAATTGATTCTCCTTATAGGTACTAATTTACAGTTACTAGCCTTATGACCAAATTGATTACAAATATACAATAACCATAGAAAGATGAGGAATACTTGGTCATATATTTTCTTTGTGCAATATGGCTAGTTCCCAATTCTTACTTCTTCAAGTTTCTTACCCTTTTGTAACCATTTTCATCAACTAACTTTATCTTTTAGTTCTTCCTTGACTTTGTAGAGGACTCATTATTCTTCTTCCTATCTTCAATATTTTTTTTAGATTTAGCCTTCTTCATATTGGCATTGCTTGTATATGTCTTTCTATCTCTAAATACATTCCTTTTATTTGCTCCTGATCTTTCTACTTTGAAATTATCATATAACTTAGCAGATGTATTGGTTATGGGAATTTTCCCCTTTTCATAACTAATACCAGATTTCTCTTTTGATGTCTTTTGAGAGCTGATCAATTCATAAAGAATGTTTGATTCTCCTTCTATCTTTAGACCTTTTTCTATATGTTCTTGAGCCTTTTTAAGCTCTTTTCTAAAATACACTATATCTGCTTCTAGCCTCATAAACTCATAAAAATTTAATTTTAGTTAAATTTTGAATACATCTTATATTCTTGTAGCCTCTTCAACCTGAATCTTAAGGCTTACTATCATTTGATCAGATCTTTCAAGACTTTTGGATAGTTTTTCAATTTATTTTTATCCAAGCTTCTTCTACCTTGAGTTCTCTTTTCTTAGTTTTTCAATATCATCTAGAGCATAGATGACCTCAAACTCAAGGTCCACTTCTCCTTCCTCTTCTTCATCAGAGTCTTCAACTTCTTCTTAATCCATATCTATAGAATTTGGTCTTACTACCATGAATATGGATTCATTTCTCTCAAACACAAAGGCATAATCATGATCATCATTTGAGTTATCACTATCATCCAATGAGTCCCTACCTTCACTTATATACAATATTTTCTTGTTTTTAAAGAAGTTCCTATTTTTAGAAATAGTGGGGCTTCATCCTTTTACCATCCTCTTATAGCTCATAGTTATCATTTTTCTCATAAGGGCATTTAACAACAAAATGTCCTACATTACCATAGTTAAAGCATTTAAAGGATAACTTACCTTTGTACTTTATAGATCCTCTTTTTAATCTTTTGACAAAGTTGGCTTCTTCTTCATCAGTCTCCTCAAATCCAGATGTAGATGCTTCTACTTTTCCATGCTTGGAATTCAACTTCTCTCTTGAAATTATCTACTTCTCCCATTCTCATCTCATAGGCAGTGAATGCTCCATGAAACTTATCTATATCTCTTACTTACTCTATTATAGATATTTTTGAATCATATCTTGATGGCAAAGATCTTAAGACCTTTTTGATAATTATTAATTATTTTATTTCTTCTCTAAGGCCTCTACTTGCATTAACTATTTCATCTACCTTGAGGAGGTAGTTTGCAATCTTCTCTTCTTCAGTCATTTTAAGAATTTTAAACATACCTCTATAAGTTTGTATCTTGGCCTACTTTACTTTATCATCACCTTCATTTATGCTCTTCAATTTATTTCAGATTTCTTATGCATTTTGATAATGCATCACTTTGACAAACTCAAATTTTGATAATCTATAAAGAGTAACATTCTTCACCTTAACATTTCTCTTATACACCTTCTTTGAAGCTTGGTCATTTGGATTTTTCATAGGATCTATATATCCATTTATAATAGACATCCATATAGCAACCCCAAATGAAGATAGATGTGCTTCCATTCTTATGCTCTAAAATGCATTGTTTGATCCATTAAAGAGAGGTGCTTTGTTTGATGAAGATCCTTCTTAACTAGCAATTTATTTTCATTATTCCAAGATCTACCTAAGATAATTAAGCTTCTTCTAAGGAACTAGAGCTCTGATATTAATTGTTAGAACATAAATAGATACTAAGAGGGGGTGAATCAATATATCAACTAAAACTAGTCATTTAGATACTTTAAATGTAGATTAAAAGATATATGTAGGTGAAATCAAATATCCAAAGATCACACACACATAAATACACTTAACACTAGATGTATACATGGAAAACCCAAAGGGAAAAAACATGGTAAGAATAACTTCTAGAATTTACTGTTCTAGTCCATCCTCACAATTCAAAGCCCCACTGGTTACACTTTTAAGGGCACTGACCCTAAGGAGAAACTAATCCCCTAACTTAGAACCAACTTAGCTAAACCTCACTAGTTAAAATTTTTAAGGGAACCAACCCTAAGGAGACACCAATCCCCTAACTAAGCACCAACTTAGCTTGTCTAAGGGAACCAACCAATCAGATCTCTATGGAGCTATAACTCCAATTTATAAAATAGATTCATAAATGAATCCAACTCTATCTCTCTATTATAAGTTTAATCTATAACTACTCATTCTCTACACATTATCTCTATGTGCCTTTCTTCCTCTCTACCCCTCTCTCTATGTTTATATTAATTTCTATTTGACATAATTCATCAACAACAACATTCTATGTACTTTTACATGTGTCTAGATATTCTTTTATATGACATAATTTTAGTACTCTAGTAGTCTCTACTTGTATCCTAGATGTCATATATATATAATTCAATATAGGTATTCTTTTTTTTGTGTTCACACTAAATCTATAACACATCATGTTAATTCTAGATTCATTTCTAATTTCTTAAACTACAAGTTTCCCACATCTTGAACGCATAATCTAATGCCATGATTCTTAGTCTTTTACTATATTTAGCAAATACCAGGCTCTAGTTATGATGCATATGCCTATTTACATAGATATGATTAGTTACATCAATCAATCTCTTTGTTTGTATCATAACTAATGGCTTAAATGTAAGTTCCCACATGTTTTAATGCTTGAACATTAGTTTGATCATAACTTTAAATGTTGACCTTTAATCTTAACTTCGGTGCCATGATCTAATGATCCATATTCAATTTGATCATCTTTACATCGTGTCCATTCAATTGATCTCTACAAATATCATGCTTTTTGTTGGGTGAATATTTTGTCACCAGCTGACTAACGGCAAAATAGGTGCATCAACCATAGCATAAAGATATTTATTCAGAAAAACAGATGTGGTGACCATAGCCAAATTGAGACAAATCTCTCCTCTCAGCAAGGGGAGGTTCCTATATATATATATATATATATATATATATATATATATATATATATATATATATATATATATATATATGTATATGTATATATATAATCTAAAAATACACTCAGGGGTGAAATCATACCATCCATCTCTCTTTTTTTAGAGATGATGTTCATAGAACAGATGAGAATTTTGGTGTGATTTCTGAAGGCACTTCTCTTCTTTCAAAAGTGATATTCAGGAAACAACAAGATTCTACCTGGGTAGTAGCAAAAACCACAATAAATCCATGAAAGCATAAAGTCTTTCATTGTTCTTCCCACTAACTAGGACAAAGGAACACAATAGTTTGAAGTGTAGCCCAAAGTATCCACTTCAAATACAACAGAGTAAAAGGTTACAAAGGATAAGGGGAGCTCAAAGTCTCTCCAGTATCCTTTACACAAAACATAGACTGAAGGTAATTATGGCAGCACAAAGTCTCCCACAATCAGCTTCAAGACATCTTCCAGCTTACTTCCACTTGTTTAGCTTGTTTGATTAAATGGACAAGACTGTATTTAGGAAAAAGACATTAGAACAATTTCTTAGATAACATAAGCTATTTCAAGACAAAGTCTGAAAGGTCACTTGCTTTCTCATTCATTTAACAAAATATGATTAACAATATGAGCTCAAAGTCTCAGGAATGCCTTTCAATTTAGGCAGAGCTTCACTTTTGATAACAAAGAGATATCCCTTATAAAAAATGAGAGATTAAAATATATATCATCACAAGAAAGACTTGGCTACTTGTTTTCAGAAAAATGGCCCATGCTAAATTGAATGTGTTGATTATCTATGAAAAGGCCATGCTAGAATAGGGCATAGGCCTTGACTTTGGCATCCTAAATGATCTCAAATGTCTTCTCCTAAGCATGGTTTGTATGGTATTCTTTATGAATCTTACGTGACTGTCCATTTGCCTTTACTTAATCAAGAAAAACAGGTTGTGCCATTGAATTTTTTATGTTCTCTAATGCCCACATGGTATACTATTCCACCTACTAGAAATAACTCTCCTATAGATATTTATGGATTTCTTGTAGTTATTCTCTCTTTTCTTGCCATGTTTTGTCTCTTCTTAGCAATATGAGCTCTCAGGGCTATCTTCTTGCTTTCAACTGGCTCTTTCGACTCCTTTTTGGGCTGGTCATTGAGTTTGTTCTTAGGGCTTTTAAAAATCAATGGTTATTCCATCACCCTAAAATTGATGTCCACAGGGACATCACTTGGTCACTTTGAACCTCTTTAAACCTTGAACCTTGAACTCTTTTGGTTCAAAGGTTCAATAGTTTAATGGTTTAATTTTTTATGAAGGGCCATGTTCACTTTCTTTTTCTTCTTCGGTTGAACCGTTTCTTTGAACTTCTTTCTAGAATCTTCCGCTTCCTTCATTCACTTGAAGCTTCCATTAGAACTTTGAACTCTTTGAACCTATTAAACCTTTGAACCTTTTGAACCTTTCAGGTTCAAGGTTTAACGGTTCAATGGTTAATTATATTTCTTTGAATCCTTTTATTTCTCTAAGTCCATCAAACTTATTGAACTCGTTGAGCCTTTGAAATTTTAAACCAAAAGAGTTCAAGGTCCAATGGTTTAATAATTCAACCTTATCTCTTTGATTTATTTGAAGCTTTAAACTCTCTAGATCTTTTCATTTTCTAAGTCTGTCAAACTCATTGAACTTGTTTAACCTTTGAACCATTGAACCAAAAGAGTTCAAGGTTTAACAGTTCAACCTTATCTCTTCAAAACTTATTTTACTCTCTAAGTCCACCGAAGTCATTGAACCTTTGAGCTCGTTGAACCTTTGAACCTTGTGGAGGTGGGGTTTAATGGTTCAATGGTTCAAAGTGGTTCATTCTTTTTATTTGAAGCCCGTCGTTAAGTCTTTTGATCAAACCTTTACATTGAACCTTCCTCAAAACAATAAGGAAATGCCTTAAGTGTTTTTAACTTCTTTTAAAGAAAGCCCACCTGTTGAACCTGTGACTTCCTTAGCTGAAAAGGCTTGAATATTTCAAAAAGTTAATTGCTCTAAACATTTTTGAGAAAGAAAAGAGAGAGTTTTGGTCTGTAGGACCAAAATGGTTGGTATGTTGTCCACAAAAACAAGTGATGGATTTTGGGAATAACAACTGGCTCCAATTAGGCAACTTCTATCAATTGAAAACTAAAGCAACTAAAGGGAGTAGAATCTAGAATCTCAGTGCCTTCAATTATGCCATTGGGCTACGGAGTCATGCTACCTAAAAATAAAGGTGCCAAAAACCAAATAGCACCCAAAAAAAATGAACAACACAAAACAAAACAAAGAAAAACTATACATATATACAAATGTACAACTAGACTTATCTAATACTTCAAGGATTGAAGTGCTTCGGATGCTGCCCACTATGAGGTAGAGAAAATGGCGTCTCATCTTGATAAATTAGCAAGAGACTATTTTCACCCCAAAATTAGTGATTGGCAAATGGACTTCTCCACCAAGAATCCAATTTTTTGTGCCTTCCTTTTGGTTTCCTCTTCTTGCCCCTTAACAAGACTTGATCTCTACCATGAATCTTTGTTCTCTTACTAAAGAGTTTCTTTACCTGATGTTGACGTGTAAAAGTATGGTCCACTACCATAGTTCATTACTCTTCAGGTCTAGTGAAGCACATGATTTGATTGTCAGCATCAAACACTTGCCAATGGTTGGCATTATCAGGTACACTTGGTTGAAAGACTAGTTTGATAGTGTAACTATGTTCTTTGAAATCTTGGTGAGGGACCAAGAGATTTGTAGAGACAGCCAATTAATTTGCATGAATGTTGAGTTCTCTAGGCATGATAGAAATATTGAAATCATCAAAGCTTTCAATGCAATCCCACACCAGATTGCAATAGTGTCGCAATCTCTCATCCTTAGTTTGATATAGGTTCCTCACTTGCCAAACCACTAGCTCAGTATCTCCTTTGGCATGAAGAAGTTTAACACCTTTTTTTTAGTATTATTTAATCCATGTAGCAATGATTCATACTCAGCAATATTTTTAGTGTTGTTAAATTGCAACTTATATGCATATGGAAAAATATCTCCTTGAGGAGATATCAAAACAACTCCAACTCCTGAACGAGTATAAGAATTGTTGCCATCGAATTCCAAAAATCCAGACATCATCAGAATTTGATCTTCTTTCAAATTTTTATTCATCAGGAAGGGAAGATCCCTTTTCATGTACACTACACCCTACCAATTATTTTGATGCTTTATCTAAATTTTTTGGATTGTCACTTAGTAAGATTTTGTCTGCTGAAATAGAAATGTCTTCAATAGACAAGAAGTAATTACCCATGCCTGAAGACTCAAACAAAATTTGAGCTTTAGGGGTTGAATTTTGAGTGACAATGTACTTTGATTCCTTCTCAAGAAGTAGCTTTTGCATGATGCCTTTGACAGGAATCCTCACCTCAAACAGGTCCATGCTCAATTCTCCAACAACATCTTTGCAAATATTTCACCTAAGAAGAATACCATAGGAGGCTAGGACATTAGCCACTAGGACTATCATTTTGATTCTCTTATTTGGGAAGGCCGTAAATGCAAATTGAGCATATTTGATTTGTCCCAGTAGAGGCACTTATTTTTTTGCCATGGAGAAACATCTCCCAAAGGTCTTAGTCAATGTGAGACCACGATATTTTTCCACCTTAGCGAGCATGACATTGTCAGAAGCTCCTTAATCTATAATGTAATTGTTCAACTGATGATCATTTATCAGTAGGGAAACATAAAATGGTTCCATCTTCTTAGGGGTGACTGGAGGAGTGATCACAAGATTATTTTAGGAGGGTGTGTTCTTAGGGGGACTAGGAGTTACTTTTAAAATATCTTGTCCTATAGGGATGATTTTATGTTTGACGCATTGAACTATCCTATCCAACAACTCAGGGTTGGATTGTAAGAATTAAAACTTAGACATTTGAATCTTGGTCTTCTTAGCATGGTCAATTATATTAAATGACTGAAAAGAATTCAAAATAGAGGAAGGTAACCCATCAATATGGGCTTTACTGGGTGTGGCAATGGTCTGCAAATTTGAAGCATAAGGTGAAAGAATATTTGAGGTACTTACTTTTTAGTGCTCACCAAGTCCTTTGATTGAAAAGGTAGTGAAGTTCATCATTTATCAATTTAGATTACTGGTCGAGATTCTTCCCCTATTTTTCCTTTATCCACTTGTTGAGCTGACTAGTTCTGGGACCTAGTAAATATAGTGTATGATCCATCAAATGCTTCTCCCTTACTTTTAGGCTCATCTTGGTAATTCAGGAAACCAATGTTAGAGTCACTAACTGATTCTTTTTAGACTTCTACAAAGAGATCATCGTCATCTTCTTTATTTAACTCAGGTTGGAAAGAAAAATTAGATTTAGTTTCAAGATAACCAACTGCTGAGTTAACTGGTGTTGCTTCAATGGCAAGCTTCTCTGGTGGGGGAGGAAAGTGATTTAATTTCCCTTGATTTCTATTAACATTGCCCTAATATGACTGGTTGGGAAACATCCTCCTTGGTATACCCTGATAAGAAGGAGGAGCATGCATCCCTTGTCCCATTTTTTTTTTAGAGGTAGGAATTCATTTGCTAGCTTTTGCACCATAGGATCAGTGGTGCCTATAGAGAAATTTTTAGAAGATGAAGAAGATTTACTTTTATTAGGATCTCTTCTTATCTTCCCTACCAAAATAAGGTCATCTTTAACCTCAATAACCAAAATTTAAGCTACAGTAAGGTCTATGTGGCTAGCTTTCCTCAATAGAAAACTTACTTCAGGAAGATGAGAACTGATGAAGAAGCATTTGAGATTCTCAGGCGTCAGTTGAGCAATTTTCAGAATCTTGTTCCTCAGCTTGTCAAATTTAGAAATGAAATCTCTCATGGGTTCATGGGGATCCTTATTCATTTATGTAAGCTGAGTTAACAGGGCATGTACATCTTCTGTAGGTTTGAACCTAGCCTCAAATTTGGCCTTGAGAGTGTTCTAATCAGTCATTATTTGTGCTTCTAGATGATAAAACTAGTTTGCAATAGAGCCTTGCAATGTTTTCACAAATATATTAACTGAAATTTCTTTATATTCAATGCCTATCACACTATAAGATATGCAAAAGGCTGAAATATGTTCATCAGGATGAACCTTCCCATCACCATAGAACTTGGGAAAATGTTTCCTTGAGCTACAGGGTAGCTCATGTAGAGGTGGGATCAGATTTAGGGGACCAAATGTATTACCCCAAGAGCTTTGAGATACTATGATGTGGTTGTTGAAAGGAGGGATAATAAATCTCTATGGGATATGTATATATAAAGCTATATTAGCAGAGGAAAGAGCAGCTTTGCCTGGTATTGGAGACCTGATGTTAGTGACAGGAAAACTCCTAGTTCATTGAAGATGAGTTTATGGAGGGGAAAGATCAAAATTATTTTGCTGCACAATCCCAAATATAGGGTCAACAATACCTTGAGATCTCTGGCTTTGTGTATACGATGGATTTGCTAGAGTGTAAAAAGGATATGGAAAAGAATTGATACTACTTAAATTTGAAGTTTGAGGCTTTAAACTGCACATTCTTCCCTAGTAGAGTTGCCAAAAACTATTGGCATGGACCTACTGGAAAAAGATCAAAATTACTCATTCATCCCCAGCAGAGTCACCAAAAAATATTGGGTGAATATTTTTTCACCAGATGACTGACAACAAAATAGGTGCATCAACCACAACATAAGAATATTTATTTATCACAATGGATGTGGTGACCATAACCAAATTGAGATAAATCTCTCCTCTTAGGAAGGGGAGGTTCCATATATATATATATATATATATATATATATATATATATATATATATATATAAGCTAAAAATACACTCAAGGGTGAAATCATACCATCCATCTCTCTTTTTTAGAGATGATGTTCACAGAATAGAGGATAATTCTAGTGTGATTGTTGAAGGCACTTCTCTTATTTCAGAAGTGATATTCAGGAAATAGCAGGATTCTTCCTAGGTAGTAGCAAAAACCACAAGGAACCCACAAAAGGACAAAGTCTTTCATTGTTCCTCCCACTGACTAGGACAAAGGAACATAGTAGTTTGAAGCATAGCCCAAAGTCTCCACTTCAACTACAATAGAGTAAGAGGTTACGAAGGATAAGGGGAGCTCAAAGTCTCTCCAGTATCTTTTACACAAAACACAGACTTGAGGCAATTATGGCAGCACAAAGTCTCCCACAATCAGCTTTAGGACATCTTCCAGCTTACTTCCACTTGTTATGCTTGTTTTATTAAATGGAAGAGACTTTATTTAGGCAAAAGACATAAGAACAATTTTCTAGATAACACAAGCTATTTCAACACAAATTCTGAAAGGTCACTTTCTTTCTCATTCATTTAACAAAATATGATTAACAGTCTGAGCTCAAAATCTCAAGAATGCCTTTCAATTTGGAAAGATCTTCACTTCTGATAATAGAGAGATCCCCCTTATACAAAATGAGTTATTACAATATATAGCATCACAAGAAAGACTTGGGCACTTGCTTTCATAAAAATGGCCCATGCTAAATTAAATGCATTGATTATCTATGAAAAGGACATGCTAGAACAGGGTATCAACCTTGACTTTGGCATCCTTAATCATCTCAAATGTCTCCTCCTAAGCATGGTTTGTATGATATTATTTATGATGCTTACACAGTTCTCCATTCACCTTTACTTAATCAAGAAAAATAGGCCATGCCATTGAATTTTTTATGTTCTCTAATGTCCACCTAGTGGACTGTTCCACCTACTGGAAATAACTCTCTTACAGATATTTCTAGATTTACTATAGTCATTCTCTCTTTCCTTGCCATGTTTTGTCTCTTCTTAGTAATCTAAGCTCTCAGGGCTATCTTTTCACTTTCAGCTAGCTCTTTCAGCTCCTTTCTGGGCTAGTCACTAAGTTTATTCTCAGGGCTTTTGAAAATCAATGGTTATTCCATCACCCTAAAATTGACGTCCATGGGGACATCACTTGGTCACTTTGAACCTCTTTGAACCTTGAATCTTGAACTCTTTTGGTTCAAAGGTTCAATGGTTCATTTTTTTATGAATGGCCACGTTTGCTTTCTTTTTCTTCTTCGATTAAACTGCTTCTTTGAACTTCTTTCTAGAACCTTCCGCTTCCTTCATTCACTTGAAGCTTCCATTCAAACTTTGAACTCTTTGAACCCGTTGAACCTTTAAACCTTTTGAACCTTTCGAGTTCAAGGTTTAATGGTTCAACAGTTCATTCTCCTTCTTTGAATCCTTTTATTTCTCTAAGTCCATCAAACTTATTGAATTCATTGAACCTTTGAACCAAAAGAGTTCAAAGTTCAACGGTTCATTGGTTCAACCTTATCTCTTTGATTTCTTTGAAGCTTCAAACTCTCTAGATATTTTCATTTTCTAAGTTCATCAAACTCATTGAACTTATTGAACCTTTGAACCAAAAGAGTTCAACGGTTCAACCTTATCTCTTCAAAACCTTTTATTCTATAAGTCTGCCAAAGTCATTGAACCTTTGAACTCGTTGAACCTTAGAACCTTGTGAAGGTGGGGTTCAATGGTTCAATGGTTCAAAGTGGTTCATTCTTTTTCTTTGAATCCCGTCATTAAGTCTTTTGATCAAACCTTTGCGTTGAACCTTCCTCAAAACAATAATGAAATGCCTTAAGTGTTTTGAACTTCCTTTGAAGAAAGCCCACCTATTGAAACTCTGACTTCTTTAGCTGAAAAGGCTTGAATATTTGAAAAACTTAACTACTCAGAACATTTTTGAGAAATAAAAGAGAGAGTTTTGGTCTGTAGGACAAAAATGGCCGGTATGTTATCTACAAAATCAAGTGATGGATTTTGGGAACAACACTCTCTATTAGATCCTTATATGCTTTTGAACTTTAGATTTTTTTAACTTTAAAATGCATCTGTTGATCTTCCTAATTTGATCTTACATGTGCCATTTGATCTCTAAATATGCATGATCTTTAATTTTATCTAGTCATTAAATGTCGAGCTCTTTATCCCTCTCATTGCTTCTTGAGTCTTTATATTTTTTATGCTCTATCAATCTTCTTAGAATTGCTTGATTTTTAAATTTCCACTATGTTGATAAACCTTAATCACTTTATCTCTTCTGAGTCCACTCACTCCATTGGATATCCTTTGCATGATCACTCGCTCACCATCAAATCTTCTGAAAAGCTCGGTCATTATCTTTGCTTAGCTCTTGATACTGTGACACTTGGAATTAGTGCATGCCTTTTGCACATTAATGTCAATTCTTACTATTGAGACACTTAAAAATATTTCATTTATCATTGACTTATTGACTTTAATCTACTCCATTGATTTACTCTATAGGCTCCATGATTGTGACACTTGTCACTAATGTGTTTACTCAGAGGTCCTTTTGAAAAACTGACTTCGCTATGCTTCATTGGATCTTCTATGTATGATTAAGCATTATCCATTAATCAAGTTGGGAAAAATACAAAGTATAAGACTTAATAAATATTAAGTCCTTTGATCACTGCTTGAGCCAACAATTGCTAGGTTGAAAGGGCAAATTTTATAATGATGACAAAGGCTTAAGTTATAACTTAAGCTATTGGGTTCAGGCTATATCTAGTCAACATCAAGTTATAACATACCTATTGACACCATGAATTAACCTTTAGGGTTTAACTAATAAACCCTATAATTTTTGAGAGAAAAGATAATTAAATTTTGAGCTCATTCCTTGTCATTTAAACCTACAGACCATATATTCAAGATGCTCTTGAAAACCCATAATAGATATCCTATCTATTTCCCTTATAAATTTATATAAATGGTCTTTATAAAATCATGATGAATTTTCAATACCTTGTTCAAATTTGATTATGGGGATAATTTCAATATGCTTTGAAGGCCATCTTTGCATCTATATAATTCTTCTTACACTTAGTCACATGACCTATTATTTAGTGCATAATATCCTCTTACATCAGAGATTTAATCCATATATTTATCTACTCCTGAATCCTTCATATGTGTAAGATATGTCATTACCAAATTTCCTACTTAACTTTATCTTACAACCTAAAAATTTGATCAAGTGTTGGAAAACACTATCAATATGCTTAGGAGCCCAACTTTTCTCAAGAATATCTTTTTTCACACTACATCATGTGACTTGAGATTTAGTGCATATAAATTAGGCACAAAAATAAACAAACCCATTTGATCATTTTATTCTAATAACTCCATGTGTGAAAATGATGACCTCATCAACATGCTTACTTGTCTCTATTGAACCCTTTTGTAAATTTGGCTAAGTGTTGGAACTTAGTGAATTATGTCCAAGTAGCCAACTTTTCATCCCCATGCCTTTTACCCACTTCATCACATGTCTTCAAATTTGGTGCATAACAACTAGGGACTAATGTGATCATAACCATATGACCAACTCTTCTAGACTTATCCACACATAGAAATGGTGATGTTCGCAAACTGCCTTCTCATATTTTCCTTCATACACCCAAAATATCTAGATGATCAATATGAGGAACTAGAAGACTTAAACTCATGCAAACAAGCACTCCAATCAACCTTGACCTCTGATAGGATCACCATATTCATCCCTAAGCATCAATGACATTAATCTCCCTTTTCACGTCATCTCCCTTTTGACATCAATCCATTTTGACATTAATGATAATCAAATTGCAAACATAACCCCTCATCATTTCTCTTTACTTTACAACCCTAGGTTAAGAAGTGATGTTATGATAAGGGTTCAAAATAGAGGTAAGAGGATGGGAATAAAATAATCTAGTATCCTTAAATCCATTGAAAAATCATGAGATGGTAAATAGTAGAAATATTTTTTCCTCGATGGTGGGAAACTCATTGATGAAGAAGAGAATTTATAGTGTATGATCTAATTTAGGTTGATATTCTAATTATAAGAGAGGGTTTTTAATTAAAAAGGAATGAGGAGGGGTCCTATAGTTTTTAGTATGAGTGGTTACATGCACATTACTTGCATCTAGGGTAGCAGCCACAAGATACTTATGGGAGAACATATTAAGGTTGGTAAGACTCATCATATCTATTGAATTTGACTTAGTGTTATCTTAAAACATGAATTTCATGATGGAGAGAGATTAGGGAAGGCAAAGTTTATGCAAAGTGAAAAGATACAAGAGGAAGATAAGAGTATAGAGTTGACCAGGTTGACCCAATATTAGAAATAGGGTATGAAACTGAGCCAACAAGGATAAAAATTTGACCAAGTCAACTTTTAATTATAACTTGGTAAAAAGGATAGCCTAATAAGGATATAAAGTTGACCAAGTTGACTTAGTACTATAACCTGATAGGCAAAAATGTGTACTGGGTTGACCAAGTCAACTTAATACTATAGTAAAGAAAAAAAGATGGCTTGTAAGAGAATGTGTCAAATATAATGATATTGTAATAAAAAATAGTGAACAATTTATCAATATAATTTAATCAAGAAGTATAAGCAAACACACAATCAATTGGATCAATGAGAATAATACAATTGAGGCACACAACATAAAACCTTGTACCAATGCTAGCCAATGCAAAAATTTTCAATACAACATACAATGATCAGAGAGTAAGTAGTCAACTAAAAAGTAATTGCTAGCTAAGTGTTCATCATGAATGTTTTTAGATTGTCATAAAGTTTTACTTTTAGTGTGATGGGGAAGTTGGCTGAAAATAGGGAACTAGAAATAAATCTATGGATGGTTTTAGGATGTTTAGGATGAACTGGATATGTGTTGGCAATGGTACTAGCTTAGTAATAGGGCTTACCCCCTCACTTCATAATCCCATAGTGATAAATGTTTCAGGTGCATTGCTAATATATACCATTAACCACATGTTTATACTTGTCTAAAAAACCAAGTTGGCTTCCCCCTCAGTGATGAAATCCAAGTAGGTAGGCCTTGGGTAGACAAATTTTTAAATGCATTTTAAAATTATGTGATATTTTAATGTGTGAAAAAAGAGAAAACAATGAAACTAAATCATTTATTGAAAAACCACCTAATTAGACTATGTGAGCTACTATAAGCATGAATACAACTAAAAATGAAAGTGTGAATTAATTACTAGCATATAGTTATTAATTCCCAATTTAAGCATAGTATAGAGTCAATTTAGATGACACTATATGCAAACATTATAGAATAGATTCAACAAGGTTTATATTTTAATGTAGAAACAAGAGTCCTCAAGAACTAAGTTGACTAGCTCGACTTAGTTTTTTAGATAGAAGATAGACTACAAAACTAGGTCAACCAAGTCAACTTAGTTTTTTATAGGATTTTAGTTAAGAAGACTATAAACTTGTGTAAAATATTACTATAATGAAGAACTGAATTGAAAGAGAAATAATGAAAGTAACCTTGGTGGGTTGGAAGATGCTGAGAAATGTGAAATTTATATTGAAGTACCTTGAATGCTTGCTTGTAAGTTTTTCCAACTATGTCAACTAGGTTGACCTAATTCTATGAAAATCATATTTTTTGAAGCTTGTTAAGATGATTGAGTTGACTTGGTAAGCCTATTTCTTTATCTGGAAGCTATCTATAATACTAATTGATATGCATAACTTAGTTTGTTATTTTAGAGATGAATAGGAGACTAAGCCAACCTATTCAACATAATCTGTTATTTAGAATTAATAATAGTACTATATCAACCTACTTAGTCTAGTATATTTTATCTGATGAAGACTTGCAAAGAAATAATAGAGTCATTTTGATGTGACTGTGTGTTAAACTTGTGCACATAAGTTAGAACTATACTATCCTAGCTGACCTAATATCACTAATATAGAAATATTATAAAATGATAGATATGAAAATCATGAAGGAAAACCTACAAGGGGAAGATTCACATCAATTTTACCATAATATATACAACAAGAAATACCTTATAACTATAAATCAATCCTAACTCAGAAAATATAGACTCTACATACACTTCTAATTGGGGATACATTATATAATCAAGGTCATGACCAATATGGATATGCTAGACCTAATAAAGGGATCTCTTAACATAATAATATCACTAGGGAGGGTTCCAAAGCCTCAAATCATGCAAAACTATGTAATGACCCTAACTAATTATTATGTTTTCACATTCACTAAACTAATAACAAATAAAGCAAATTCTAATCTAGTGTTCACCAAAGTTTGTGACACAAAGTGGGGGTAATAAATAATAAAATTAAACATGCATAGAATACATATACCCACATCAATTTATATAGAATATTAATGCATGGAAGAGAAGTGCAACCCACCAAGCCTCAATCTCTCCCTTGGCCAAGGTGATTCTCAAGAGGTTATTATGATATGTAAGGATGATAAGGATAAATTAGCTCTAGGATATACAACCTGTCAATGCATCCAAAATAATTCTCCCCAAACCAAGATCTATATCTCCAAAGAAAGAATAAAACCCTAAGCTTGATCCTCAATTATAATGATGGATAAGCAAATGTGCAATATATCTTACCTATTATTCTCTTATAAATGGAAAAATGATTGTGTTTATATAGGTGGGTCTAACTCTGAATCCTTCTAAAAGTTTTGGCTAACAAGGTTGACCTAGTTGACCTAGTATCATTATTGACAAAAACTCACTATGTCACAGACTAGGTTGGCCAAGGGTTGACATAGACCCTAAATAAGTTTTGTCAATAAGAGTACAAGGTCGACACAACTAACATAGTCGTGTAAACTATTAGAAGGGTTTTTAGGTTTGGAAAAGGGATAATGAAGGTGGTAAAAGGCTAAAGGAGTGTGTAAAATAGAGGTCAAGATTAGGGGAATGGCTTTTAGGAGACACCTATGTAGATATCAAGTAGCAAAAGGGAAAATAATCCTATGAAGCACCAATGGTCTGATCACCCATTTCCTAGTCCACCCCTTAGGGCCTAAACTTAAAGAGATTGAGAATTCATGGGTTCTTGCAAGATAGAGAGCATCAATAGTTGATAAATGTTTGAAAATATTATGTGTATACAAGAATGATATCATGCAAAATAATTTGGCATGTTGAGTAATCCAAGGGTAAAATAAAGAGTGATAAGTGTCAAGACTAAGGATGGAAAATGACAATTGAACAATCTAAAAATGAGATGAAGTGACAATTAGTAGTGACTAGGCCAAATTATAGGAAAATATGGAAAATCTAAGGCCTAATCTAAATTAATTATTACTAGAGTTGATTAGTGTGATAAGTGACTTAGCAAGGGAAGGAGAGGTATGGAGGGGCTCTAGGTGTGATTAAGGCATGATACTTTTAACCTTTTTCAAACCTAATACACAAAGGATGGATAACTATCAACCCATAAATTGAATAAATAGGTGATTTACTCTTATTTTCTATAATTATGGACTCTTGGTCCACAACATAAGCTATTAGAAAGAGTTATTCTAAGGAGATGTTATGTTGAGAAGTGATATTACTAATATATTTATCTACTAAGGAATAGTAGGATGATATGAGAGATCATGGTTGTGAGGAGAAGTTGAGAGGCTCATAGGGTGGAGGAAGAAAATAGGCTAAGAGGCTAGGCTCTAAATACCATATGTAGGAGTGCCCAAATCTAAAGAGATGAAAATAACACACATGTTTCTTTTCATGTGGGATATTGATTCAATAAGGTTGAAAACATTTGAATCCTATTTCTTTGGGATTTCAAAATAAATTTAAGATTCTATAGGTAGTAGAGGTAGGGTTGAAGAGACTATTGGATGATAAATTTAGTTAGATAAAAGACAACTTTGGAAGGAGTCATGACACTCCATCAAGCATATATGGGAAAAGGGAAGTAAGTGTATGAAAATTCATGAGGATATCAGTGAAGGCACACACATTTAAATTGCCTGATGTAAAAGAGGAATTTAATAAAAATGTTGAGCATAGTTTAATGTTGATGAAAATTGGTAATACCAGAGGCCAAGAGTATGCATTATGGAGTTAAGCACCTAGAATATGGAGGGAATTAAAAGAGTGGGTATGATGGTGAAGCAAGGAGAGGTGACAACAAATCACCATATGGCTATGTCTATTAGTGATTAGTTAGACCCATTGGGAGATATTAGGAAGTTTAAAGAGCTAACTAAGTTCCTATATGTCATACATTAACCCCCACCTAGATGATAGAGTATATATACAAATCTCAAATATCCTATCAAGGGTTCCTAGGTTGTACATTGAGAGGGACTCATGATAATTGACTTGTGTCCATCGAGGGGTCATAAGGAAGACATGTGTTTCTTATCTAAAGATACCCTCACAAAGAGAAAGATGCATAGAGGAATGTTTTGGAAGAGTAATTGAGAGAATCAGGTGGCAAGATAAGATTGAGAAACCCTTAAGAATGAGCTAAAGTGATCCTTAGAAAGTAATCAACTTGAAAATTCTAAGAGGAAGATATGACTTTAGAATGTCAAGGGTAGAAATGAATACCCTAAGTAGTTCCAATCCAAAGTAGAAGGGTTTGGTCTATGGGGGAAAATTAGTAACAAATCCAAACATTCTTATGAATGTCATGCAAATATCACACATGTTTTCAATTAACACTAGAAATAATAAAAATCACCTCATGAGGATCCATGTATAAAAAGTGATTCCATAAAAAAATAAATCGAGATTAAGCGATTACCTATGGTGAAAATTCCTAGGTAGATGGATTGCAAAAGGAAAACAAGCAAGAAATAGAACTCATTGTCTAAGGATGGAAAAATAGTATAGTGTGGGGTGATGTTACCCCCAAAATTAGCTAACTCCCAAAGAATAAATATGCACAAGCACACATAAGGTGAAATAAAATCATATCCAATAGCATAGTAGTGGCTCATGCAATCCAAACCAACATCCTCCATGTGTACTCAAAATAAAATACCAACTAGATAGGTGGAAAACATTTGAAATTATACTGACACATGTTTAATGACAAAATGGGAGGATAAAAGTAAGTAAGAACATGTTGAACTAAAAACCCTAATGATAATTTTGAGGGAAGATGATAGAGTAAACTCTAAAATCATATCTTGAAAAACATTTGGAAAGTAAATGCTAAAAGACAATGGTAGATGACATCAAGTAACTCAATGCATTTAAATTTTTAGGTAGGAAAATAAACACAATAAATATACTATTGAAGCCATTAGTGGGAAAGGATGTTAAGATCCTAGAATAAGCAATTGAAAAATAAATCAATGATCAACATCCAAGGAGTTCAATAATGAATAGTTATTAAGGGATTATTTCAAATATGGCTGTATATAACTAGGCCTTGTAGACTAATAAAATGTGTTGATATATGTTTCTTTCCTTCACTTATATTTAGAGTTAGGACTGAGCCTGAGATAACTTACATTGGATGCACCAAAAACACCTTGTAGAGAATGAAAAATCTATGTAATTCTAAGAAGCTATTAAATTATGCCACATAGCTATTCATGTGATGAATATCTGACTCCAAAATTAAAATTATTGTGTTTTTTATTAGTATTATTCTTGGTCACATTCTACTGATTTTTAATAAAATGTTAATCAAGTTAGGTGTCTCTAACATAAGACTTGGTAAAACTAGCAGGTAGTGCAAATGTGTAGAACAATATTTGATCCTATATCCAACCCACTCACCATTGCATGATATTAACCCTGACTTACCCCATTTTCCATCTATCTTCACCTTGAATGATCACACAAGGTTCTCTTCCTCATGTGATATGTTAGTGTAGGAGATGATTTTAGAATTGTTGTAGGGCATGGGTGAACTGTTGATCTCCAAACTAACTAGACATGAAACACAAGGGGTCATCACTGATGACCAAAATAGGTAAGTAAGGATACATATTTTTTAGCATGCTAATTTTTTATTAGAGGGAACCATAAGAGGAGACTATACCATGAATAGATTTCTATACTAGGTTGTAGGCTAGCATTTTCTAAGCATTGCAAGAAGTTGTAGAGAAATAGAGGTATACTCTACTCATAATAAATAGTATAAGAACCTATGTAATGATGATTTTGAGAATTTTTTTAATTAGGATAAAAAGGTAATATCAAAATTTAAATGAGGTGAAAATTAATCTTTGAAAGTTTTTGTTATTTAAATTGAAAACCAAAAAATCATCAAACAAACATATAATATGCAAGACAACATATACAAAAAATTTAAAATCAAAGACTAAATTTAAAATAATTTAAGGTGAAAAAATTTGATAGACTCCCAAAACTCATTTCCTAAGTACATAACCGATAGGGTCCATTCTTAAAATCTTAATTCACTAAGTAGGGACCTAACCAATTAGGTCTAAATTTTTTATCTTTTCCTTTATTTTTGTCTATTCTACTATCAAGTATCAATACAAGGATTCCTAGTTATATAGGGTAATTGTGAACATTTTTTTAATTTTTGGCACATATAGTTATCATAAGTAATGTGATTTTGTGTAGCTATGAATCAATTTTCATCTAAGGTATGTAGTTTTACTAACTATGCACTTATATACTCTTCATTATCAAGAATACCATGAAGAGAGATATTCAAGATAGGTATTTATAACTCAATGGGTATAATTACTTAAATTTTGAAGACCAACTAATATTGTATTTCCCCTGTGGGTGTACGGTTACTTGTTATATAGGCCCATAATGCAGGGTAGAATTGAAAATGCCAATCAATTTTGTTATATTTGAATTTATTTGACCATTTTGACTTTAGATATTTATTTTTTTCCCCTATTTTGACCATTGGCTTGTGGATAGTATAATAATTTAATGTTATGAGATATAGTTAATTTATTACATACCTTACAGACCTTGAGGTTCTTGAAAGGAGACCCATTGTTTGTGATTATGACATGTGGGACTCTGAATAAAAAATGATTTAGTTTAGAATAAATTTAGTGATAAGTGATTTGGTAAAGTTTTTAGATGCATATATTATACCCCCTTAGTGAAATAATCACCTATTGTAATGATGAAATGATGACCATCCAAGGAAGTAAGATAAGTATTGGAAATCAAATCTAGACCCCAAGTTGAAAAAGGGCCATGGAGTAACTATGGGTTGAAACACTATTTTAGGGATGTGGATATTATGGGATAAGTGATGATGATTCTTGAATTTTTTAATGTAATTAATGGCATCATGTTTGAGGGGGGGACAAAAATATCCCATCATGTGGATCTTAAATGTAGTTGCATGGCCACCAAATTTTTTATTGAAAATGTTGTTATGGTAGTGAAAATGGACCCTTTTTTACTCAACTTGGTTGACACACCTTAATAACAATCCATTAAAGTATTTATAATAGATAACCTCATATTTAATAACATATTTTGATGCTATGATACAAAAGAAATGCCTCTATTATGAATAGGTACCCTTAGGATGAGTATAGTTAATTAAATAGTTGATAATATAATTATGCCAAGGAGAAGAAATAACGACAAGTTTGTATATACTAAAAATTAGTTCATCAAGAAAGTTGGTATCAATGACATATCTAACTTCTATGGGGATTTCACCAACCAATTAGTGATGATTTATCCCTTAATGGAATTTTGGTTGACATGCGTGAGTTTGACTTTGATCAAAGTTGTGAGACAACACCTACCATTTTATGAAAAGGATGGTTGGATTATAAATGTTCATAAATCTTGGGACCTTACTATAACCTTCATTTCTTGGTTAATAATGTAATGTAAAAAATTAATTATTTTCAAATACAATGGCCAAACACTCTTTTTTTATTAAGTATAATATGTTTCATAGTTAACATGATTGTGTAAAATTAAATATATGGCATGCCTGTTAACATCCTCATCCTTTTGGGTTTAAATACAAGTGAGAGATACCTCATTTTCCCTACTATACATTATGAGGGGCTTGTCAGGTTTGAGTTCCATGATCATTGGAGGAAACATAAGAAAATATTTTACTGGTTTAAAATAATATTTGTAATAATTCTTCCTATCAAGACACTCACATTTTTTAGTCGATTGTTGATTAGATGAACTATGTAAGGAAAGATATAAACCTTTAAATGGCCCCTAAATTCTCTATGAATGACCTAATTCCTAACTCATAGGTGTGAGGGAGCATGTCTAAGATCATGCAAATCTTGGTTGGGTCAATATGGATTCCCCACTAATAAATAATATAACCAATGAATTTTCCACCTGTGACTCTAGACACTCTTCTTAGGAATGAAAGTGACATCATTTTCAACCAAACAAGTGATAATTGTGCACTATACCTCTAATTTCTCAATATTACATTTAGGTTTTCCTAGAAAACCATCCACATAGACCTCCACTATCTTATGGATGATATCATGGAAAATATGGGTTGTGGCTCTCTAATATATTTACCCAACATTTTTTAGGCCGAATGACATGAATACATAGTAGAAAGTCCCAAATGGTGTAGTAAAAGAGGTTTTTCTTTGATCCTCTTATGATATTTGAATTTGTTTATATCCATAAAATCCATCCAAAATGGAAAACAACTCATAAATTATCTTAACATTCACAATAAGATCATTGGAAGGGAGGGGGAAATCATGTTTGGGACATGCCTTGTTAATATCACAAAAAATGATGCATACCCTGATTTTTCCATTTTTTTATAATAAGAACAATGTTGGGCATCCACTTAGAATAGTCTACGGGTTTTATGAACCCCAATTTAAGAAACTTAATAATCTATTCTTTCAATGTTAATGTAGATTTAGGGTTTATTAGAATAAGCTTTTATTTTATAGGTTTCAAAGCATGCATCATGACCAAATTATGAACAACTATTTTAGGCTTAATACATAACAAATCAATGTATGAAGAAGTAAAATATTTGGAAAGATTATTAAGTAGTTTTTTGTGGTATTCCACCTATTTTAGTGAGAGTGAAGACTAGAGTTTTAGGATACTATCATTTTTGTAAGTCCCTATGGTAATATCAATGGTATCCCTAATGAGGGAGGCATTCCATTCTAAGAATCAATTAAGAGTAAGAGGAAGATCAAAATCTTCAATTTATTTGTTAAATACATCAAGTTCCTCATCAGAAAACATATAACATTCAATATTATAATATGAATCATAATATTTACACTCAAGGGAAAACATAGGATAACAAGTGAGAGTGAAACCTCTCTAATTAAGTGATGACAATAGGTGATCATAAGTTCATAGAAAATATATAATTCATCATTCTCAGATAAGTCAAGGACCAATGGGACAGTGTCACTCCAAATTTAAGTGATATTTTTGTTATTAATCAAATTTTGAATGAGGTATTATATCATAATGATACTATGAATTTAGGTTTAGGTATTGATAGATGAGTATTAAAATGTAAGGACAAAGCAACCATACAGTTAGCTAGTTGGTTGTTTTCTCTAAGAACAACTTCTATGGAAACAAAGTCAAAATCCTTATAAAAATCTCAATTAATAGGTTTATAGGGATCAATATGTTTATATTTATTCTTAAAAATATCAAATACTTTTTTAGTCACTAATTTTGAGTCACCTTATATTTTTAACTTTTGGACACCCAAACATTTAGCAATGAGAATCACAAACAATAAGTCTTCATAATCAATCCCATTTTTTGTACACTCAAAGTCAATTTTAAATCCAAATTTAATAATTATTCCTTATGGGGAAATAAGGATTATTCACCTGTGAAAATGAGTCATTTTCCACCACCATAGTGAAGGACCCATTGATCATGCATAGATAAAAAAACACCATCATTGCTAGGGATATTTCCTTGATCCTTTGATATCTCAACCATGCCAATATCAAGTATGTTAGATGCCCTTATTATGCCTTTTGGTCTTGACATTCATAGATATTTTAGGTTTCTAATCCTTACACATTGAAAGGAAATACAAGTGGTGTATCTTTTTCCAAGATATTAATGATTGTAGGTTATATATAGTCGAGAATGATTGGCATCATTTTAGGACCTTTACCACTCAATGTTTTATCTATTAAAACTTCCTTACTTCAAATTTATCCTTAAAAAGGGTTTTATGAATCTCTTCCCCTTTATTAAGGACAAAAAATTTTGGCTTCATGGGTTCTTTGACTAGAAATAGATGTAGGGGGTTTGTTACAACATTGGTGGGTAAGTGATAGTCGATGTGTAACCCAACTTTTTTATATATGGTTTCTTGAATGGTGTAAAAAGGTTTAATATCCCCCTAGGATACAAATATATTTCCCAACTAGAGGAACATAATATTATCAAATATGATAGAAGGTAATGACTTCATCATATGAATCTAAAGCCTACCCAAGATCATGTTGTAATGGGTATATTTATCAATTTCATAGAACATAGTCAACATGGTCTTCAGGATTATGATTATGGGAAGCATGATGGTTTCAACGGAAGTGGATTTAAGACTACCATAGACTACAAAGTGTTGTGAGTTTTTGAAAAATTGGTTTATCCATAATAAATCTTCTAGAGAAATAAAAATTGGACTATGTTTATAGCCACCCCATTATATATCGTTACTATTTTAACATAGTTATTATATATCCATACTCTTCTTTAAAATTTGGATGTCCCTTTATATCCATATCAAATTTTGGAATGAGACTTCTAATATTAAATAAATAATTGGCATTCCTTGCATTTTTCTTTAGTGTAAAGATGATAAGATCAATATGGTTTATTTATGCTTGAGGAGGAGTAACACTAGTTAATTGTACTAAACCAAGGTCATTGATCAATGCTGAAAGGTGGGCATGTTAATTCTCGAGTAAATAAATAAAAAATATGTGGGAAAAATTCTTAAAAAGGTCTACAACTAAGTCATAATTTCCCACTAGTCTATGAATGACATTATCTTAAAAATTATTTGAAAGAAGAGGATTTATGGGTTGTTACTCCCTTGTGTAAGTAAAATAGTTGTTTCTTCCTCTATTTATAATTACACAACCATTATCATCTTAGTCTTCCTAATCAATGAAAAAATATGGGCATGTTAATTCTTGAGTAAATCAATAAATGACATGTTGGAAAATGTCTTGGCAAGGTCTACAACTAAGTCATAATGTCTTACTGCTCTAGGAATGACATTATCTTACAAATTATTTGAATATGAGGATTTTTGGGTTGACACCCCCTTGTTTAAGTAATAATATTTGTTTATTCCTCTATTTATAATTACACAAACCTTAAAATCTTAGTCTTCGTAATCAATGCTCAAATTTGGGCATGTTAATTCTTGAGTAAATCAATAACTGATATGTGGGAAAATGTCTTCGTAAGGTCTACAACTAATTCATAATTTCCCACTAGTCTAAGAATGAAGTTATCTTTCAAAAAAATTAAATATGAAGATATGTGGGTCGATACTCCCTTGTGTAAGTAATAATATTTATTTCTTCCTCTATTTCTAATTATCTTAGTCTTCCCTTGAGGCCCCAATTGGGATGCCACATCAGGGTTGGTTAAGATAGAAGTATAATCTTATACTTCATGAGTTATAACAAAGGGATCTTGTTATTTTTAAATTTATTGGCTTGATGGATTACCTTGTGATCGGTTTTGGTAATACATATCTAGTGATTAGTGAAAAGGTTTTGATAATTTTTAAGCTTTTCATTTTGGGGTGCTATATGACCATTTGGATAGCCTGAGGGTTTTCATTTTAATTCATTAGGAAAATGTCAACATAAGTTTTCCTTTGGTATTTAGGGAGTCCCTGATTAAATTTATTATACTCCCTACAAGAATGAATATCATGCTAGATTACTCTGTGAAAAAGGAAATAGAGATTGGGATCATACTCCTAGGGTATCATATTTTTTCCTTGTTGACCAAAACTTTGTTGGTTATTCCATTGATAAAAGAGTTGATTTTGGAACTATGGGAATGGTTAATCTTTTGTAATTAGTTCTATGTGGGATTTTGGAAACGTTGTATGGTGGAAAATGATTGAAATCAACTGTATGAGTGGTAAACAAAGGATTTTAGTTCATCATACCTAAATTATTGTGTTATTATTATTAATGGGTTATGGTTAGTTATTGTTTATGAGATTTAGTTTTCTTTTTTATCGATCATGCCATCAATAATGGCATTCCATTTTATATTGAATGGATCCTCAGGGACTTGGTTGTCAACATTTTTTTGGGTTGTGTCATTGTTTTGGCTAGGGGTAACTATACACCCATTGGCTCCATAGGTTTGGTTTCCACTATAAATGGTTATTTTGTATATTTTTAAAGCACTCTTAGGTGATTATTTGTATAAATAATAAGGTAAATTTTGGATACATTCCCTTGTATCCTTGTTAAGGGAATGAAAAACAAAGATCACAAAGTTCTCTTTGATCCATGTTTGGTAAAATGGTAAACAAATATATAGACTACTACCATCACATAATGAAATGTGTAACATATTCATTATGTTATTATTTAATGTTTTTTAATTCTCAAGTTACAATTTTCAATAACTTGTTCATGTAAAATGTTTTGATGAATTTTTCCATGGTCTATCAATAGGAATTGATATAAGCCTTAGGGAGGGGATAATTTTTCCATGGTCTATCAGTTGGTAATCTATTGATACAATGGATATGGGAGAGGAATGAATTTGGTTAGGATGGTTAGAGTTCATCCCTTGATTTATATGTATTTGGTTACTTTATAAATCATGAATACAACCCAACAAGGTAGATATGAGGGAGAGGGAGAGGGAGAGGGAGAGGGAGAGAATTCATTTGAGGTAGAAGACATATTGGGTCTAAGTACCTCCTTTATGGAAGGTTTATTAGGGAGAGGATGGTAACCATAATGGCATATATCTATTATAGAATCGTTAAGGGGTGTTTTTGGACTTTATTTAGGTGGTTTGGATATGTTTTAGTTTTCATTTGAGGGATGTGAGATTGTTCACATTTTACTTGTTTGCTCTTCCATGAAACAGACCCTCCCAATGTATTTATCATATCTAGTAAATAGTTCAACATATGGGGTTCTTAGACTAAATATAGGCCTAATTTCCAAGTGGGGACTGGATCTAATCCCACTATAAGATTCATATCTTTATAATTAGGATGGTTATTGGTGGTCTTTTATGAATACCACACTTTACGGATTGGTAGGCTAGCCCTAATTTTTGAATTAAGGTTTGGATAGTCTTAGAATTTATTTTATATTTTTTGACAAGATGTTTTATTATTCTAGCTAAATAGTGAATATTCACTATGAATTTATTGGATTATAATTTAATATTCTATGAAAATATATCCTCATACATCATGTCTAAACATACTTGGGGGGTATATTAATACCCATAGAATAAATGGATGGAGAGAAGGAAATGGGGAATAAAATACAAATAAGAGAAAAAATGAAAATGTAAAAGGATAAACCTTCCACATCATGTTCACCATTTTATGTGTGTGTATGGAAAATAACATGCTAAACTATCTATTTGACTTCTTGAAGTCTTGGTAAGACTACTGATGTAATGGATAGATTGATGGGTGAATATATAGATTGGGTTGATTGACTTGAGGAAGGGGATTTTGGAATGAAGGTAAGTAAGGGATGTTAATGATGGTACTCAAAAATATATATTGTGTCACAGTTTTCATTAACATTATATTATTAGGAAAAGACTAAAATCCAAGGTCCCTCTATGTCAGTAATGATGAGATAATGAATTTATTGATCAATGCTAGGAATAACAAAGTGGGTGTTATTTGGTTGGTTGAATCTGGGTATTTGATTGATCCTATCAGGTTGGCTATGCCTAGTTAATTTCATATAAAAAGTGAATGAAATGTGACAAGGCTAGTCCCAAGGAGGAAACAAAATAAAAATATGGATGTCTAAAAGCTTAGATGACATTGTATTATTGACCTTATAGATGAGGGGAGATGGCTATGGGATGTAAGGGAATTCTTTCTTGCTCATCAAGAGTATTGAGAGAGTTAAAAATAAGATATGAAATAGGGGTGAAATTTAATACTTATAATATTATCTTTGCATTAATGTCACCTTGTAGTTTACTTGTAGGAAAAGGAGATTAAATCGTATGGAAAATAAATACTCTAATAATAAAATGGTGTTTTGGTAGTGTCATGAAATAGGGAAAAAAAGTTGTTATGAGTGTATGAGCTATATGAGCCTATTTTTTTTTTTTTGATATGGTATACTTTATTTTTTGGAGATTTTTAGCAAGGTTCTGGTGTTCATGCTCGTTTTGACATGTTTCTTTTTGTTTTTCTGAGTTGTTGTGACAACATTCAAAAAATAAAATGAATTAATCTACTTGTTGAAAAATGGAATGTTGAAATCAATGAAGTAATTAATACTAAAATAAAATGAAAGTAAATAATTTTTTTGTTTATTTCAATATTTTAGATGCATGAAAATCTAAAACTGAATTTTTGAAAGAAATATGCAAGTGCTGTTTTTTTAATTAATTTTTCTTAGTTTGTAAAATGATTTGTCTAATGCAATATAAATGATATAACTTTTTTTTTAATATATTATTATTAAAAAAGTAAAAAAAATACTATTAAAATATTCCTTCCTATCATGGAATTATGAAATCAAGTTTTAAAACCCCAGAAAGTACACTTAGTAAGAATTTAGAAAATCAAATTCACCTATGTAGGGTAAAAATTAGTTTTTGAAAGATTTGAATGTCTATGCATGAAATGAAATAAATTGTAAATGAAATAATGCAAGTTTGGTATTTTAATTTTTTTTGTTTTTATACCTAAATACAACATTCTATTAGTAATTAAATTAATGAATTTTGAATATAATATGTAAGGTTTGAGTGTCTGGGTTGTCTAATTTATTTATTTTTATGTGTGTGTATGAATGCTTTTGTAAAACATAAAATAAACTATTTTAATTGGTTATAAATATATTTATTATTTTATTTATATACCCTATGTGATATGAAACACTATGTTATTTTAAGGAAACTAACATGCAATTGCAAAACATGAAATCTAGACTATGTTTTTTTTCAAGATAACAAAGAGAGAAGGATTTCTATTCTTTTTATTTTTCATTATTTTCAAAATATGTATCTAAGATAATAGATAAATAAAAATAAAATATTATAATCTAATAAATGGAATTAATACTAAAAATAAATCCTTAAACCTGACCAATGGTTATGACAAAACAAAGGCAAAATATTGTTGTTGTGTAATGCATCCTTAAGAAGCTATCTCCTCTATTTAACATGATTGTAGGAAATATCTTTAAAAATATGGTACTAAGAGATGGATTAAAAAAATTACAAAATATTATAAAAGATTTTATTTTTACTATTGTTGTTTATTTCATTGATATCAAAGAATATGTTGTTAATCTAGGGAATCCTCTCCTCTAGAAATGTGTAGATTTGACATGAAGATGACCAAATATAGATCAAAATATTTTTGAAATTTTGAAATCACCATGGCATGAAGGTGGGATACAATTTTATATAGATTTAAAACACTAATATTCTATGAAAATTTAGGATCCAAAAAACAACTAAAATTGATATAGTTAAAGAATAAATGAGGTTGTGTATGTGAGTTTAACTCTTGGTTGACTAAAAGCTAAATTTAGGAGGGAGAATAATTTATAAAAATAAGAGTGGGAGTGTACAAAGATGTCATGAAGGTAATAAAAAATAAAATCAAGGGATAAATTTGAAGAATAGTATGTGGAACATGTAATATCTCAAGTCTTGTATGCTAAAATTGGAAGATGAGAAAACTATGACGAAACAACCTCATTTGATGATAAAACTACCCTGTCAAAAAATAGAACAAAAATTATGATGCATATAATATTGAAAGTTTTCATTGAATTCATGTGTTTGTGCACTGTCATTGATGTCAATAATGATCAATAAGGTGAGACTTGTCTTCAATTTCATATGTTTAAGGTCATTGATGTCAAAGTAAGTGTGAATGGACTTGTTCTTAAGCATGGATATGGCTTATAAAGGCATGATGGGGGTGATATAGATGTGTATGACACTAATTTTTTGCAATAAAATGTTATAACATGTGATAAATGTCATTGTGTCAATCACATGACTCTCAAAGTGAGCCAAAGAGGTATGTTATTCTTTAGTGGTCTTCTCATGGACTTAGTCTTATAACCCTAGGTGGAAGAATGAGGTATCATGGTCAGGTTTAGAGGATTGGAAGATCATTTAATAACGGTTTGAGGTGATATATTTTTTTTCAAGAGTGATCATGAAGTTTCAGGGTTTGAGTTGAAGAATAAAACATGAAAAGTGGATCTTTAGGTCTCTCATGTGATAGAATGGAGTGTTTAGACCCGATAAGAGATTTTTGATGATTTTTGGCATGTGTGACTTTTGAATGGGAATATAAGATATTGGGGATATATGGAAAAGTTTCATATAAGTTTTTTTCCAATCATTAGGATCTAGTTTTATGGACATGGATATATGAACAAATGTTAGGAATGAAAACCAGTCTTAAACCCTTCTAAGACCCTTATAGTGACCCAATGGTGAAGATTTTGTTTTCAATGCCTAGAATGGATTTTTAAGAATGTTTTTATAATTTTATCATGTATATGACTCTCCCATGTACCTATAAGTGGCATTGGTATATCAAGAGAGTGAGTGAAAGCTACAAGAAACCCCTTATTTCTCAAAAAATTGGTATAGTAGGTAGGGTTGACTAAGTCAAAATTATAACAATGGATAGAGGTTTAAGATTATGTTTTAATTTATGCCTATGGTGGTTTATAATAAATATACATAATTCAAAATTACTAAACCATTCATAAAATTTAGCCTATCACTAAAAGGGCCCAACGAGGAAGACACTAAGAAAACCAAGCAGAAGTGAGAATGAGTTTAGGGACATGTTTTCATGGATTAGGAATGAATAAAATTACATTGGGTTATTTTTAAAGACATATAAAAAAAATTAAATATTGTTTATATGTTTTTAATATCATGAAAAATGTTGTTCACAAGATGACTTGTCTAGTGAAGATGACACATTGAAGGTGTAAGGTTCAGATTTTGTCTATATATTTCATATTTTCCATTTTAAATCTATGTCTTTATGTTTTTATATTTTATAAATATATCATAATATTATAAAAATGTTTAAATATTTCCTAAAATTTTCTACATAGGTGTTGGAATGCAAGATCACCATGATTGGTTCTCAAGACAGAATGACAATTTTAGGTATGCAAGATGGAATGATGAGTGTGAAAAGTTATATCATGACTTTATGTTTCCAATTAAAATTTTTATATTTATTGGGATTTATATGACATAAACCTTATTTATATAATTTTGAGATTCACTTTAATATTTTATAATATAGAAGCCAAAATGGCTTATCTAGCTGTGTAAGGACTATGGGAGAGAAGCTCAATAAATTGGTCTACAAGACCAATATTTGAATATATATCTTGTGATATATCTATTTTAGGATGTTATATATGTCATAAAGTAACTATTAATATTCATTATATGTCTTTTAAGTGTCTTTAAGAGAATTAAAGATAACATTTTTCATGACTATGTTTTTGGATCCACAGGTATTTTTCTATATGTGAGTGAGAATGATGTTATTGAGTCTTTATGCATAGTTTTGAATAATAATATACACATGAAGTTATTATATAGGTATCATAGGTTATTTTTTCACATGTATTTTCACCCCTTTAGGATATTCCTATCTCTCCTCATCCAAGTGGCATAATGGAGGGTGATGAATGATTCACATGTTAGGTTCAAAAGGTATTTTGATACTTAAGAGGGTGATGAATGATTACTTTGTAGAATAAATTGATTAACAAATTCTAAAACACCTATAAATAAAATTATAACACTAACAAATACTTTTAATAATTACTCTTCTGCATATTTGGTGAACAATCAAGGATAACATGTTAGAAAAGATCACTTTCTACTAGACAAGACCAAAATGTCTAAAAAAACACTCAATTTTATCACATGTAAGTAGTAAAATTCACTTTTATTATTGATTCAATATATATTCAAGCAAAAAATTGGCTAGGTTTTCACCATTAACCAACAGAGGCTACCAAAAAGAGCCAAAAGAGTCAATATTTATAGCATTTGGGAGAAGAGCAAGACAAGGGAATTCCAAAGGTCACTTGGACACTTTTAAAGCTGATAAAATAGGTTTAAAATGTAATATAAATAGGTGTGACATGAACCATGCAATTTTAGGAAGCCCATGTGTTCATGCAAGTCATGAAACTTATAAAAAGTGGCATAAAATTCCTTGTCTTGGCTCAAAAAACCACCTTCATAATTTGGACCTATTTTAAAATCCCAAAACTAACTAGGGATATGTATGATAATTGGAATGAGAGGTAAGGATTTTATACATGCCTATACATGCATTGGTTATAATCCTACTCATTTGGAAACTCTTAGAAGGAATCCATCACTGCCTATAGTCTAAAACCCTCCTCTTTCAGCCACCCCTCACACTTGTCCTCATAATTGGATTCTATTTTACATTAAAAATACATGTTAGGGAGTGTGTTATACTTTTAAAGACTCTCCATGGACTTAGACTACTTAGGTACACCTTAAAAGGGCTCACACTTGAATTTTTTACCCTTATCACCATTATGTTCACTATGCCAATTTTGACTAGCTAAGATAAGAGATATTTTTGAACACTTATAAGTTTATTATAGGCATTAAATTACCATAGGGAGTTATAAAGAGTCTATAAATTCCTCCCAAACTTGATTTCACCTTTTGAAACCTCTTCTACCCTAAATAATACATAAAATAGTTAGAAAAACCCTATGTTGGTCCCCATACATAAAATTATATATAACTCATCCTGATAGGGAGTAGCCTAAGGGAGTCCTATAAAAGTTCCAATATCTTTCACAATTAAACTATGTCATTAGATCAGCTATCCAACTTCATTTTCTCCATCGGGTCTATACTGAGGGTTTTCAAGTGTTTTAGGTAATTTTCCTTCTTAAACTTTGTTCATAAAGCTATGACATTATAAATACCAAAAAATTCCACAAACATTATTTTTATAGATCCTAATAACCCCTCCACACTTATTTTTCCTCCATGCATATCCTCAGAAAAGATGAGTAGTTGAAATCGCCCCATCGAGCTTATTTCTACCTTTCTTGCATGATTAGACTATCTCTAAGTTAGAATTATCTTTCCCACATGTATATTTTTTACAAAAATATTATAAATATCTAATTACATATATTTAACATTTCTTAATCATTTATATATCTCATCAAGAGCTATAAATGAGGGTGTACCCCCAATTGGCTCTAGGTTTCTTTAAGGCCTAATAGGCTTAGCATGTTCCCTATTAGTTTGACATACTTGAAAAGATATATAATTTTTGGGATGGTATTTAATGCTTAATAATTCTTAATTAAATATTAAAAACCATCACATAACATCCCAAGCACTCCTCTTCATCCTTTTCTCTCATTCACCAACTAGGTCTAGTGAAAGATTGTCTAGTTAGATTGTGTGCAAGGGTATTTTGTTAATTTTGAGAGGTATTATCCTTAATTAGTGATTATTATAATATATTTACCTTTAATACACTTTAAAATATTTTTATTTAGGTTTCCAAAACCTCCTATCAAGCTTTTTTCCCATTTTGACCTCATTAACTTGTTTTGCTAAACTCTGGTTTTCTTTGAATGGCTGACCTCTGAGACACAATAGTGAGGAATATCCCTCTTCCCTAGGGAAAATTAAAGTTTTTTATAGTTTTATAATTTAATAATGAGGATTTTTACCAAATTTATTAGTTTAATCCACTCATTTAGGCATCTAACCAACTCAAAATGCCCAAAAATGACCTCTAAAAAGACTATTTTCCTACATTTTTTTCTTTTTCCCAAGAATGGATCCTCAAGGATAACTCCAAGACTATAAGTATTTAAAAAAATGTTACTGATATCAAATTAATCCTAATTAATCTTTAAATTTACCTAAAACAACTCTTCTCTCTTAGACTCTTCATTTCTACCCATTAAGCAACATGGGTTTCCTAGCTCACCTATACGGACTGCAAATTTTGGGAAATAGGAAGAGTGGGTGATCATATTTGAAGGAATAATATATCATATGTAAAAATTTTGTTTATAAATCATAAACCATTCTTATTTTTTAACAAAACCTCACTCTCTTTCTAAGCAAGTTCATCTCTCTAACCTCAATTCATACCCAAGACTTCAAAATGATTGGTGTAGGTGGATACAGGGCTATAAGAGGTTTGGATAAGGCCATTTCATCATTTTAAAAGTTAATGGAAGTGATAATTATAATAATGGAAGTATTCACAAGTTATTACATCATTTTAACTATTTTGTTTCCCTTCATATGCACCTTCAAAGCTACAAACTGCGTTTTCTCTAACTAATTGTAAACCCTTGCCTCTTTGACCCCTGTAGGTGAGCATATTAGCTATTAAAATTGGGTTATGATATAGAGAGTATTAACTTGAAGTTTTATAATCATACAGTATCCTTTTTGACCTTGGATCCACTTTTAATGAGCTAATAACAATCAAACACCTTGCCTGAATCACTAACTGCCTTCCCAACTATAGGTGTATATTTCTCTATGTGTGGACACCTATAGGTGGCCATAGTGCTTGAAAAACTATGTATCAAATTTGTATTGATGAACTTATTTACATTTATATACCATTATATCCATGAGAGTGTGTTCATTTTTTCTCCTTAGGGTGTCAAAAGGCCACTCACAACTACAAACCTATAGATGTTAGTGTGGTGTTTTAGTGTTTTTAAGGGCATATTTGAGGCTCTCCATTTCCACCTTCCACTCACCTTATAGCCTACATTATTGAAAAAATCCATCTCAATGCTGGAAGATATCAAACTAAGCTATTTTTATGCTTTCTAAATGTTTTCAAACATGTTATAGGTTGCCTACAAAAAACCCTTGGACCTCTATTTTCTCATTTTTGGGATTTGGTCTCAAAACTCAGTCATTTGCCCTTTAAACATGGTTTATCTTTATATTTATCTATAAAACAATCCAATAAATTATGAAATGTTCAAGTCACCTAATATAATCCAAAATAAGGCTTTTTCATGTTTCAAATCCCCACAAGAATTATCAAAATTATGTGATATGCTTGGAGATGGGCCTTCTTACCATAGGCAAGGAAGTAGACTAAACCATATACAAGGTAATTATATTTGTGAACACCTAATATTACCTCATCTATAATTAAATTCACACTATAAATATTGATACATTCCTAGTCCCTTATCTTTAGTGTGATGCCAAAAGAAGGCCCTTGTAGGTGTGCATTGGTTGTATGGCAAAATAGGTCTCTTCAACCACAACATAGGGAGATTGGTCGGCCAGATGTGTAGGTTTACCACATCAAAAGGGGACAAATCTCTCCTCTCATCAAGGGGAGGTTCCCTTATAACTATGAGGAGCTATATACTATATATATAAGTAGAAAATAAAACTCAGGGGTAGGACACACCATCCATCTCTCTTCTTTTAGAGATCATGTTCACAATCAAAGGAGAAAATCCTGGTGAAAACACCAAAGGCACTTCTCTTCTTTCAAAAGTGTTCTTTTAGGGAACAGTAGGAGTTATTTCAGATAGGATAAGTAACTGGTAACAGAGTACAGAGTAACCAACAATCTAATATGTAGCACAAAGTCTCCACCTTGACTGTCCAAGGGTGAAACATGAAGAACAATGGGGGAAAAAAGTCATCCCAAGGTCCTTTACATAGAAAGAAACTAAAAACACACACTGAACACAATTATTTTAGCACAAAGTCTGAAAGTAACTAGTTTCAAGACACCTTCCTTATCACTTCCAGTAGCTCTACTTGTTAAATTGCATAAGCAAGAATACATTTAGGAAATAGACATAAGAACAATCTACTAGAATGATACAAGCTATAACAGCACAAAGTTTGAAAGTAACTTGCTTTCTGATTCAATAAAAAAATATGATAAACAATCTAAGCTCAAAGTCTCAGTGATGCCTTTCAATTTGGGTAGAGTTTTACTTCTGGTAACAGGAAGATCTCCTTTCCAATGATACAAGAGATTACATTATATAGAGGCCAAGAGAGGTTTTGCACTTTTTCCCATGGAGTGACCCATGTTGTGCATTAATGACTTGGATGCATTTTTGGTTCTATCAGGGAGGGCCATGCTGGAGAAGAGCAGCTACCTTAACTGTGGCATGTTGATTCATCTCCAATGTCCTTTCCTAGGCTTGAGTCACTCATTCTCTTACCTATTATCCATATAGCTGTCCACTTTGCATTTACTCTAAAGGGGACAAATAGGTTATGCTTTCAATGCTTGTAGGCCCAAATAACTACCTGGTGGACTATTCCACCTACTATAAATAACTCTTGTTGAGTTTCCCTCTTTGTCTCTTCTTCCTTTTGGCCCTATCCTTAGGGTCTTTGAACGCATTTGGGTCTGCATTTTAAGTCTAAAAAGATCAACAGACACTTTATTACCTTGAATTTGACATCTATGGGTCTTTCATCTTTTGAAGGTTAACAGCTAGTCAATCATCCTAAATTTGACATTTGTGGGCCTGTCATTCTTCTTAGCAACTCCTTTATGCCTTTCTCACTTACTATGGCCACTTTTCATTGTGACATAGGTGAGGACACATGGCAACATCTACAGCCTTGAAATAAGCTTATTGGAATAAGCTTTGAAACTTGTTAGAGATTGGAAGCATGGATGTAGACATTTATCATGCTCTACTGAGTTAGGACAAGACACATGGTGAGTTCCATTACTTTGAAACTTGTTAGAGACTGGAAGCATGGATGCAGACACTTGGTAGCTTCCACTAGACTTTGAGGCTTGATCCTTTCCAGAGGGGACTTGCCCGTCGAGGTCTTGAAAAAGGTCCATTTCATGAGTGGTGACTATCCTCTGTGAGGGTACCTACCCTTCAAGATCATCCAGGTGGCCTTCGAGCTTTAATTCTTTTAGAGGACTATCGTCTCTTTATTTCCTTTAGACAAAAAGTTTGAAGGAATTCCTTCAGATGATTAGTCTGAAGGAAATCTTTCCTTGGCTCTGTGTCTCTGTATTGAGAGTGCTCTATCTTTGACACGTGGTACCTTTCACCACTTTTAACAAGTGACACATGGTATCTTCTACCAGAATAGGCAAGGACACATGGAAGCATCTGACTGATTTATGGGAGCTCTTAGAAACCTTTGATAGTCCCATGGGAGATGACACGTGGTGGCTTCCACCAAACTCTAAAAATACTTACAAAAACATTCAGGACTCATTTTATCAATCACACGAATGATAACACTTGTCACACTCCATTGAACCTTAGTAACTCACTCGGGGTCCACCACAACCCTTATGAAACAAAGGAAGAAACTATGGATGATGACACTTGTCGGCCTCCGCCGATCTCTATAGTTGACACATGGGACATTTCATTGTTTTGAGAAAAAGACATTAAAACCTTCCGTAGCTACCACTTGTCATTTTACATGAAACTCTACAAAGGATGCATGGCATGTTCTACTACCTTGTGATGAAAAACATAATGTGTCTCAGCAGATGACACTTGGCAGCTTCCACTCATCCTTTTCTTTTGTGTGCTCCTTGGTTGAACCATCCATTGAACCAATTATTCACTACTTCTTTCCTTGACTGAGGCCACCTTTAAACCTTTGAACCCATGAACCATTGACCTTTGAACTCTTTCAGTTAAGGGTTCAATCGGTTCATTGGCTCATCCTTTGTCCATCACTTGTTTTTTATAAGCTCTTTGATCTTCATCGCACTAGTTGAACCTTTTGGTTCAAGGTTCAACGGTTCAATCGGTTCATTATTTTTATTTGGCTAAGTCCTTTTGATCTTTTTGAACCAAACATGTTGAACCATTTGGTCGTTGAACCTATTGAATCATTGAACTCGTTAAACTTGTGAACCAAAGTGGTTTAATGGTTTAATAGTTCAATGGTTCAAGCCTTCTTCTCTTTGATAAGTGTTTTGAAGCCATTGAACCTAGAAGTAGTTGAACTTTGAACCTTTGACAAATGTGCTCAACTCTTGTTCAATGGGTTCAATGGTTCAATAGTTTGATCCTTTCTTAGAAGCTTGTCGATGGACATTTTTGGTTGAACCAAGGCACTGAACCAATCCTGAAAATGACTAAGCGTTGGAAACTTGTTCCTTTGATTGAACTCACCTGCAGAAGCCTTTGAACCTGTTGAACATGCTAGTCCTTTTACTAAAAAACCTTGAAAAATGATGAATTTGAAATCCTAGAACAAATTTTGAAAAGGGAAGAGACAATGTGGTTTGTGCAAGGCCAAAATAGTTCATATGTTGTCCCAAAAAATGAGTGACATTTTTTGGGGACAACAGTATGTAGGCAATGAGTGTGGAATAAAGTAATAAGGGTGGATAAAATGCCTCATGGGAATCTAAAACTCATTATCAACCTCCCAAATACATTATTTAAATTAAATAGACTTTAATACAAGTTTCAAAACACTCAATTCAATGTGAAATCTCTTGAGAACACTTGGAATAGAATAGGCAGGGTGTTTAGTGACTGGTTTAGCATGGTGAATGAGCTTGTGACTAGACTTGCACTTTCCCAAGCATCTAAATTAAATCTCTTCGGTTCCTAATGGCTTGAAAAACTGATATACTTTGATTTCCATTCCATGATAAATATATACATGCTCATACATGTGACTGCAAGTAGGAAAGGGTTAAAAGGTTACAATGAGGAATGATAGGATTGAAATTTGCTCCAAAGTGTCATATGGTGAACTCAAACATGGAAGGAGGTAAAATATATGGACTTGATACTTGTGAGACATAATATTCCAACTAAATGAGACCTCTATAAGAAACCAACATTTTATAAATAAGAACTTTGACTAAGACTGCACATGGTCGCACCTTTATTTAAACATGGACTAACTTTCTCATCAAAACACCATATAAAATGAAAATAAATATGGATATAATATAATAATTTATATAAAATCCTCTAGAGTCAAAATCACCAACTATTTCATATGGAATTGACCAAAATGGATCAAAACCTATAGGGTGCATGAAACAACAAGCAGAAAAACATAGTCAACTTGTAAAGGATGATTCATAATGAAAGGTTGATAAATACTTTCAATATTTATATGGAAATTAAGTAATCTAATTTTACTATGACCCCCTAAAATAATTTTATTTGAAACCTCCTGACCTGTCCGTACCAAGTAAAAACAGGATGGTTAATTAGATATGTTTAATAATTAAAAAAGGAACATAATGGGTTTTGATTAAAAATGGCACTTCTAGATCATGTCAAACATTGATATTAGTTTTATGAATATTAATATATGTTCCATCACCTTGTCCTATGTGTCATCTTCCCCCATACACCATACAAGCGCCAAATGCTCACACTTTCAATTGGTTTCTTGAGTTTTAGTTAAACAACCTACAAGATTTTGATGTAACTAACATCCTTGATAGGGAATCTAACCTTATTGAAAATTTAAGGGAAAAAAGACACATAGGCACCTTGGGAACCATGCCACTTGCATTATGACCCTTAAATTCCCACTAAATGACTCAAAATGACAAATAAACCTATTAGACCATGACTAAGGCTAAAAATGCATTAGACAACATCCAATGAACTATAATATAGCCTATGACAAATATTTAGAATCATAAACATCTAAAAAACAAGTTTTTTTACCTATATAGGACCAAATTTAACCTATAGTCAAATTTGGTCAAGTTCATTTGAATGCATTTATATTCATGATAAACTCCTATGAAGCGGAGAAAGGTCAAAGGTTCTTGACTGCTTTTTGAAGCCTATGTGCATTTTTGAGTGAGCATTTGAAAGTGATCAATTTGAGGTATTTGACCTACATGGTGAAAGATAATGTACTGAGGGTTGAAAATAAGGTCATGGAGGTCCTATACATGTGATTTATTGATATGGTTATATGGCAAAGTTGAGTTTATGCTTCAATTTTGGTTAATAGACTTTCTGACAGTGAGAAGGCTTAATGGTGTAGTCCAAGTAGTTAATTAGACTAAAAGGTGGTATGGACATACATGGATGCTATTAGTGGTCTATTTAAGTTATGTTTTAAGTGTTTCATTCATGTTTATGGAGTCTCAATAAGTTTCAAGAAGGCTAAGTGTAACATGTTGCTTGAGATAAACCTAACACATTAGGTCTCTAAATAGGCCTCAGAAGAGAAGGTGGTCTAAGTGAATTTGGCCAACCTATTCATGATATTATTATTATGTGTAACATGTTATTTGACTCATTTTAAGGATAATCAAAGTGTGTAAAGGTTTGTGACTGACCAAGGTCTATGCAAACAAGAGTCTTGTATATATATAAGGCACAATAGGCCTACTTGGGTGTGTAAAGGGGAATGAGAGTGCAAGCGAATAAAATATCACCTTGAAGATTAGAAGGAGTTAATATAGAAATTTAGAGAGGCATATAGGATCAATCATGAATATCCAATATAATATCTAAATATGAATAGTAAGGTCATATGACCTAATGAAGCCATATGAGGACTATTGGAGAGAAGTAGAAGGGAAAAATTGTTTGATTGAATAGGAAGTTTGAGAGTGTTGAAGGAGTGATCTTTTATTGATTCAGAGACCATCAGATTTACATTAGATATGCATGAATTCTTGGTGTATCATATTAGATAGAGAAGATAGAAATATGAATAAGAGGTTACCATCTGTTGGTTGGGCAATAAGGTGTTTTGAAGGTGATCAAGTTTGTCTTGGATGAGTTGGTGCATAGTCAAGAGGGAGTGGGTGCTGCCTTACAGGTTAGTGATTTCAGAAGTTTCCTTGAAGTCACTGAGTTGGTGTTGAGTCACTTAGGGGGTTGGTGCCTCCTATCAAGTTGGAACTTGCTAAAGGACTAGTTGAGTTGGTGCTTAACTAGTAAGGGGTTGGTGCCTCACTAAATCTTGATCCATTTCTTATAAAATATTAGTCCAAGCTATGTGTTAGTGAATTTTATCCCCCATGAGGGTTTCTCACATATCTCTTGTGTTCATGTGTTGATATCTTGCTTCATGTTTATGTGATTGTTTCTTTATGCATTGCTTGATCACTATATTGGTTTGAAAGGTTAATGAATTCTAAGTGGAAAGAAATTATTTTTTGAAGACACTAATTCACCACAATCTCAATGGCTATGCTTCTAAAAATTGGTATCAAATCAGGTCCTTTAGATCAATATTAACATCTTGAAGGTGATGCAAGAAGCAAAAGATGGCTAAAGCTTGTGAAGGTGAGTTACAAGATTAGTCTTTTTATCAGCTTATGGAAGAATAAATCTTGGTGGATGATTGTTGAGTCTTGGAAGATTTTGCATGACAAAAAGGTGTTTTTATTAGTTTCAGTATAAAAAATGATAATTTAAAGATAACTACTAAGTCTATTTTTTTATATGATCTAGGTCATGGTTAAAGTTTGCATAGAGGACTTCATGATGAGACGATGGGAAGATAGGTTGAAGTAGTTAATATGTTTTAAAGTATTGATGAATTCATAAGAGGCATTTCAAGGTGGTTTACAAGGTATATCTTAATATGGATGATGGTTCAAGAGATTGGTCAAATTTCTCAAATTCAAGTGGACCAAGGTGTGCATGGTGATAGGGGGAGCATGTGTGAGATGATTTAGAGATACAGGAAGCTTATTTTTATGTGGTTAGATGTAAGAGTGTTTTCATGTGTTTGAAGTGATAGAGGATGTTATGAGGGTTCCCTAGATGTATTTGTGAGGTTATAGTGAGGTTATAGTGTTTCTCAGGATCCTTTAGAGAGAGAAAAAGTGCCATTATAGCTTAAGAGAAACTAGACTATCATTGAACATCTTACAAGTATGAAGAGACTAGTTTTTTTTTCATTTATTATATGTACCTATAAAGTCAACTCTAGTCAAAGGGTTTTATGGAGGTGTTTTCTATAGTGCCAAGATCCTTTATTGCAAGTTTGGTATCTTTATGTATTCACTAGCTGAAGTTATGATCTTCCAAAGTTGGTCCTATGTGCAGTGATGTGATAAAGTTCATCAAATTTAAGCTTCAAGAAAAAATCATTAGGCATTAAAAAATATAACCATTGGGATTTGAATTCAAATGACCGTGCATGAGTTTTTGGGACCCAAGGGAATTAATTTGCCTATAGAATCCATGAAAGAGGTCAAAACATGTTGGTGTAAAAATAAAATATTAAGTAGACTTCCTAAATATTATCTAAGAGTGATTTGGAGACTTATATGTCCATAAAGGTGCATCTATTGAGGGTCAAAGTTAGAATTTGTTAACCATGTTATTTCTTAGAGAGCTCAGGATGACTTAGATGGATTTAGAACCTCTATATTGATTTTAAATTGGTGTTCTGAGTGTTGGATGATGTTTTTACCTCATTTTCGTCTTTCTCCATGCATTGAGGAAGTTTTGAAAGTATGCCTTTGTGTAAGAAAATTTCAATGAAAGAGGATTGTGCTTAAGGTTTGTATTTTTGGTAGACATGAGTGATTTGATGAGTGGTTTAGATCTTTTTGTCACTTTGTATGGATGATTAAAGTTATTGGATGTGTTCTTAAGGTCCTAAATCTCCTATTAGTTCTTTTAAATATTAGATTTATCCTAATTGTGAAGAACTATCTCAAAGACATGATAAATAGGGGTATGAGGATTTAAAGGATTCTTGTGTCTATAAGCCTTAATGAGAATGTTCATGATGAAAATAGCTCTTATTTGGCATATAGAGGTTAGTGGATTGTTAGATATATTTGTTTTAATGTTTCCTATAGCAGTTTTCATGTTTGAAATGCTTGTTTGAGTGCAAGGTGATGTCTAAGTAGCAAAGATAGAACAAGTGATGTGAGAGTTGAAGATTGGTCTATAGGACTAATGCCTTTAAAGGTATAAAGTTTTGATCATG